>BNST01000231.1:600000-895935 GCA_019650275.1 Xylocarpus granatum
GATTATTATTATTATTAGGGAAAAAATGAAAAAAAAATCACTTTTTTATGAACATGATATTATTTTGAATGGCATTTGTGGTAGTTGTGTCATACATGATGTGTGCAGAGCATGCCCTTTCCTATCCACATATACATATTGCGTGAATTGCAATACAACCATTCTGCAAAAGTGTGAAAATCCTCGCTTTTCAATTTCAGGCATATATTCTTCGCATTTCAGTGTATTTATTATAGTTGTATGCTACATCAGTTATACTACAGCATGATGTTTTATTACTATGAAACAGGCATGATTCTTATTATTTTTATTGTTATAGTTATTATTATGACTTCAATTATAAATATTAGAAAATTTTGAAGAACCCAAAGGAAAGTGTGAAGCAAGATGACCCACTTCACATTGCAAATAATTAACCATTTAAAATAATTAGAGAAGCAACAGTCTCGTTAATACCATACATATATTTTAAACAACAAATTAACAAAAGTCATAAACAATCCAGATTCCACTCGATCAACTAAAGAGAAATGTAATTTTTGTCTTCAAAACTACATTTATTGATGTTAAATGTGGCGTGGAGCTGGATTAATTCACCTAGTTTCAAGAAATTGGAAGAATCTTGGCATACATTTGACGTGCATTTGTTATATATTAACTAAACTACATGTAATATTTAAGACAGGAGCCAAGAGTCTTTGATTCTTTATAAATGAAAAGTAATGTAATATTATTTGACATCATCGAAAAGATAGAAATTAAAAGCAATAGAAATGTCCTGACGTTTTCCCACTTGTTTTGATGTACATCATTAATATTTGGTTAATAATCGATTAGGTATTAATAATTGATGCTACCATTATTGTTTCAACTTTCTCAAAAGCTTATAACTATATATATATATATATGTATGTATGTATGTATGTATGTATGTATGTATAGTTGTCAAATAACGTGTGGTCACATTTATGTCTTTTAATCCTAATTATGGGGCTCATACCTCAAGCATTGTCCTACTCTAGTATTATTAGTTAGTATCTGTTGTTAATTCTTCGAATTAACAAGGTCGGTGGCCCCCGGTTTTTACATTGTAATTAACGTGACTAATCAAAGATTAGTTTTGCCCTTAGTGCATGGAAGTAATTGTTATTTTCTTGTTAAAATAAACTTTTCCCTCCCTGTGTGCTGCTATCAAAATAGGTTTTTTATGTGCATTAAATAACTAATGTCACAGATGGTGAAAACTTTACGTATATGGCTTCCTCGGAGGAGACCAAAACGCTTTGCTCTTTAACAATAATCGCGAGTGAATAGTCAGTCGAGTGAAGACAGCAACCCTAGAAATTAGTTCATTCCTAGTGTAAATAACCAATGATATATTCCTACAACTATACATGTCTGGTCAGAACCGACAGCAGGCTAGATAGCTGCTCTCTGTGTACTACCATATATGAAATTAATCAAGTGTTTTAAGTCATGCTACACACACAGAGGACAGCCTTCAGACTACGAGCTTTTAATATTTAATTAGGGAATAAAATTAGCGAAATAAGAATTCTTGCTAACTAGGAGACTCTGCTGTTTCTCTGTGGACTGGACAGCCTTGAGACAAGAATCCAACTCTTTTAAGAACTAAAATTAATAAACCAGCTGCTAGCTTTCACCAGCTGATCATCATGTTGGTATAAAACATAACACTGTTGACATTTTCGTGTGTCACCAGTTGGTGTTAATTAGGCATGCACACTTGTTTAATACAAAGGGGAGCATAAATAAATTTGATATTAACCAGCACATAAACAATAATTAAAGATGATTATTAAATTCTGCTAAATTATCAATTACATATACAATTAGGTGATAAGAATATTAAAAATAATGACCGCGTGGTCTATTAAAATATTGTTAATTTTTTTCAAGCTTATAGTGAGAATTAAATTAATTATAATACATTAAGGTCGGGCACGAAAAATAAATTCAATTCAGCTAATTTCATCCACTGGACCACATGCACTATCCGTGCCCATAGAATTATGTAATTAACTATTTATATAGAGAAAGACAATTATTATCAATTAGTTAAAGATCGATTAAGACTCGTCACTACTTAATATAACTCATACTTAATTATTGTGCTTTTTGTCTGATTAATTTTGAGTTGCATTCTCATCTTGCTACGGTTTAAGGAGAATCAATGAATAATGATCATATTATAACATTCCCCATTATCATCATTATAAATATATGGGTGTTACAATATGCAATTTCTTATTTTTTCTAATAATTAACTTTTCTTTTTTAATTTTACGAAGTAAGCCAATCGTGAATTCATATCAAATAAAATATATAACATCACAATAAATCATTAAGAAAAAGTTTAAAAATATAAATATGGGGAATGTATAAATGCATGAAAGCAATTTGTTTGTGCATCGGTGGAAATGGGAAGAGCAAGAGAAATTATTCTTCAGCTCGCCTGCATGTGGCAAATGTTTATTGATTTAAAGTGCCTAACTACTCGCAGCACAGTTTACTGCAAATGTAAATTGTATGAATATTTTATGGAAAAAGCATGATTTAATGAAATTAATATTCGATGAAAAACTGAATTCCAGTTTTGATCTCGACCATATGAATATGAAAGTATCGACAGCACATTAAAATTATATCATTTTTAGACTGATTACCAACCATTGTATTAAGGACTTATCAAGAGTGACTGAAGATTGATGGCAATAAATATAGAAATTCTCTGTAGTTAATTAATTATAAAGGATCATTTATATTTTTTAATAATAATAATTTTAACGTAATAAGTTATAGCATATCTCCTCCTAATTTTTCTCTTTCTTGTTTAATCTCTCCTTTACATATCTCAGCACCTATTCCCTCTCTCTCTTATTTATTATTTTCTCTTCACATAAGCTCTTCTATTTTTTCTCTTCACTCATCTCTTGACAATTCAAAAATTGCTCTTGAATCGAATGCAGTGGGAAAAAAATAAAATAAAAAATAATTATCTTTATTGTACTGCTTAATATCATCACTCAAAAGTATTCGTTGAATTTTAGTTGTATTTTTTTATTATAGCTTTTATTAAATTAAAATTTAGAAATAAGAAAATAATACCTAGCAAACTTCTTCATCCTCATAAACATATATAACAGATGAAAGACTTGATTTGTTGTTGAAATTTCAATAACTTTAATTGAACTTCCATTTTAGACACTTTGCAATTTATGCAATTTGTAACTGACACCAACTTCTCATTTGCAAAATTTTTAGTTTCCAATTGAAAAAATTGGAATGTTGCACAAAATAACCTTACAAAGAAAATAGCTAAATGATAAGAAATTGGTCGCTGCTAGTTTTTAATTGTAATATAATTAAAAATAAATATAGGCATAATTTAAGGAAAAAAAAATCTCTTAGCCCTGCAGTAAGATTTTTATCAGAATATTTGAAAAAAGTATAGTATAAACTTGTCTTTATATTGTAATTATCTTTTAACCAAGAGAGTATCAGGGATTTTGTTGAAAGACCTATGAAATTAAAGTGCCATTATATGTTTGTTTTTTTAATTTTATGAACAAAATCAATTCTTAGTTTTATATGAGCATCAAACTTAATAGATGTATCTTTTTTCTACTTATATTACATTAAGTTATCATTTTAGGAGAGCAATGGTGAGACATATACTGGTGATAAAAGTATTAAACAATTATCGACACCATATGTGAGGATGCTTTTTGAAATATTAGATGAAACTAAAAACTACTATGAAGATTACAGTAAGATTCAAATGAGGAGACCAGTAGACAATTTGTTCGTGCACATCAAGGAAAGTATGCTCCAAAAAATAAAAGGCCTAATACTACGGATGAATGGAATGAAAGATATGTAAATGAGATAGAGAATGCAAACGGAAAAGGTATAAATTGTTTCATTGTTAAATAGCGATTGCTCTAACCACTTCAGGGATGTGCAATAATGAAAGTTATAGGGAGGAGATGCTCAATCGATTCTTACATATTTTAGAAAAAGAACAAGAGAAGAATCCTCAATTTTTGTGCAATTCAGTGTGACGAAAATGGGCAGACAACTAATTTTTTTTGGGTTGATGCTCGGTCACATTTGGCATATTATTATTTTGGGGATTGGTTACATTTGATACAACTTATAGAACAAATAAGTTTGATATGTCATTTGCAACATTCACAGGACTAAACCACTACTTGTAATCAATTTTGGCACATTAAGAAAAAATTTGTTAAGAAGTTGTCACGTGTACTTCAAGAAGTCAATTTTTAAGATAAGGTTGAAAAAAATATATTATGTCAACCTATAAGATAACAGAATTTGAAAAAATTTGAAAGAGTTTGATTATGAAAAATGGAATGGAAAATGATGCATTGTTAAATCATCTTTATGAAAAATGTGTTTCTTCGGTGATTATTTTTTATCGTAGCACATTTTTTGTTGTAATGAATACTACTAGACGAAGTGAGGGCATGAATTCTTTTTTTGATAACTTTGTAACATCTACAACAAATCTTAGAGAATTTGTTCTCAAATACGAGCAAGCATAGAAAAAATTATGGGAAAAGAAAGTGATGAAGATTTTGAAATTGGACATAAGTATCAAATTGTCAATAATGAAGAATTTCTTTTGAAACATGCATTGGAATTGTACACTGGAAAGGTTTTCAATAAATTCAAAGACGAATAGAGTTAAGTCAATAGATACAAAGTTGAAGAAAAAAGGAGATGTTGGTTAATATCACAAGTACCTTGTTAGGGCAAACTTTGGTGAACTTGAAGAATTTAAGGTGAAGTTAAATTTTGCAAACTTATATGGGAACGTGTGAATGCCAAAATTTTGAGTTTGTTGGAGCACTGGCAAACATTTTTGAAAGTGTTTGTTCGTTTAGCCATTGATACAGTGCCAAATCATTTTGTACTGCCAAGATAGAGACAAGAAGGTAACAAATTTAGAATCACGGATTCCAGAGATTTTTTGAAAAATGAAAATAAAGATAAACAAGAGACTTTGAGACATAGCCTTTTGTGTCACCAAGCTTCTAAATTGGCTTGTATTGCAACATCTTCAAATGAGGCACACTCAGTTTATGAGAAAAATATAAATGATTCAAAGCCTCCAACCAAGACATTCCATCAAGAAGATGATCCACATATTATCATTAATTCCTCAGTCACTATTTGTATATCTTAATATCTCATAAACCAAGGGTAGGAAGAGAGATGTTATTAGCTCTCGTAGATTGAAATGTGGTATTGAGCTAGCCCTTGGTAAGAAGAAGTGTGCATTATGTCAGAAACTGGGACACAACAAACGATTTGTTCTTCAAATCCAAAGAAAAAGAAAGACTAAATCAACTAATGCAGGCAAACACTCAGTTTAAAATTTGTGATAAATATTTTCAATATTTGAATCTCTTTTGTAAGTTTTTGATTTTTATTGTTTGCATAAATTTAGAGAATGAAGAAACAAAGTTAGATCGAGGTTTGGAGATCAGTAATGAAGAAGATTGAGGTGAGTTTTACTTAAAAACTTTTATTGATTAAGCATTTTATTTTCAATATTAGTATCAATCTTATTATATTTTGTTTTAAAGTTCAGCCTGCTTAACTGCCATGTTCCGGTTGTTGTTATTTTAGTATTTTGGATTGCTGCTGGTTGATAGTTAGTTGTGTTTGCTGCTCTACTTTAGCGTCGGCGTTAGGTTGCTAAGGATTTTCGCGCTGCTGCTTTTGGTTGGCCCAATTTGCTATTGTGTATTGCTGCTGCAACAGTTGGGAGGAGAGGACATTTTTACTTCTAATGGCTTTGCTGATTTTTGCTAACTTGTTGAGTCGTGTTTGTAAGTCTAGCATTTTTATTTTTATGATCTTCAACGAAGCAGTTTTTGTTGTAAAAGACATGTAAACTTTGTTTTATCCGTTTCATGATGGGAAATTTTTAAATGATCGATTTTCAATGAATTGATCTTCATACGAAGTTAGACTTCACAATGCTTCTTCACGCATTGTTGGCATATTACATTAATAGATTTGCATACCCAATTACCTTTTCTTTCTTTCTTTTTTTACCATAATTTTGTTGCAGTCCACAAAACAACTCATTTTGTAATACAAAGATTTTCCAACTAGAAAAACCCAAACTTCATCATCACCTTTTTATAATAGTGGAAGCAAGCAAAACCTAAAACCTCTCCATGAAATCACTCCTGAACTTGACCCGTATCATAGAGAGAGAGAGAGCAAGAGAAGACTGCAGTGCAAGAAGAGAGAGGAAAGAGCGTTTATAAAAGCAGTTAACGAGATAATTGATACTAATTTTATTAACTAAGGGTTCATAAACCTTGGTTAAATTAACCTGAGACAAAAGTAACGGTAACGGAGAAAAGGTGCAGCACTGTTACAGCAACAATTGAAGAATAAAAGATAAAAGGTTAATATCAATTTATCCCCCATCTGTTTCAATAATCTTAAAATTCTCTTACATTGTATCATACACATCATCCCGCCCCCCAACTGTTACGTTTTGTAGCCAGTATTTTATACGGCTGACCACAAGTGACTGGAGATAGAAATGTGAGAGAAAACAAGAAAGAAATGTGAAAAAGGAGAAGACACACAGAACGCTAAGATCCAGAACTCCAACGTTGTTGCTTTTAATGTTCATTACATGTCTGCGTAATAGTTATGACCACCCTTTTTCCAATCCATTTAGAATTTTTAAACCTGTAGCAAAATGTCATGACATTTCGGTATAGCCATGCTTTAATTTCTATCTTTTCTATTGCATGTATAATGAATCAAAAACTCTTAGCTCTTGTCTTCAATATTGTATTCAGTTTAATTAATTTCTTCAAATTGGGGAGAAATAATCCAGCCCCACGCAACATGTTACATCATGTATGGAGTTCTAAAGGCAAAAGTTAGATGCGCGTTCGTTAATGGAGTGGAATTTGGATTGTTAATTTGTTGTTTAATATATATGCATAGTATTCATGAGATTATTGCTCCTTCAACTTTGTATGGTTAATTATTTGCAAGTTTACGTGATTTTGGTTCCTCTTGGTTCTTGATTTTGTTGGTAATTGATGAGTTGCATTCATTTGAACCAAGAAAATGACCACATTTTTATTATATATAATCACTGTACAATAATTTGCAAGATTAGCCTATCATCGACCTTCAGTTATCAACCCTTTCAATTTAAAAATATTAAATGAAAAATCAACAATTATCGTAACAATCACAATTATGGTGACAACGTGAGAGGGAACCTCAACGTACTACTATCGCTTTCGCATCCTGGACTTCCTTTGCGACAGCCATCCTCAGTGGTAGATCATGCATGGCAAGATGTCATGCATAATGAGCTTCAGCGGATCTCTGCTGACAAGGGACCTTATTTGAACAGCATACGGACACTATTCAGCGTCTCATTCGCATTAACTCTTGACCTCTCGAGTGTCCACAGTAGTATCTACATTTTGTTGGAATATGACTTCTTCTTTTTTTTTAATAATATTTTAAGTAATTAAAAGTATTTTACTATATTTTTATTAGTAGTTTCTTATTTTAGGAGAAATTTAATTTTAATGTTAAATAAATCTTTCTAACATTTACTCATTCAAAATAAAATTCAACTTTTATAAGAAAGAAAGCTACTAGTTTTAGTAAAAATAAGTTATTAATTACTATCTATGAGGCGGTTGAGCAAAATATGTCACCACAGTTAGGGAGAAGTGGATTAGACCTCATAGAGTGCTTGTGCCTGAAGCAGAGTAAGAGGTTCCTTTTGAACACCATAAGCCTCTCCGCTAGATCAACAAACTCTTCTTATTCCATCATTTTTGCTGCCAGGAACAACAATGCCTCCTCCCATGACACCAGAGGCTTAGGCTACATTCATGACATTTTGGAATGCCCAAAATTATGCTGAGACTCGTGCTCAACTTGGACAAGTTCCTTTTCCCTATCCATTTGCAGGTGCAGCGACAGAACTTACTATTTTGGCTGAACTGTCTAGACCTATCTTAAAACTTTACAAGCTAATTAAGGAAGTGAGACAACTTAGAAGCATGAAATTTTTAGGTACAACCAATGCCATAATGGTGAACAAATGGTTGGAGAAAGTATGAAATGACGTGGATGACATAGGCTTAGTTGATGATGATAAGTTGAAGGCTGCCACCCAATTGTTAAAAGATGGTGCAGCCATTTGGTGGAAAAACATGTTGGCAAGCAAGATCTATTGCACCTTTGTCCTAGGCAAATTTTATAAGGGAGGATCAATGCTATTTAAATTTCCACTGCAATCACGATAAACAAGAATTCTAAAGATTAAGGTAGCTAGGAAAAGCAGTGATAGAGTATGATACCCAGTTAACGAAATTAGCAGAATTTGTCCCAAAATTTGCTTCCGAAGAAAGTTTATGTGCCAAATTTGAGGAAAGGCTGAATTTGAAAATTTTTTAAGAAAAAGATGTTGCTTTCAAGAAACTAAGGCTACAAGAGATGATACAAATAGCATTGAGAATGAAGAAGTTAATTGTAAAAAGAAAGTCCCGCAGGATTTTCAGAAAAGAAAAGATCTCAGCATTTCAATCGGGCAATCATCTTAGAAGAGCCACAATAGTAGTTCTTCAAGTGGTGTTTCTGTATCAGGCTCCATTAGTAATCCGACCTTTTGTCCTTGGGAACAACAGTCTTCTTAGTTTGGTTCAATTTTCGGGTACACCTCAAGTGATAAACGAACCTAAAAAATTTGCCCAGTGCAAAAATTGAAATGGTTTCACAGTGGCACTTATAATTTACCACTTATGTGGTATAATTGTGGACAAACAGGCCGTATTAAAAAATGTTGTCCAAGTTTGAGAGTGAAAGGGATGACTAATCAAGCTATACCGAGTCGACATCTTGGCCCTTCTCAACATTGATCAACAACTCAGACTTCAATCGCATCTTCCTACGGATTAGTGATAGAGAGTACTTTTACTATTCAAAACACCTATAAGACTTAAACTCGAGTTCAAACCCAGGTATTTGCCCCTAATCAAGAATAAGCTCAGGCCAACCCAATTATTGTAAAAAGTATTATGACAATTTTTAACCTTTAACCATACGATCTTATTGACCCTTGTTTCCGTAGATCATTTATCAACATCATCTTTGCAATTCATGCTGATAAAAATCTTTCTCCCTCAGAGCAAGAGTTAATAGTGCACACTTCGTCGGGACGGAGGTTGCCCGGAAAGACTATATTTAAATAATGTAAACTTTTTGTAAATGGGGCAATGTTAAAAGTAGATTTGATTCCTCTGAAAATTCATGATTTTGATGCAATTCTAGGAATGGATCGGTTGTCACGGTATACAGCTTTCGTGGATTACTTTACAAAAGAAGTGGTGTTCAAAAGGTCGTGTGAGCTTGACATAGTTTTGCTTACGGAGCGAAGTATATTTCCATCTTATGTAATTTTTACTTTGGAAGTCAAGAGGTTGTTACAGAAGAGTTATCAAGCATACTTAGTACATATAGTTTACACCTCAACTTAGGAGGATCGGCTGGTGTGGTATATGAATTTCCGAATGCGTTCTCGGAAGAATTACCCACTTTACCCCCAGAACAAAAGTTTGATTTTGGCATCGATCTCATATCAAGAACTACACCTATTTCTATGCCTTTATATTGCATGACATCTGTTGAGCTTAGAGAGCTTAGGGTATAGCTTTAAGATTTGGGCTTTCTGCACTATACTAAATTTTAGCACAGCCTTCTACCCTTAGATCCTCCTACTACGGGTTTAGGTCCTAAAGTTAGATTTGATAATTTTTCATTTATATTTTCTATGGTTTTTACAAATAAAGTATCCTGATTTCTATTTGGTAAATTTTCTAGATTATTATCTAAGGCTCCTAATTTTTTATTAATATCTATTAATAAAGATATTATCGTGTTATTCTGCCTAATTATGGTTTTGTAAGGTATTCCTGCTACAGATCCTAATTTATTCATATCTTTGCTAAAACCTATTGCTGGTCCTACTATTTCATTTTCAGTGATTTCTAAATTTTTCAAATAAAAAGGATCTTTTTCTAAACTCATTTTTCTAATGGATTTTTTTTTCTAAGGTTGTTTGTGTTCAATAATTCTAAATTCATCAGAAATAGCTTTCATCCAAGAAGAGCAATATTTGAAAGCTGCTTCCAGCTCTTCTCCTTTTTCTCAAAAAGTTTCCACACTCAAAGAAAAAATAGAATTTTTACAACATCAATTGAGCGAGAAAAATGAAAAAATCAGTGAGCTAGAGCAAGAAATAGAAAAAATGAGGTAAAAATAATCCTAGGAGCTACAGATATTTGAAAAGCATCACCATATTTCTGATACCAATTAGGGGGCGAGGTACGGGAATCAGAAGAGCCGCAGAGAAACCGCCAGGGTGCAGGGGAGCACCTAGGGGTTACTGGAAGCTTTTCTGGAGGAAGGAGAGAGAGAGAAAGGGAGAAAGGGAAGAGGGGCGTACCTCTCTTCTTTTTTTTTAATCCATTTCACCCATATGAATCCTACAACCTAGTACTATTTCCGATGAAGGGGGTTTTACCCCACCATACTACTGCTAACAACTACTATGCACAAATATTTTCTACAGAATACTAAATTTACCAGAGTTATTTAAAGAACCAACCACCGGAGTTTCACGGCGTTGAGGATTTCGGAATAAGACTGTTAAGAGAGGGGCTCTCTATCTTAACAGAATATGTTGAGGGATTAAAGAAGAGTTACCTTTATACTCTGAAAGGCTAAGAGAGGAGTAGTAGGAGAGAGTTTTTTGCTTTGGAAAGGATTATGGCGTCGCTCGGGATGCCTTTCATTAAACCAAAGAGGGGTTTATATACAACCTAAAAGATAAATCATGGTTAGGATAACCATGGTTACTTTCTAAAAAGAAAACTCTAGTTACAAAAAGTAAACTAACCCATGGTCAAATATTACCATGGTTTACAAAAAGAAACTATGATTAACAAAAAAGTAACTTAACCCATGGTTAGATAAAACCATGGTTATAAAAAGAAACCTAAAGTTACATAAAATAAACAACTTTACAAAAAGTAAAAGATTCTTGGGGCAGCTTTGTCGGACAGATGGCTTTTGCTTTTTCTGAGCTAATCATCATCCAAGTCTATCAAGTCATCATCAGAAGAGATAGCATCTATATCTGTTAGGATTTGGAAGTCCCCAAAATGCTTTATCTCAAGATGGGCTCTGATGGAATGAAAATGGTCTTCAATACTTGGATCTTCATGAATTTGGCCCAAATGAGGTGTATATAAAGTAAAGTTCCTACACCTGGTAAACACCTTCATCTTACTATCCTCCATGTGCATGGGATAGTCATGGGTCCAAGTCTTAGCTGCTTGAGAGGACAGCAATAAATTTCTGACATTGATGATGTTCATCATTACTGATGGGTCAGAATCTTCTATCCAATTTCTCCATTGGGCTTTTGTCCTCAATAGTGTGGGCTCAGAAAATGGGAACACATCTATGAGTATCTCCATCTTGGCTCCTTCAGGATATCCTGTAGAGTAGCTGGCTGGTATAGATTTTATGCGAAGGTCTATGAAACCTGGTCCACTAATTCCACTACCAACCTTATTACAATCATAATAAGCATACAGGATATAAGACAACTTCCAGGATAATGGCTCTATAAATTTCTTTACTTGCGTTTGCCTTGTAACCACTATCCTTGCCAGAAAACCCATTTCAAACAACTGCTGCAAAGAGAAAGGGGCAGCAGAGTCATTCCAATCTTCTAAATGGGCTGTTGCCTTGAAGAGAACCATTCCTTTAGAACAGACACATATGTTAGGAAGATCATGGTCCTTTGCTTTATAGTAGATACCTATCAGGCCCATTCCTGGGGGATAAGAACTTTCTACTGGACCATTTAGTGCTATGTGCCTCATAAATTCTTGGGCATTGATCATTTCTGTCATTTTGTCTGTTAAGACATACCCAAGTATTTTTCGTTCTGCAGGAGTATTAAAGATGGGCTCTAGTAGCTTCTTTTCAGAAAATCTTTCTGTGTTCTCCTTTTGTCATATTTCTATTTCCTTTTTCACCTCATTTTCTTTTTCTTTTCTCTCTTTGAGCTCTTTTTGAATTTTTTCTATTTTATGCTCAAGCTCTATTATTTTTTCCTTTTTTCCACTCACATCTGCTTTTAACATGTTTATTTCTTTTTGCATCATAAACGGTGTTTGGGGAGTGAGAGGATTAGGAGAGGCCAGAAGCATAGATCTCAAATGTTCTTCTTGGTTTTTGAGATCAAGATAGCAGCACAGAGCATGTAGCATATCAGGTTTTAATCTGGGATTAAAATTCCACAGATTATCCACAAGACATTTCTGCTCTGGTTTTAACTGGGCTTTGGCTTTGAAAGAGAGATTTGTTCCAGTGGGGAACACTTTGAGTGTGTAGGGTCCAAAGAAAAAGGAATTTGGACTTTGTGAAGTTCCTGCCATTGCTGCAAAAATAATGTAATCAAAGAATTGGGTTAGTGCTATAAATTTTTCTACAATGTCTATATTTCTACATATGCATGATCAGTTAAATTGGTGGGCTTAGTGGACTCCAGACTTACGTCGGTATCCACAACAAAATTGAACTTTGTACAATGCCACCATGCATGAATGCATATTAACCTTTCTACTTGAAATTATGCAATTACATTTCTATATGCAGTTATATTAAAAACTTGTAGCAACCAATTTAGTCAAAAGTATCATTATTAACTATCCTAGATAATTTATCTGCTAAGAAATTCTCATTAGCTTTTACGTGTTCTATTTTACATTCTACTCCTGTTATTTTTAGATAATCTATAAATTTTATCCATCTATTTGTACTTAATTTACTAGAATTTATCTTATTATAGAATTTTACTATAGCATTACAGTCTGTTCTCAAAGTATATTCTAATTTATCAAATACAAAAATTTTAAATTTTTCTAAAGTATTTATACATGCTAATATTTCTGCATCTATACTGGTTACTTTAGTCTTATATTTTCCCACTAGTATATCTACTTAATCTTTCTAGGCTACGGGGATCTTCTTTATTGGGTTTCCATTTTAATATACCTCCCCATCCATCTAAACTACCATCTGTTTCTATTATTATATAACTATCTTTTGGTGGTAATTCTAAATCTGGTAAGTTTTTTATTATATCTTTTATCTGTTTAAGTAATTTTTTATCTTCATTATTAAACCTAATTTCTCCTCCTATTTTTAACTTATTATAAAAGGGTCCTGTTAATTTTCCTAAATTAGGAACATAATTTCTAGTATAATTTAGTAATCCTAAGAAACTTTCTAGCTCTTTCTTAGTACTTATATCTTCATTAAAGGATATTACCTTTTTAATTATATGAGGTTGCAATTTTATTATACCTTTTCCAATTTCTAATCCTAAAAATTCTATTCTAGGTTGTCCTAAGCTTAACTTAGTCTTAGATAATATTAATCCTTCTTTTTCACATATATTAAAAAATCTTTTTAAGTGCTGTATATGCTGAGCTATATCATCACTAAATATTAATATATCATCTATGTAACAAATTATAAAATCATCTAATTTACTAAATATATTATCCATTTTTCTCTGAAATATACTAGGAGCATTTTTTAATCCAAAGGGCATTACTAACCATTCATACTGCCCTAAAGGTGAAGTAAAGGTTGTCCATTCTATACTATCTGGATGCATTGCTACTTGATGAAATCCTGATTTTAAATCAAACTTACTATATATATCTTTATCTTTTATCTTTAATAATAAATAATCTATACCTAGTAAAGTGTACTGGTCTTTATAAGTATTATCATTTAACCTTTTATAATTAAAAACCATCCTACTTTTTCCTCTAATTATCTCACTATGCTTCTGTACTATAAAAGCTGCAGTTCTATGTCTACTGTTAGAATGCCTAATTAATTTTTCTTTTAGTAATTCTTCTATGTGTCTAGCATATTCGGCCTTAGTTCTAGGGTCTAGTATTATAGGTTTATCTTGTATGGTTAAATCTGGATTTATTATTTCTAACTTACAAGTAATTTTATTCCTATTCCATAAGGCTAAAGGCTTTTCACCTATTACTGATAAATCTTCTAATCTTTTCATTATTGGTTCTAAGTATGTCCTATAGTTTGATTCTAATTTACCATAATTATATAATATTACATCTGTTTCTAGTAATTCCTCCTCTACTTCCTGCTTATTACACTCTTTTTGTTCTTCAAAATTTTAATATCTACTGCTCTACTTATGGGAGATGTATCTATGGTTTCTGTCTTCTTAAAGAATGTTACTCTACCATTTTCTACAGTTATTCCACCTTGCATGCTATAAATAAAATTCATTCCTATAATTAACTGAGTTCTATCATGAATTTGTAAGGGTAAAACATAACAAAAGGGTAACAAATATTTCTGAGTTTTAAAAATCAAATAACTACTATTTTTTACTTTTAAATACTTTCTGTTATACTATTTACTCCGTGCTATTCTTATTGGTGAAGGTAAATTTTCAAAACATTCTCTAGGTAAAGCTTTATCATGTATGGCACATTTACTAGCTCCTGTATCTATAATAGCATTTAAATTATATTGTTTATTATTTATTTCTATTGCTACCGTACAGTTTTAATAAATTATTAATTATACTAGCAGGTCTTACTGTGTTACTGGCTATAATTTCTAAATCATCTTCTTCTTTTATTTCTTCTAAATTACTTCTATTGCCTATATTTATCTCATTATCATTTATTATTATATTACTATCTATTTTTTCTTTTTCTATTTCTTCTGGATTATCCTCTTTTGTTATCTGTTTTAATTTATTTTCCTTTTCTAAATCTATTATCCTTTGTTCAAGTCTACTTATTTCTAAGTCTTTTTCTAGCCTTACTTCTGATAATTCTTTTTCTAATTTTTCTAACCTAATTACCTTTTCTTTTAAGTACTTGTTTTCTAATTCTAAAAATTCTCTATCCCTTTTTTCATTTGTATCTTCAATTATCTGTTTTTTAACCTCATCACCATATTCTACTATTTCTCCAAATCTTGCTATATCCATAGGACAACATACTAAATTACAATTTTTACATTTCTTACAGTTTTTTACTATTATCATATTACAATAGAAACATTTTTCTCTATATGCATTATTCCAACTATGCTTACAATCTATACATTCTAAAGATAATTGTTTTTCTATTAACCAACTCATACTTTCTAAGATTATTCAGTTAAAGTAGATACTTTTTTATCTAACTCTTTTATTTTTAATTCTATTTTATCTAATTTTTCTAATATAATATTATCTATTTTTCTATTTGTCTTACTGCTTTGTCCTTTTTCTAAGTTATTCTGTATTATTCTAATATTATCTATTAGACTATCTATTTTCATTCTTTGTTTTTGTAAAATATTCAAATAAGACTTAAATACTATATTCTGTGACTGACTAATTGCTAATTGGTTGTGTAGTATGTGATAACTAACATCAAAAATAGTATTACTATTCATATCTACTTCTATAGTTCCTAATACTGCTTTATTCATATTTTTTATCCAGCTATTATCTAATAATACTATTAATACTTTTGTTCCTACGCCTATTCTAGTTAATCCTTTTACTCCTATTACTATCAATCCAGAGTGTACTAATCTTTTTCCTTCTGATTTTAATTTTCTAATGGTCTCTTTATTTACTATGTCTATCATTTTAGTCTGTCCATCTACTACACTAATTTGTTGTTCTGTGGATACTTTTATTAATGAAGATCTAAATTTTAACTATCCTAGATAATTTATCTGCTAAGAAATTCTCATTAGCTTTTACGTGTTCTATTTTACATTCTACTCCTGTTATTTTTAGATAATCTATAAATTTTATCCATCTATTTGTACTTAATTTACTAGAATTTATCTTATTATAGAATTTTACTATAGCATTACAGTCTGTTCTCAAAGTATATTCTAATTTATCAAATACAAAAATTTTAAATTTTTCTAAAGTATTTATACATGCTAATATTTCTGCATCTATACTGGTTACCTTAGTCTTATATTTCCCACTAGTATATCTACTTAATCTTTCTAGGCTACGGGGATCTTCTTTATTGGGTTTCCATTTTAATATACCTCCCCATCCATCTAATGCTTTACTTAGAATTAATCTAGACAGTAGGATAAACATAGCAGCATTTAGAAATATGTTAATCATAGAAGTTGAAAGATTAGAGGAAAGATTAATACAAATAGGATTAAATAATATATTTAGACATAGGATAGAATTACGAATAACTTTGTTAAAAGAATTAGAAAATTGGTTAAGACATAGTCTTGTGGCATCTAGATTATAGAATAATGGAAAGACAAAAGATAAGGATGCTATATAGTAAATATCCAGATTATGACTGGACAGTAGATTTTTTAGAAATCCCAGATTTAGATGACTGTAGTTTATACATAGACATGGTTTATGGGGATGAGTACCCCAGAATAGGAAATAAAAATAATAAAAAGTATGAACCAATAGAAAATAATATGAAAGATGTAGAATTAGTAAATAGAAAAGAAAAAGAAATATGGTGATGCTTTTCAAATATCTGTAGCTCCTAGGATTATTTTTACCTTTGAATACTTCCCAACTAAGAACCTTCTTTTCAGCAGGAGTGTTGAAAATAGGTTCCAAGAATTTTAGGAGTGTTAGAATTTAGATCTTCATTAATAAAAGTATCCACAGAACAACAAATTAGTGTAGTAGATGGACAGACTAAAATGATAGACAATGTAATTGCATAATTTCAAGTAGAAAGGTTAATATGCATTCATGCATGGTGGCATTGTACAATCAATCAGAAAGAATTATATAGACCTTGGAGAACATGTTACTGGCTTGTGTATTATACTTCCAACGCAGTGGGATTTACATCTACCATTAGTTGAGTTTGTCTACAATAACAACTATTAGGCTAGCATAAGTATGGCTCTTTATAAAGCGTTAGAGGGAGAAAGTGCAGAACTCTACTATATTGGGATGAAGTAAGTAAAAGTAGACTTAATAATGTCAAATTAATCGAGGCTACCATAGAAAAAGTTAAGACTATCCGAGAAAAATTATGAACGGCACAAGATCGGTAGAATTGCTATGCCGATAACTAAAGAAAAGAATTAGAGATTGAAGTGGGAGATATGGTTCCCCTTAAAGTTTCATCTTGGAAAGGATTAATCAGGTCTTGTAACAAAGGAAAGCTCCACCCTCGTTATATTAGTCTTTTTAAGATAACTCAGAAAATGGGTATAGTAACGTATCGCTTATAATTACCACTAGACTTGGAAAGAATCTATAATGTCTTCCATGTGTCCATGTTGAACAAGTATGTACTGGACCTTTCACACATCTTGGAAGCACCACCACCTATGCAATTAAAAGAGAGCATGTTACCTGTGAGGTCTTAGCAATTAAGATCTTAGATTGGAAAGAAAAGGTCCCGAGGAGTAAGATAATTTAGACCTTCTGCATTTTCGTTCATTACTTCTTTCAATAATTGCTAACGATAATGTACGTGCAAGATGTTAATTGTCTTTGAGTTGTATATTTTTATATTGAAAAACGCGCATGCATATGTTTTCCTGAAGGAGCATATTGTTAAGATTTTTAAAATTAGCATTATTCTAAAATCATATTTATGTTACTCATTTTTATTGCAACATACTACAATTATTGTACACACGATAATTATTATTCGAATGGAAGGGTTTCAAGTTTGTTATTTATTTTGGGGAACGGATAGATTTCATGTATAGCTACGAAACTTACGCGGACGAGTCTTCAACTCTAACAAAATTTAGAATTAGGTGGAAGCAAGTGTTGTATTTAGGAGAAATTTGTTCTTATTTAGAACAATCTTAAGCTTAGAAAATAAAAATCACGTCAAATAAAGTTTAAGGTTTATTATATATAAATGTAATATTCTTATTGTCCGGCTACCTTTTATTGATGCCAATTTGAGAGAGCCTTTGAGATTTTTTATTTTTATTTTTTCAAGTTGTTAATATTTTTTTTAATATTTTTTAAAATAAAAAAATTAATTAAAAAATGAATCGATAATTTTTATTTTAATAAACTTAAAAATTAATTCTCTTTGATGTTATAAAGAAAGTGTTTGTTGAAGAGAGTTTTATGGCATCAAGTAAGAGGATATTGTTGAATTTGTCGAAATAATTTAGACACACATTAAGCTAAGAGAATCTCGCTAAATAATTATAACAACTACTTTATATAAGTCTATTAATATTTATAATCATTTATTATTTAATAAATTATTTTATTCTAAGCGTGATCTCGTAAATATAAAATTAAAAAAATTCAAATAACGTTAAAATTGATTATCTCTTGATATGTGAAATAATATTTTAATTAATCAGTAAAATTAATTAAAGTTGATAAAAATTTTTATTATAATAAATCTATCAGTTTTCTATGTATTTTTATTACCTTAGGTGCTATTACAAGACACTAGTATGTGTTACTTATGCTTCAAACTAATATGCCCAATTTTTACATGGAAATTAAGTGACTAATCAAAGATTAACTTTGCCCTTTGTGAATGGAAGCAATTGTTTATTTCCTGATTACAAACAACATTTCCCAGGCAGTGTGCAGCTACCAAAATAGATTTGTATGTGCACTAGATAAATAACTTATTTTTCATTAAATCATTTAGAATTAAGAAAAAAAAAGAATTAACAGAGGATCCTTATCTCATCTCAATATGTTTGGTCAGAACTGAAAGCAGACTAACTAGCTAGCTGCTGTCTGGGTACTTCGATTTATGAAATTCATTTAAGGATTCTAAGTCATGCTATATAACAGCAGCAAATGCATGGTCAAGTAGTACCACTTTAGGCCTACCGAGGGCATACGTGCATAGAAAGACTAAGGCAGATGAAATGGAATATATGGTCAAGTGGTCCACGCGCAACGGGGACAATTCAATTATCACAACCCAAAACTCTCTTGGCTCAGCCCAGCTTAGTTTGGCCCATGAGTTAATTTGTAACTCGGCCCAGCCCACCTATTCTGTCCACGTTGCTGTTTTTGAGAAAGTTTATGGGGTGAACTTAATAATGATAAGCACTTGATGAGGTCATCACATATATTTTGGCTTATCGCTTTCAAACGTCAAAAAGCACTTTCGTCCTGTTTTGTCATTTTCCATAGCCCTACTAATATACTAATGACTCCGTCCTTGGGAGAGAGTAAACAAATTGCCCGGCAAATCAAACAGAGTCTGCTATTAAAAAAAGAAACAATATATCACTTACCACCCTCACGGTTTGAGTGTTTATCATATATATGATGTCTTTCGATTTATCATCACTTTCGTCCCCTATCCGTATTCATGTGGTTCATCCGTTGAACAGAAAGTAAGGCAACTTTGTAACTTCGTACGCTAGCATTTTTTAAAATCACTTTTATCAATAACAAAAATCACGAAGATTCAAGGCATGTCAATACGTAACACAACTCTTTCAAATCCATGCCTTCCTTTGATAACTTCGGGTTTTTTGATTGAATAACTCGTTTTAAAGCATTCTTCGGATTTCGGGGGAATGTGGATTACAGTATTTGGGTCTTTAAATTAATTGACAATCCTGGTGTTCTTTGAGTTATCGCTGTTACTGAAGCCTACTCAAATAGTTGCGTTTTCAGCCAAAGCTACAAAATCTTCAGTTTTTCAAATGGTGTTGTACCGAGTAGTTATGCTTTTGTGCATTTTCTTGCTTCTTGTGCGAAGGCGAGTTTGTGTTGAACGAGGCACAACGTGTCATGAATTGGCGGTGAAAGAGGGCATTTTATCTGGCTTTCCTGCGCTGAACTCTTTGATTTACGTGTACGGATGTTTTGGTTTATGGAATCTGCCAAGAGGGTGTTCGTTGAAATGTCACAGAAGGAATTGATCTGTGTGCTGCAATTATTTTGAGACAATGCATTCATGGAGAGGCTGGACTTCAGTCAATTGCAGCATTAATGCGCCGGCCAGAAGCGTCTGGGCGCATTTCTCCGCTAGAAATAACTTTCACAAGTGTTCGAGCAGAATTGTTGAGAGAAAGAAGAAACTAAATTTTGTAAAGACAAATTTTTGTTGCATGGCCAACATTTGGAATTATATACTGGATTTAAGATGTTTGACGGTAATTAAGTAATTGCATCTTCTCTATTAAATGGGTTAGACAAGGGAATAACAGTACGGGGATAAGATGAGAGATGCCATGTTCGTGATATAAAGTCCAAACCTCGGGGGAATTAAGTAATAAATTCCTTTAAATAATACAAAACATGGAAAGCTACCTAATGTGATTACGTATGGTGTGACGAAGCGATCTACATTTTCCACGGCACACACTCTCTTGTTAGGATTTCAATGAAGATTAAAAAGCGAAGGAACCAAAGCTTTGACTCACGAAGGAACCAAAGATTCCAATAACCATCTCCGCTCCTCGCTTGACCACAATTCACTTCTTTCTTTCAAACCCTGTTAGAACTTGAAACAAACAACTACTACTGCTGTCTGCAAAGGACCCATCAGTTGTAATCTACATCGAGGTATTAATTAGTTTTCCGTAATCCACTGCGTTATACTTGTAACCATTTACGGGCAGGTGTTCAGGGATGCATGGTCTCGGAAGTGAAAGAGCTCCTCTGTTAGATCGTGGAGTAAGCTTTTCAATCACTTTTCCCCTGTTTATTGTTTACATTTTATCCATGGAGTTTTGGTCTTTCGAAAGAATGTTGACGTTCTTGGATTTTTTATTGATGGTTCGAGTTTATTTTGGAGTGTTAGTGCAATTTTTTACATCTCTGGAAGCTTAAGCAGATAAATAAATTCCTTGGCTTGCGTAATTTTTTAATCTCTCGTGTTACTGTTTGTGTCCATAAATTATAAATAGGAACTTACCTAGAGTTTATTTCGTGGATTCTGTGGTATTTTTTCGGGCTATAAGTACAACAAACTTGTTGGAAAGTGTTTCTGAATTCAGCTTCTTTCTACTCTGAATTATGTTTCTTGCTATTTTTTATTTGAATTTTTGTTACGGCACAGGGAAGGAGAAAGAGAAATGATACCTCCGCAAATGGTGACTTGACTGACCTCGAGCATGGGGAGGCAGTTCCGGTAAATGTGGTTTCTGCTATATCTTGTCAATTTTGATATGAGATAGCTGGGTTAAATCTGAGGTGATGACTAGTTCTTGAAAATTGCAGGCTGCAAATGTTGGCTTCGGTAGAGTACTTTCCCTTGTAAGTAACTGAGTCATGGTTTTTATCATTGGGAAGTTGAACTTACTGTATTGAATATGTTAAAGTTGTTGATATTATATTACGTTCCAGGCAAAGCCTGATGCAGGCAAACTGATAATTGCTACTGTTGCCCTCTTGATTGCATCTGTGTCAAGTATCTTAATTGTACGTATTCTATGTCCTGATGCTCTCTGTTTCTCAAGTTAAATTTAGAACGATTTACCTGGCCCTTCAATGTGAGTTCGTTTCTTTTTACTAAACTTTTTAAATCTATCGTGCAGCCAAAATTTGGTGGAAAAATAATCGACATTGTGTCTGGAGATACTGAAACACCTGAACAGAAGGCTGAGGCTTTAAATGCAGTCAGGAACACCATTCTTGATATCTTTCTCATTGTTGTACTTGGGTATGATTCTTGGTCAGTTTTGGCTTTTTTCTTGATCTATAAGGGAGAGATTTCCTTTAGGGTACGATTTGCAAGACATTTCTCCAACTAAAAAAGGAAATTGTATAACTTACACACTTGCAAGCTTGATAATTGCTTAACTTTTGTGATTCTTCAACATGTAAAGCAGCATGCCATCATGTTTTAATGTGCATATTTAATATTATATGTATACAAGCATACACAAGGATAACCATGTTTTTTTGTCTTGATTTCTTGTAGTTTAACATGTGTAGCACCCTGTGCCATTGAAAAACTTGTTTCAGTCCAGAGCTCATATCAAATAATCTAATTGACTAACCTCTTGCATCCCATTTAACAATAAAACTATAATTGCCTCTGAACTGTTGGAGGAATTTGCCCCAATGATGCTAACAAAAAGGTTCTGAATTATTGTATGACATTCTATTCTCTTTGATGGATATCTCATGTGCTTTTTGTATTTTATAATCTCTTCAGTTCAGTTTGTACGGCAGTGCGAGCATGGTTGTTTTCTTCTGCAAGTGAAAGGGTTGTTGCTCGGTTGAGAAAGAGTTTGTTTAGTCACCTTATTACACAGGTAAAACATTATTATTAATTAATATTATTGTTTTATGGTGAGTTCTTTTGCCACTCAATCATCATACTGAAAAAGCATATGAGTTTTCTCTTCCTGGTCCCAGAATTATATGAATTAATCATTGATTTTACAAAATTGATGATTTTTCCAGGAAATAGCTTTCTATGATGTTACACGAACAGGGGAACTTTTAAGCAGACTATCTGAAGATACACAGATTATAAAGAATGCTGCAACCAGTAACCTTTCTGAGGCACTTAGAAGTCTATCAACTGCTTTTATTGGCCTTGGCTTCATGTTTGCAACATCATGGAAGTTAACGTGTAAGCATTTAAGCATTGAAGCATTAGCATATTGACATATATAAAGATTTATGCATTTCATCAAAAATCCAAGGTGATCATTGTGATATACATTGTTCTTTATTCATAGTGTTGGCTTTGGTTGTTGTGCCGGCTATTTCCATCGCTGTACGTAAATTTGGTCGCTTCCTTCGTGAACTTTCTCACAAGACTCAAGCTGCGGCTGCAGCAGCAGCTTCAATTGCTGAGGTATGTCTTTGATATTAAGAACTGTAGCTTTAACTATATTTTTCTATAGTGTGAACCCAATTTCTAATTATCTTAACTATTAGATTTGTCGAAAATATTTTAGTAAGGTGATGATTTTGAACTCAGAAATTCTGCAAATGATGGTGAAATTTTGTTCATAAGAAGTGCAAGATGATAAGTTACTATAAGCGTTGTAATGTTTAAATATATGTTAGCTAGCTGGTTGGGAGGTGCCAAGCTATGTGATAATTTAGATTTAGAACAATTTTTCTGCAGATAATTAAGAATACACAGAACAGCTACTAATTGTGTATTAATCCACATAAACATGCAAATTCTGTCAAACATTTTTCTTTGAATTGTGAGCTGTTGTGCATAGGGCCAATCAATCTTATACCATACTGCTCATAAATTCCCTGTGGGAAGCTGGTATACAGGTAAAATATAAAATACCTGAGCATTTCACTTAATAGTCATGAATAAATAAAACAATATGCTCAGTGGAAAGTTGAGATATCATTGGTAGAGTATTTATTCAGTGGTGAGAGCTGAATGGTGAATAGTGAAACAGTGGAGAAGGGATCGATGAAATCAAGGAGTTCAACATTTCATAATATCTCTTATTAGAGAATATTCTCATAGGAACACTAACACTGATCATACTATATTTAGTTTTACAGCATATTACTTGAAAAACACACTGACATTTTGCAATTTTGCCAAGGAATCTTTTGGCGCAATACGCACAGTGAGAGCTTTTGCACAGGAAAATTATGAGATATCCCACTACTCTGAGAAAGTTGATGAAACACTGAAGCTTGGACTTACTCAAGCTGTGAGTTTCCTTTTGTTTCATTTCTCTGTCTCTCACAGTGCAGCTTCTTATTCTTATCTCGACTATTTATTGCTGCAGAAAGTGGTTGGACTATTCTTTGGAGGTCTAAATGCTGCATCAACACTATCAGTGATTGTTGTAGTGATATATGGGGCTAACTTGACAATCACAGGTTCCATGACCCCTGGCGCTCTCACATCCTTCATTCTTTACAGTCTCACAGGTAATTTCATCTTTGTTTAGTGCAAGAAAATCTTAGTTGTATAATTGGATGTGTAATTGGTTTTAACATCTTATAAGCTTTGATATTATCCTCATTCAGTGTCTCAAAATTATAGCTTAATTAAATGCATCAATATTTTTGCTTGCAGTTGGGTCCTCTGTATCTGGACTGTCAGGGTTATATACAGTTGCAATGAAAGCTGCTGGTGCCAGCAGGCGGGTTTTTCAGCTTTTGGATCGTGTTTCATCCATGCCCAAGTCAGGAAATAAGTGTCCATTGGGGTTAGTTCATTGAATCCTCCTTCCTTCTTTAATGTGTATACAAGGGTTGTTATGAGGTGAAAGGCAAAACTCTCTGCTGGTTCTCAAATATGTTGTGAGAGAGATGTCTCACATCCAAAATTGGGAGTTTGACTGTCCTTGTTTAAGAAGAACCGTGTTGACATTTTTCAATTGCCAACCACCACACATTCTCTTCCCAAAGCATTTCTGTGCCCAGATTTGCTCATTATTGCAAATATCTGATCATCTTTTGAAGACTTAACTGGCATGAGCATGACTTCCATAAAGCAATCATAACAAATGTTTGGAGTTATGCTATTAATTTGCATGGTTAGTTATTCTCGTTGAGCAACAAAATGCTACCCACTGTGCCAACTTTGTTTATTCTCATTGATTCTTGAATCTCTTTACTCCTAATGCTAATAGTGTTCCATTTCTGGGTTAGTTGTTATTTTATTTACGATGGTATTATGATGAATATCATCTGGAGAGGAACTACAAAAATAAATGAATAATTTGGGGATCTTGAATTTGGCATTTTTTCTTTTAATTTTAGTGATCAAGATGGTGAAGTGGAGTTAGATGATATCTGGTTTGCATATCCATCCCGCCCTAACCATATGGTGCTCAAGGTAATGCTCATATTCTATATTATGGCGACTATAATGTGCCTAATTTATGTTCTATTTGAAATATGACAAGTTGTGGTTTATTTCAGGGAATAACGTTAAAACTGCAACCTGGCTCAAAAGTTGCTCTTGTTGGTCCTAGTGGTGGGGGAAAAGTAATGTTTGTTGTTATAAAGATGTTCCTATATAATTTAGTTTCAACCGTTTTCCATCTTATGTGAGAAAACACTCAAGTAAATGTGCAGACAGAAGGGTCAGTAGAGCACTTACAATTCACTGCATGTTTCTTTGCTGCAGACCACAATAGCAAACTTGATAGAAAGGTTTTATGATCCAGTCAAGGGAAAAATTATGTTAAATGGGATTCCTTTGGTAGAAATTGCACATGAACATCTGCACAGAAAGGTAATTTGCATCCACATTGCATTCAAAACTTAGAGATCAAAATATTATATCAGTGGTTCAAATTCATTTTGGAGTGCTCTCTTCTGCTATATATGTACTTATTTATAGTTTTTTAGCATATGCCTAATTTTTTTCTTCCTTTCATCATTGGCTGTATTTAGTGTCTATATTCTTCAAACAAAACAGTGAATTATTTCCTTTAACATACAGATCAGTATAGTAAGCCAGGAACCAGTTCTTTTCAATTGTTCCATAGAGGAGAACATAGCATATGGATGTGATGGCAAAGCAAGCAGTTCTGACATAGAAAATGCAGCTGTAAGATTTAACGTCTTCTCTACCAAGTGCAGCATACACCTTAAAATGAGATCTAATGATTTTGATGATGGTAATTGCAGAAAATGGCCAATGCACATGAGTTCATATCAAACTTCCCAGACAAGTATCAAACTTTCGTTGGAGAACGTGGGGTTAGGCTTTCTGGAGGACAAAAGCAAAGAGTAGCAATCGCCAGAGCCCTGCTGATGAATCCAAGAATTCTTCTCCTTGATGAAGCCACAAGTGCTCTCGATGCTGAAAGCGAGTACCTAGTGCAGGTGACTTTCACATTTTACCTTGTACACAATGCTACTGCTTGTACCCTTTTTTTGAAAGAAACCTATCAAATTTCTAACTCATAATTGAACCATGCAGGATGCAATGGATTCTCTGATGAAGGGAAGGACGGTTCTTGTAATAGCCCATCGATTATCAACAGTAAAAAGTGCAGACACTGTAGCAGTTATTTCTGACGGTCAGATTGTTGAAAGTGGCACTCATGAAGAGCTCCTTAGCAGAGATGGAGTATACACTGCATTAGTGAGGAGACAACTTCAAGAACCCAGAAATGCAATTTAGAGTCAATCAAAACATCAACGTATATCCAAGTTCACGAAATGGCAAATTCAACAATATAAGTGCCAAACGCACTATTCCGTGTATCCTTGCACCTACAGAATTTCCCTCAGAGGGTAAGCTAAGTGTAGTATGTATGATTTTGCAAACTTCATGTGATTGCTACCATGGAAAAATAAGATTGGAATTAATAAATAAAAAGTCTGGACTGTGATTAGTACTGTATGATTAAGAATTGATTTCAATCTTTTTTACTCAACTAACCATAAAACTTCCATAGTTCGTTCAGAACTTCAATGACACAGATATTAAAGTTAGCAATATTTGATTTTTCTTTCTTTTTATATAATTCTAGGTTTCTTTTTCTTTCTGTGAATTTTGAAAGATTGCAAAAAACTTATATTTTTTAATTAAATAAATATTTGATTGTAATTAATTTAGTTTATCACTTTTAAATTTTCTTTTGTTTTATTTTTGTTTTCTACTTGATTGTAATTTATGAATTATTAGTTAAACTTGGTCTCGCAGATATTAAGAACTGGTGCTTTAAAATGACTCAATTCCCAATCCGTTGCCATCCCATGAAAGATTCTAGTTTCGTTGGAACTGTAACTTACAATTGACGAGTTGCAGTGTAATGTATGATTGATGATTTGCAAGTATTGAGAATCTTCAATTAAGTAAACTTTTAACTCTCTCTTTCAAAGCATCAAATGCTGTGAAGAATTAACGTTGCAACAAAAGAAACAAAATATATTTGCTCTGTTATTTTAGTGTTCACTACACAAGAAATTACAGGATTTTGTTGGCAGCATATTATTACAATTGCTTCAACCAAACAGAATGATTCTTCAAACTTTATTATAAGAAAATTGAATTAGTACAAGAGGTTGTAGTTTAGCCACAGAGAAAGGAAAAGGTTTACAATGTACATCACTTTTACAATTGAAACTGGCAAACTAAATCACAGGTTATAGCTTTCCACATTTGCAAAACACAGGTGGATGCAATTCCAAAATATGCTGCAGATATGGAAGCTCCACTGTATTCCATCCCAAAAGGTCTGCAACCCATAACAAATAGAAGCATGGCATCCCAATATCGGCAATTCAATTGCTTAGGCCACAGCAAATAGAAGTCCAAAATAACTCCAAAATTTATGCTTGGCAGGCAGCGTTGCATCCCAAAATCTTCTACTCAATCAATTAGTTAGGCCACAAAAAATAGAAGTTCCACAGCGTGGCATTCCAAAATCTGCAATCCAGTTACTTAGACCACAGCAAATATAAGTTCCGCACCATTGCATCCAAAAATCTAAAACTAATTGACTTGGGCCATGGCAAATATAAGTCTAAATAACTCCAAAATTTATGCTTGGCACCACTTAGTTCAACATCATAAATAAACTGCAATCCAGCGAAGCACAGAACTGCAACTTCAAAATAGCTCCAAACTAATCCAAAACTAACCAAAAAATTTACCGCAAAACTACAATTCAATCAGACTAATCATCCACACGTTGACAACAACCACAAATTATATTCAATCACATTTGCCCACTGCACTGATTTGCTCATTGTCATCAATTATGCTGCAAATGAACAATTAGTCTCAGTGAACACATAAAACAGACTCACCTTACTAAACATGTAAAGCATGATCACATCCCTGAAAGGATTAATGGAAAAAAAATTAAAAAACAAATAGAAATTCATTTTTTTAAAAAAAGGCAGAATAATAGATTTTAGCAAATTTACCACAAGGAATTTGATGTCCTCCATTTGAATGAAGCAGCCAGCAAGCATTTGAAACAGAGGCAAGACGGAGTAAAACAAGTTCCAAAAAATAAATAATTGACATGTTGCTCTAGCAGCTCCACTACCGGCAAGCTCATTACAATTTCCAGCTTGGATAAAAAAGAATGAATGTTAATCAGAAGTAAGCTCCTCTCCACTAACCAGTGGTTCCATGAAAGCTTTCATGTTTTTCACATCTTCTTTCGACTCTGGGTAACTTGGTGGTTTAAAAAGCTTCCACAGGCCAGCCGGATGGTGGCTCTTAACTTCATCTCCTGAAAATCTTCCATACAATTTTTCACACTCTGGATAAGGCTTTACATATAGATTGTAAAACCTAAGCCTATTAGGTTTTATCAAATCCCTCAACCCCACCTCAGAACCAAGCCCACCTTTTCCTCTCAAATATTCAATCACAGTGTATCGGGGAATGATCTGTTTGTCCAAATTCACTCCCAAATACTCCGGCACCTCAACCAAGCAATCAACATTGAATTTCATCCTTTGCAGTAAGAACTCAATCTTCTTTTCAATGTCTTCTATCCCATATATAATCACTCTTGGCTCTTTCCATAAAACCTTAAAGGCTTCTCTACGAATCAACCCATGTCTGCACAAACAATCAACTCTCTGTTTCACTTCAAACCCAGCTCTAAATGCTCCTTCACCAAAAATTTTCAACTTTATCGGCACCCGGCATTTCAAAGTCCTTAACAATTCTAAGCACCGCGACAATTCTCCCAACTCCATGCTTAATACTCTAGGTTCTCTAACAATCTCCTTAATAATTGTATCTTCACTGAAACCCCAATCACAAAACTCATCAAGCAATGGTTTTAACCTATCTTCAACGTCAAATCCTATAACCCCCGGAAACAAAAAAATAATTCGTTCAATCCCTTCCCTAGGAATTCCAATGCTCCCTAAGAATTCAATTCTCCTAGAAACACCAACTTCATTCATCAGAATCACCCGAGGAAACTCCTCTAAAACCCTTTTCGCTGTATCCTCACTGAACCCCAAACCCTTCAAAACCTTCACAGTTTGAAAACCCCTATCAGGGTCTATCTGGAACCTCCTAGAAATTTCCAGAATGTTTCTTACTACCAAAGGAGAAACACCCAAAGCCCCAAACCTTGAAACACCCTCTTGCCATTTCTTCAAGAATTCAACATCTAAAATCCCAGGACAGCTATTTATCAATGAAACTACATACTTCTGAGTAATCTTGAATGTCAAGAGAATGCGCAAAGATTTCTCAATGTCACGTAAATCGTGGGAATTCAGTAAAAACTGATTTTTGGAAATAAAACTGTGGAGCTGAGAGGAAGGAAAACCGTACTTTTGCAGAAGATTTGCAAGAGAAATCTGTTTCCTGTACTGAGTAATTTCCTTAGAAAATGAAAGTCGGGGAATTTGGGAATAGTGAAGTTTTATGGAAAAGAAGAATTGGGTTGTTGAAGCGAGGCCGTAAGGAGTTGTTCTCAGGCGACGGAGAGTAAAGGCCATCGGACGTGGTCACTCTCACCACAAGACTATATTTCTTTGACATCAGTTGTCTCTGTTAAATTTGTTTACATAAAAGTTCTGAAAAACCAATATTTTCTAAAAAAAATAATATGTTGGAAATCGATTTTAACTTGCATTTTGTGCTTTTTCTTTTTTTATTTTTGTTATAAAAAAAAATTGACAACTAATAAATAAAAGCAAAAATAAAAAGGAAAAAAGCGAATACATGATTCAGTGAAGTTATTGGACAAAATCTAAACATTTGCAGCCTCTGTTCTTGACTTGAATGATTCGCTCTAACAATTCCTACTAAAGTGAAAAACATCATTCTTGTTTTGGGTTCAGTATCCTTCTCTAATAAGCAAAAACCTCCCTGAAATCCAAATAAAAAAACATCCCAAAGCTCCAACATTTTCACAAAACGACACAACCCCCAATTCAAAGATGCAGAGACTTCTCTCTCTCAAGCAATTGGCCTCAAATTTCCCCAAAACACCCGCAAATATCACTTTCTGTAAACCTTTCATTTCCCTCGCCCAGCCAACCTGCCACAATGTCCACAGCACCTTTTCAAGCTCTTTTATCAAACACCCATTTCAGACTACTCTTTCTTGTAAGTCACAGCACGATCTTCCATTGAAAGCTCACGCGTTTCTCTTCAACCCATCACTTGCAAAATTGTTTTTTATGTGCGCGCCGAATAATCATTTGAGGAAAAGCTTTGTAGACGCCAAAGTTTGGTCCTTTGGAGTTCATTTTTCAAAACGAAGCTTTCAATTCTTTCCAAGCTTTGGTCATCATAGGTCTGGCTGGTATGGTGATTTTCTTTTTTGTTAATCTTTTGATTTTGGGTTTGTGGATATGTTTGGTATCAGCGAAAATTTGAAGAAGAGTGTAAGAACAGTTGAGTTTTTGACTATTGTTCTTTTCCTTTTTCTTTATTTCCTTTCATTTTTCAGCCTCCAAACAGAGTTCAGAAATTGTTATGTTCTACGTGAAAAAGATTAATTTTGTGTTTAGAAAACTGACTATTGTACAGCAGTTTCCGTTTAGGTGCAAAATGCCATGAGTGTTTTATTCATGTAAACGAAAACTTCTGCTTTCTTTTCCCAAAAGCGCAGTCTCTCTCAACTCGTTTTTCTCCATACCATTTTAGTAGTTAATTCCCGGTTGAAGTCCATTGCTTTTCCTTGCCCCGGCTGAGCCGAGTTGAGATTGATAGGTAGAAGAGATTAGTATTGGTGACATTAATAGGCAATTAAATTAATTTGTCAATAACTCGTGAACTTAGCATCATTGAGCACGAGATCATATTTGGATTTGCTGTGTGTTTACTGGGGCTCTATCTTTACTGGTTTCTGATATCATGATCAAATGTAATGATTTGTTTGTACGTTTGAAATAGAAATGATTTATCTAATAGCAGAAAGAGTTGTTTTTTTTCATATAACAGACTTTACACAGATCATATCATGCATAAGTTTGTATTTTGTATTTATTTTTTGCCTTTTCAATTTGAAGGAGTTGATGAATTGGGGAACAAACAAAACTATAGTTTCTGAGACTGTTACACAAAAGGAAAGGATTGAGTGTCATGGACTGCAAAATGTGTTTATGTGCGAAGCATGAATATGAGTTAAAAGAATCACATTGTTTGAGATTTTTAAGATCCTTTTCTTAGTACCGGGCAATCTCAGGAATGCTTACCTTGTTTATCAAGAGCATTAGTTAGGATTATCCAATGGCAACACTGATTCAGGTGTACCACTCTGTGCTGCCGGGATGTTAACATTTTCTGCAACCTTGTTGGCTAGTTTCTTTTATAAAATGGTACAAAAAGGATTATTCAATGGAAATACTATTGTTTGATTGATCGACTTGGACTTCTGAAAAATGACGGGCAATATTTTCTTTTTGCTGCAATAATTTTGCCTTTATTGAACTAACAATAAAGTATTTGATCACTTAATTTTCTGTAAGCTTCTTAAATTATGGATAATGTATTATAAGTTTGCCATTTATTTTCTATATCAAATCATGTTTGCATTCAGTGAACAACTCTAAATTTGTTCTGTATGAATCTTCTGTGGATATATTTTTGAGTTTCATAATGAACGTGCAAGGAGCATTAGGATTTATAATGAATGATATCCTCTTTGGAAAGATGTAGCTTTCCTGAATCTTTTTTTTTAATCTTTATACTGTATGTGTAACTTCTAATATATCAATAATCTGTCTTCTTCTGTTTACAGGAAATCTTGGTTTCAGCAACTAAGTTCTAATGATGTTGTTTATGGCTTGATTATAGCTAATACTGCTGTCTTTCTATTATGGCGAATGGCAGATCAAAAATTTATGATGAATAACTTTACAGTAAGTCCTCTAGTTTTTGAGCTAGATTTAACCAAATAATGAAAAATATAGGGTTTTTTTTTATGAGAACCCTCTTTCTTGTCAATATGCAGTGTCTTTAGAGGTGCAGGGTGCAGAAATCAAACCTAAGATGATTTCTTCTGGCATTGTTATTATATTAGCAAATGATGCAACAATATTATTACACTGATAAACAAGTGCCAACTGAGTGGTCTACAATATTTAATGTGCAATATTCAGGGTTTTCTAGTTGTATATGATCCTAGGCCCAGGATTTAAAAGCATACAATTGAAAGACAAATCTTTTTGAATATATTGGTATTTGTCTAATTGGATTCCAATTTTTAATTTATCATAACTCATTGATGTTCTCTAAGCAGATTTCATTAGACAATGTTAAGAATGGACGTGTGCACACTCTGATAACTTCCGCATTCAGTCATGTTGCTGTGGAGCACATCGTGTCCAACATGATTGGACTTTACTTCTTCGGGATTAGTGTATGTAGCAAGTCTTGTATTATTTTGTTTGGCTAAATTTTTATATATTTTTATGCCTATTAGTTCTGACTAGCAGGTTCAATTATGTTGGTTATTTTATGATTTAAACCTCATCATTTAGTTGGATAAAGGTGGTCTAGACAATTAATTTTGCATGAGAAATCGAACCACAAAGCTATTTTTTATTGTCAGTCTGTGATTAAGATACACATGATCATGTATGTATCAAGTCATCTAAATGGCTTATATCTGCTAATTCCAAAAGTCAATGCATACTGGTGTGCACTTTTTCATTATGTTTTCTATTATTGTAAAAATTTTAATTAAGTTAAAAAATGGAGACAATTCACTTTTTGATGGTGAAGCTTATTCACTTCGCATAAAAGTTTTATATTGTTGACTTCATTTAGCCTTCACTGCTGTTGTTTTCTTAGTGTATGTAAAGATTAGGCTAATATATTTTTGAAACTTGTTCGGGTGTTTTGGGAAGGAAGGAAAACCATGTGCACATTAACAAGTTATGGTTGTGGTTATGTAATTAGGCTTCAATTAGTGAATAGTTCATTTTATCTTACATAATTTTTCATTGTTCTTGGATTGAGATTGATGAGCTGCAGCTTTGAAACCATTTAAGTTTCAATCAGTAAGCTGTTTTAAATGTGTTGGTTTCTCAACTCAACTAAGAAAACGTGGTGGTTACATATGATTAAAATTAAGTTAAAAATTTTGACATAATGCTACTGTTTGAATAAGTTATTCAATAGTAATTTATTGTCTACCATATAGAACTTCTCTATTCCTTCATAAAGTATAACATTTGAAATCACTAATTTTCATATGTATATATGCAGATTTATGAGTGAACAACAAACATATTTTTCATATTTATGTGTTCAAATCTGTTTAGATTTCAGATTAAAAAAAAATACTGCATAAGAAATTTTGATTGTTTGCTTAGCATGGAAGTTGACTCAATATGTTGAATTTATGATCCATTAAAATAATTTTGTTTTCTTCCTTGTGAAGTGGTGGTGAATTATATTTTTAATTATAATTGAACCATTTCTGGTACATGCAACTGTTTGAATTTAAATCTTCGGTTGATGAACCATTTTAGTGGTTGGTTTATGCTTTTGCACAGTAAATTAACATTCATTAATCTTCAATACATTCTTGGCTTCATTTGGTGGGTTGATTGCTTAGTGAGCCTGCTTGTGAAGCTCCAAATTTTCTGTTTTTTGATATGAATTTTCTGCTCTGGGCAGATTGGAAGAACTTTTGGGCCTGAATATTTACTGCAGTTGTATTTGGCCGGGGCAATTGGTGGCTCAGTATTCTATTTAGTGCACCATGCCCTTTTGGCTATGTTATCGAAGGTAGATTTGTTCCAGGAATGATGTGAATATCTACTAAGCTACTGTATGATGTCAAAACATCAGATGAGTAATTGGCATTAGCTAATGCATGATAAAAATTTGTTATTTCCTCTTCTTGATATAATCAATCATAATTTATTCAGTGCAGTTATGATTTATCAGTAATATAATTATTTCCCGATAATGACATCAACTTTAATTCAATTAATTAGCTAGGAAAATATAGTTGTATTTGGTACATTGGAATTAAAATGTGGATATCCATACAGAGTTGCACTTATGGTGACAATATGCAAAATTCCTTGATCAATTGGTGAATTGGTATCTTTTAGTTTGCTCTCATTTTCTGCTATTCACAGCCTCAAGGAACTTGGATGATGGAGCCTTCAAGGATTCCAGCATTGGTAAGCTTTTGTCCATCTTAACCTCAAAGCACTCTACATATGTATTCTGACTAAGGAACTGTATGAATGTGTTGCCCCTGTACTGATCTGTCATTTATATCTCAAAACAAATATATTATAAATACTGTAAGGATTTCATCTTCTCATGTAGATTATTCCTGAATCTAATGCATAAACTTTGTCTATGAAACCAGATAAAACCTATCACAGAGAAAATGTAGTAATATTTAGCCCATTGCCTCTTTTGCATGGCATTTGGAATAAGACTTTACTAGCTGTCACATTGTAATTCTCCACTTTTTTCTGATAAAGTTAGAAAACTTATTGTTGTTCTTTTTCCTCCTTCAATGTGATAAACAGCTCTTTTGCCTTCTAAATGTATTATAATTGCCCACTTAATATGAGAAAGTTTGTTTCATTCATTCTAGTCTGGTTTTTCTTATATTCACTTTATTTTAATCAATTAGAAGAAGTGCTTTTGTTAGGTCATCCCAGTTGTCTAACTGAATCAAAAATAATGTATGCTTCCTTTGTAGGTATATCCTTTCTTTGATTACTTTGTTTGCATGGCTTGCTTAGGGTGATAGTTTCTTAGGTTATGTTTTGTTTTCTTAGAAGACCGAGGATAATTAATAAAAGTTTATTGTTTTTCTTAGATCTTTTATTTTAGTCGTGTTTTGCATATTCTAGATCAATAAATAGAGCATCAGTTTGATCTTGGAATTCGTTTAACTTGGGGTCTCTGCTGTTGTTATTTAGGGTGCAAGTGCAGCTGTGAATGCTATCATGCTGCTTGATATATTCCTGAAGCCAACTTCTACTATCTATTTTGATTTCTTTATACCCGTTCCTGCCATTTTACTGGTAAGCTCACTCATAGCTTATGTCAGCAAAGACATGATTGTTTGAGGTTTACTTGAATTTGTCTTTTAAATTAATGCTTTGGTTTTCTAGGGGATCTTTCTAATTGGGAAGGATATGCTGAGGATAATAGAGGTATGTTAGTTACCTTTCTGCATGTCTTTGGCCTTCTGTTCATGAACAATATTTCCTTAATCTACGAAACTTTGTGTAATCTAAAATGACGATGAGGTATGGTACTGAAAAGGAGCTGTAAAACTTCTCCATTTGTAGAACAAAGATGCCTTTTTTTGTGGCCCAAGCAAAAATTTTGGAAACATAAACATGCATGTGCAGTTTTAGTTGCTCCAACATTAGTCTTATTAGTTGAATGACGGTCATGGTATTTTGGAACTTGCTTTTTTAAATATTCATAGCATGCATACTAGGCCAACAAAGATGAGGGATAGTAATCGTGTTTACATCTATCAAAGACTTCACTAATTTTTTTTTCTTTGTTGCCACTAGGGAATCTTACCCCTATTGCAAATTTCATCCTGCCTAGATTTAAATAGCTTGTTGAGTCCTGGAGATTTTCAATTCTGACCTCAATTAATCAAGGTCATATAGCACACATATGCCATGCTGTTAGACAAAGATTGATGTAAATTTTGTTAATAGAAATATTTTGATGTTACAGGGGAATAGTAATATCTCAGGATCAGCTCATTTGGGGGGTGCTGCAGTTGCTGCTTTAGCATGGGCTCGCATTAGGAGACGATTTTGATTTCTCTGTCATCAGCTTCCTCTTGGTTCTTGTGAATGTGATGTTACAGTTGCAGACTTAGCATGGCCTCTAATTGAAAGAAGACTTTTCTTTTTTTAAATTTTTGGTTGACCTGCTAATTCTTAGCTATAGCATTTACTAGTTATAATTGTTATTGCCTTCTTTGCTGTATTTGTATATGTTTCTTTACGGTCTCACAATTATTATTTTCATTGGGTTTATTATATTCAAAAAAATGAGATAGCTTCTTATGCCTATGATGCTACAATTTTACTTGCTAGTTTTTTCCTTCCCATTTTCCCTTTAATATCTTTTTGTTTTTCCTCCAGAGAGAAGCCCGTGAGCTCTCTTGTGTGCAGGCAATATTCTCTCTTGATTTTCTGTATCCGTGATAATATCTGTGTTCATGGGAGTCCCTTTTTAAACCAAAGATCATGCTTGTCAAACAGTGTGATTGAGTTTCAATACTTGATTTTTCCTTTCATATAACTTTTCTTTGGGGCACATGAAAGAGTAATTTTCGTAGCAGTTACTGTTAGTAGACCTGAAGGATCAATTGCAAATTGAAGGCTATGTAGTCATAAGCACAAAGTAGAAAAACTACAGGGGATCTTATATGCAAGCTCTGTTGTCTGTAATAAGTCGGAGATCATCTTCATTCCCTCATTGTGCCAAATTTAGAACCTTTTGTTTTAAAAAAAAAGAAATAATAAAAAGGGAGGGATCATTAAACAACAACTGCTCACAGTGTGACTATCCTCTAGAGGAAGCTGAACAGTGAAATCTTGCAGATATCAACTGCTCTGTACTGTCTCTGAAGTGATGCAAAAAAGTAAAAAATGAAAATAGGTTCTGGTTCATGTCAATATCATGACTAATCTAAAAATAAATGTTGTTTTTCAGCTTGGTAGTTGATGCAAATAGAAAGAAATTTGCAACTTGATTGGCGTGGCAGATAGATGTAGATATAGATGCAGTCTTGCCATAACTGCGAATTGTATGGAGCATATTAGGAGCTCCTTTAATCAAAATTGTCAGCATAAACTTAAGAAAAGCTCAAGCGCTATCTGCTACAGCATTTGCAACCAGGCTTCCTTAAAGCAAAGCAATTCAACTCTTTTTTGCTTTTATCCTTGTCCCCTCTCAAATGCAATTTACAAATCTCAAAATCTAGGGATAGGGATAGAAATAGTGCCTAAAACAAGCAAGCTTGCTGTCTCTGCCTCTCTCTGGAAAATGCCCAACAGCAGTCGATGAGCCGCTACTCTTGAATTAATAGCCTGTTTGCATAGTTGCAGACCTACAGGCTACATTCCCAATTAAACACCCCAAAAATGCACAGAAAGGAAATGCATGGCAGCTTTCTTTCACTTCAATAATCACTCTTTGTTCCAACATCTTATCACCAATAAATTCATCAACGGTCCCTCCTAAGCTGACTTCAAAAGCCTCATGGCTGGGACCAAACCCAAGTTCAGTTGCCAATCCTACCTCTTTCTCTTCAAAATATGATACAGAAATTCATTCAGTCAACACAATACAATAACCATTTATATTTATTTACTAATTTCAAATTTTTGAAGGCATATAACTCTCGTGGGTAACAAATGGTGATAACGTATGAATGTTAGGGGACTGGGCACTGGGTGCTACAGCATATCATTTTATCCATCTATCAGTAGTAATCAAGATGGTTCCACGTCAAACCAATTTGATTCTGATACCTATCTTTGTAGACCCCTCTGTCGTGTCCACGTTTACCTGATATGGAAGCTCACTACCTCATACCAAGCCATTCTTCACATGCCACGTGTCCCGTCACTCGGCCCCACTCACAATTAATACTTCCCTCGTATAATCCTTCGGTTTTTTAATGAGGCAAAAAAAAACAAAAAATAAATAATAATAATAAAAAGACTCCTTCTCTTGTTTCATTCCAACGACACTTGTTCAGCCTGTTGTTTTGTTTTCTTTTTCTTTTTTATTTTTATTTTTGGCATGAACCCAAAATCCCCTTAATCCCCAAAAAACCATCCCTGTGTTCTGCCATTTTCTCGAGAAAAATTGTAACTGGCTGAGAAACTGGAGATTTCCCCAAGGAAAAACGAAAACTTTAAAAAAAAATGAGGTGGGAAAAAGTCCTGCTCAAGAATCCACAAGCACAGGTGGCTCAGCAATTGGTCTTGAGTGAAATATATAGTTCAGGGCCAGGCAAGAGATGGGGCCATACTTGCAACTCCATAAAAGGAGGCAGATTCCTCTATGTCTTTGGTGGTTATGGCAAAGATAACTGTCAAACTAACCAAGTACACGTTTTTGATACTGGTAACTCCTATTATTTTCCCAGATTCTTGCCTTTCTTCTGTGTTCTTTTTCCCTCTCTCTCTCTCTTTTATTTGTAACATGTGGCGGTTCTTTAAGCTGCATTCTGGTTTGTGTTTTCTTTTGTGCAGTGCTAAAAATTGAATCTTTTTCATGGATATATTGTTTGGTTGATTCATTATTCTGAAAGTTGCTTGTTTTAGTGTTTACGTTGGGTTTACCTGTGGAAAGTTTTGGGTTTATGTTGTTCGGTGACAATGTTGTGATTGCTTCTTGGTTTGAATTAATTATTTGAATTAAAGATTTTGTGGATCTGTTATCGAAATGATTTTTTAGATTTTCTTTCTAGCTATATTTGTGGGGTTTTGTAGATTAGCTTGATATTTTGCCCTTTCATTTTTGTTTTTCAATTCATGTGGGTAGCTTCAGTTCCTTATTTGGAATCAATTCCCTACATAGTTTATCGCGAAATTGGGTACATCCCGGATGTTAATGGCTAAAATTTTTCGATGGCTATACTCTCTTTGCTGGGACTTCATCTTATTTTTCCTTTCATAAAGTTGCACTTCTCGTATTTGATAGCTTTTTGTTGTTGCATGTTCTCACATTCTAAATAGCTGCTTTGTAGTTAATCAGACATGGAGCCAGCCAATGACAAAGGGCATCCCACCTACTCCACGGGACAGTCATAGTTGTACCACTGTTGGTGAAAGTCTCTATGTATTTGGGGGTACAGATGGAATGAACCCTCTTAAAGATTTGAATATATTAGACACTTGTGAGTTATTTATGGCGTTTATTGTTTTTCCACCTTTTATTTTTTCTGAAAGTGGATTGATAAGAGAGAGCTGTTCAAGTCTGAGCTAGCAATTGATTTTTCTTCTCTATCAACTGATTTTTGGTTACCAACAGTTTATGTGTGTGCATGTGTATTCTCTTTATCTCAGTTTGTGGATTTATTCTAAGAAATCATAGTCTGAATCTTGTCTATATTTTTGGATAAGGGAAGGATGGAGCTCATAGGTATTGTTGGATAGTATTTGTATAGATTATATCTCTTCCCCTTCTTCCCTTCTCTGTGGACAACTGGTCCAGTTTTGTTCCTACTTTCTTTCTTCGGTCAATATATTTCTTTGTTTCTTTTCAAAAACAATTCTGAATCATATTACTCTTTGTTGTTTGTTTTCTAAGTATGACAATATCTATTTTGTCTAACTCAATTGTAGCTTCACATACATGGGTATCTCCAAGTGTAAGGGGTGAAGGACCGGAGGCACGAGAGGGGCATAGTGCAGCCCTTGTTGGTAAACGGCTCTTCATATTTGGTGGTTGTGGAAAATCTTCCAATACTAATGATGAAGTATATTATAATGATCTTTACATATTGAATACAGGTGAATTTCACTACATGTTGGTTACTAAACAAATGGCCTGTGCTGATTTTGATCACTTTGATCTGTAGTTTATGGTTCAATTTGTAATTTCTTGCATTTAGATGTTAACTATTGAATAAAGTTGTGTTGGATTTCTCATTTGCATGGTGGTATTTGAGAAAATTTCTGGAAGCACTGAAGGTGTCATAAGTGTCTTTGTTTTGCAATTTGGCATTCTTTTGTGTGAACATTTACATTGGTCCTGACGTTCACCATAATTTAGTGTTTCATTGATACACATAGGGAAGAAAATGTTTCATTTCATTCTTTTCCTCTTCCCTTGCAGAAACCTTTGTGTGGAAACGTGCTACAACATCAGGCAATCCTCCATCTGCACGTGATAGCCACACTTGCTCTTCTTGGAAGAATAAAATCATTGTGGTTGGTGGCGAAGATGGACATGATTATTATTTGTCTGATGTTTATATCCTTGATACAGGTTTTAGATTTTTCTCATATATGGTCGATTGTCAATTAATTTTAGATTTTAATTCTCATATAAATTGCTTGCTAGCTTTTATTATCTCAATTACTCATCATTTTGCTGTTTTATAATTTTTATGTTGTTGTTTTTTCTATTTTATTAGATACTCTTACTTGGAAGGAGTTGAACACTTCTGGCATGATGTTGCCACCTCGAGCTGGTCATGCCACAGTTGCATTTGGCAAGAACTTATTTGTTTTTGGTGGATTTACTGATTCCCAAAATCTATATGATGATCTATATATGCTTGATGTTGGTATGTATGATATAATTAGCGATAATGATTTATATTTACTGAATTATCCATTTGCTTTTCTTGTCTTCAAAATTTTCCTTACCATGACAAATAATCTTACTGTGCATACTGCCTATTACTTTTAACTACTACATTTTCTTTCCAAATGGCTACAGAGGACATAAGTTGATGCTATAATTTACATATTGTTTTGTATATAGCTTCCCTTTTTCATATATATCTTCTGATGCAGATAGTGGTTTATGGACAAAGTTGATTACTACGGGTGAAGGTCCTGCCGCTAGATTTTCTGTGGCTGGGGACTGTTTGGATCCCTTGAAGGGCGGTGTCCTTGTCTTCATAGGTGGTTGCAATAAGAGTCTTGAGGCTCTGGATGACATGTATTTTTTGTACACAGGTTAAGCATACATTTTTTCTTGTTCCCTGAATTAAAATTTAAGCTGGCTCCAAGTGTGATATTTTTTATATGACCGAATGGAAACCTTTAGCTCTGAGATATTATGCATTATTATGGGCAGGTTTATCATGTTGCTAATTAACTATGATGTCTAATTTTAGGACTTGTAAATGAGTGTAAGTTAGAGAAGTTGTCCCTCAGGAAGCAATTGAAGCTAAAGTGCCAAGAACAAAATCTTACTACTCTACATGATAGAACTCTGGTTAGATTTGGGACAGTCTCTGATCTGCACCAACCTACACCTCTGTCAACTTATGGCCAATCGAGTAAGAACTATATTTCTGTTCTTTTGATCCTCTAGTTTTTCTACTAGAGATATTCAAATTGACACTTCATTTCTGACCATTTGAGTGAAAATTTACTAGAGCACTTAAGTAATTCAGTCATTATGCTTATTATTTTCTTTATTAATTGATTGTATGAGATGTTACACTTCCAAAAGTACTGAATTTAACATGTCTAATTGGATTTTGAAAATGACTGAAAGTTTGGCTTCAGAAATTTGCTTTTCTTTTCTATTTCTTTTACATGTCTTCTGAATATGGAGTGCTGAAGATGCATGGTTCTAGTTGGATGTTTGGTGATTAGGCAAAAGTGGAAAAAGGAACCAAGGAATATTTCCTGATGATACATGTATCTAGTTGGGTGGTTTTTCCTTGGTGTGTGTGTGTATCTTCTCATGCTTGGATGACTTTTGGGCTAGTATGGTTTGTGGGTATGCTTTTCTGCACTGGTTTCTTGAATTAAACTTCTTCAGTATTTAAAATTCAACTTGGTGTATAATTAATTATTATGAACCCAATTATATAACATTCTTGGTATGATGATGATATGTTGACATTCTTTTGCTTCTTCACCTCAAGAACACAATCATATTGTTGGTTGATTTTTAACTTTAAAATGGATTTTTGCTGTGTACTATATTTATCAGTCTTTGATTGCAGGAATGGATAGTTTTCCATTGAATGAGACTGTGGCCCTTCAAGGAAAAAAGACATTTCAAGCTAAGATTACTGAAAGCTTTTCCCATGGATTTACTATTGAAACTACCATAGATGGAAAGCCTCTTCGGGGAATTTTATTTGCAAACAAGCCAAGCTCTGCCAACACAACTGTTCATAGTTCCAGTAGGTATGAATATGTTACATCTTTTTCTTTCACTTTTTCAATTATTTTTGTTGGTTTTGTTTATGTCTTTGTATATTGTCTTCTCATCAGGAAAAGGATGGCTGCAGAAATTGGGGGTGTTACATTGAATGGTGATTGCAACAACAATTCAAAAGTTTCTAAAACCCTTAGGCAAGATGCAATGGATCATGAACAAGTTGTTGGGAAGGAATTCAAATCACCTGAGAGAGCCACTGCTGCTCCAGATATGAAGAATCCAGCAAAATTCTAATGCTTTTCAGCCCGTAAAGGTCATACATTTGTTTTCAAAATATTTTGGCCTCTTGTATAAGTAGTAGAATTTTGAGTAAAATACCAAGTTAGAACATTGGTTCAGTTAAACTTTGTTTAGCTGTGTTGGGTACCCTGCAAGTGCCTGGTATAAGAACTGCAAATTACCTAATTGAACTACTGTATAGTAATTGTGTATTATGTGGTGGGAATTTGTGTTATTTATGCAAAGTGTTTTTGATGGAATATTGCACTTTCCTTCTCAAGTTATTTTTGTGTGTGACTATCCAAATGCATGTCATAACTGGAGAGTGAAACAATTCCACCACCGAAGTGGAAGTAGTTTACTTCTGGGGGATCTTAAAGTGTTGTTCCTGTCAAAGGTCCATCATCTTCCAAGTACACCATAACTTTTTGACTAAATGGGTTCATCTTTTCAATTCTGAACACAACAGTACTGATCACTTGGTTTACTGTGGTTGGTGATGGGATGCACATCTGTGCCCTGCATCCATTATACCTGGTTGTCATTGTTCCTCATGACACTTGAAAGATTAACTTGTCTGCCTCTTTGGCTCCTCCAGTTTTTGTGAATGAATGCTTGATTGTGGTAAGTTCATAAATGTTCCATTTAATCAATGTCAACTTTTATTTAACTTTGTGTAGGATTCCGTAGATCCAGAGCCATCAGTTGCTCATTTGAATTCAAAAGATGATAGGGCAAATGAGGCTGCAAACTCCACCACTGAAGTCCAGAAAGGGACTACATGCTACAGTTCCATAGAAAAGGACTTGGTCATTTTGTCATCAAACAAAGGTATGCATATCTTGTGCACTCCAAGACTTCTACATGTGATTCTGCTAGCTCATGGTTTGGGGTAATTTCTTTGAAGGAATTGTCAACTGTGCCAAGCTTGCACTTTTTAAGCGTGCTTGGCAAAAACTCGTTTTATTGTTGAATGTTTGAAGCTTCACGTGGTTTCAGATTTAGTTCTTGCCTGTTATGGAAGATGTTGTTTTAAATGCTACAGGAATGCATGACAGGAATCTTCTGATGAGCAATTGGGTTTGTGTTTGCAGATGACAGAACAGAAACCACTGGAGATCATGGTGATCCAGTGAGAACAATTGATGGGCAATTGACCTTTTAACTTTTTGAGATGAATTCTGAACAAACTATGATAGACTACAAGCCATGTGTACATTCAACATTTTGAGGTGGTTATAGATGCATCTGAGTGATATAGAGGATCTGCTTACTGGTTTGATCTGCTACCATCTTACACTTATTTTTGTTCTACCAGACTTTGCTTTCCTTTATTGGAATATCAACTGCACTAAAACCATGATTGAGTAGTTGTATGAAGTAGGCTTTTTTCCTCTTTTTTTTTATATAATTGCTGATATCTTTGATTCTTCATAGCTTCAGCCCGAACTGCTTCACACACTCGAGGAAAAAAGAATTTGCGTGGCAGAAATTGATGATTGTTATGGATATCACTTCATTGCAGAAAAGGACTGTTGCTTTCCGGCAAAATGCATCCACCAATTATCTGATGCTAGAACGGTTGTTACTCGCTTGACATGCTTCTACTAATCTTGTGCAAACCATGTTCACTGAGAATTTTAAGTCAGTTAAGAATTTTGTTACTTTAGGTTCAATTCATCTCACTGTTAAATACTTTTCAGTTTAAAATAGTTAGTCAATCATGACCTCAGAATTCTTTTCATGAATTTTTTTTCCCAAGATTTTTACCCTGTAGCTGTGTAGTGTCTATCTATCCCATTATCTATGGCCAGAGCATGCACAGAAGCATCTGCCAATAAAGGTGATCATCAATGCTTAAACTGAAACATACAGAATTTGCTTCCTGAAAAATATTTTAAATTCTGAATTCTCAAACAGTTTCGTGATTGCAAAAACAAAAGATATGAAAACCCAAAAAAAAGCGCGCAAAATCCTTCAAAATAGAAGCAATAAGTTTCAATGAAAACCTTGTGCCCAAATCTGTAAATAACAAACACTTCGAAGGCCTTCCCCTTTGGATTTTTCCTAACGAATAGTACTATAATATTGTCAAGATATAAGTTGAAAAAACTCCAGTTGAGCATAAATTTTGGGAGCCAAAGTAAACACCATTGGAGATTATTGTGGTTAATTACTCACAGCCAATGCCCTGAGACCAAGGCCACCTATTGTATGGCTAAATTCTGATGATAAGAATTAAAGAAATTGTAATGTGTTCAAAGACTAATCATAATGTTCAATTGCCGGTAAGCAACCGCAGAATTGGATTTTGACAATGTTCACACGTTCCATTTTAAGTTACATAGTTCATCAGAAACCAACATTTCCTCTTGAGAGAAGTACCATATATTGCACAATACAAATGAAAATATTTCCACCATCTAGCAGGTTTAGATATTGTTTGCCTCAACTTCAATGGTCCCTAAAACATCAATAAGCAAAGGCTCCTACCTCAAAACCCAAGGCCTTATTTGCCATTACCGCCAAACAGGTAATCCAAGCATGATCCACCACCAGGGGCCGCATGCACCTTAGTTGTAGGGCGATCCTGTCCAAAAAGAGTTTTCAAACATCAAGAGAAACAAATGTATTGAATAAAACACACTCAAACATGCAATATCAAAATAATTTCACATGGGAACATAAATAAAATGATGCATTAATGAAACAGTAGAAGAAATGTGAAAACCAAGTATTTCCACTTTGACCATAGAATGGTCCCCAACTAACACAATATATGTTTGAATTTTTGTAACAATTTCTATAAGCCTGATTATTGTACTATTGTCTTCAACATGTTAAAAATTTATGATCATTTGATGCAAAACATGTTTGTCTATCAGCAGAAGACTGTTGTGTCTAAGATCATACAGTGAGAAAGTTGCCACAGTTCTGGCCATCAGCACGGAAATAGTTGTTTGCATTGTTTGCAGGAACGCCAGCTGGAGTCTCCTTAACAACATTTAAAGTTGGCGCATCTGGTGGTGCAACTGTGGTGGCCTTTTGAGGAGCTCCATTTTTTGCAACCTCACCCTGGCTCTTAGGGACTTCAGTAGCGTTTGTAGCAGGTTTTGGAGCCTCTCCACCTCCAAAAAGGTACCCCAAAGAACTGTGTCCTCCACCACTACTTACTCCACGACCCATAATCTTTCTTTTCAACTTTTATCTAAGATAATTTGGTGCCTGCAAAATTTTCCAAAACAAACAAAAGAAGTACAAGTGTTATCTTAATATTATGAATTTCAACAAACATCTTATGTAAATGTAACAATAACAAGAAAAGGGAAGCAACACACGCACCTCAAGTAAAAGCACTAAAAAAAATCTTCTAAAATGAATCCAGTCTACCTCAAGCTTAATACAGTTCCCTGGTCATAATTCCCTTACTCGCATCATGCATACCCATTAGCCCCCATGTATATTTTATGAAAAGCATGATCTATATTTAATGTAAGAGATCCAAACAATTTATTATAATGCTGCATTAGAAGATGCAAATGAGCAACAGTAACATACAGCTGCAGTTCACAGGAGAGTGAAATTCTGTGGTACAACCAAAACTAAGCAAATACAAGTCCATTTCCAAGGCAATATTATAATGCGAAGAAAAAAGCGTTTTTACTGGTAATCCCAACTTCAAAGAGCAAAGTAAACCTCCAATCAACATAAAATTATACAAAAAATAATAACTATAAATGTCATTTTCAGGGAATCAAATAGAACCCAAGCCTTAAAATTAAAAACCAAACCTTAGACTAACCATACTCTTTCTTACACAACATAGAAGGTTTAAATTATCACAGATGTACGCCAAATGACGAAATGCGGTTTATCACAAGATCAGATAAGACCAGGTCGGATCCGAATCCGCTGAAACAAGTATGATAACAAGCGAATTGACAACCTAATATTCTGTTTGGTATCCAGGAAAGCAGAGGAAAATGCATCGCGAAACTAGAAAAGGGGTTAGCTCTCTGACCTGAGGGTTGCTGCAGCGCTGCTGGGACTGGAGGCTTGGAACAAATCTGAAGCAAAAACACGTTCACAGAGAGGGAGGCGTCCTAAGTGAGCTTTCAAAAACAAGGTGGGCCCCACAGTTGAGGTCCCATCATTTAAATTAAAAAATAATTGTAATTTTATCAAAGGCGGTGATATTTCGCTGCAGATGTCTTAAAATTTAGGGATCACGTCTAACTGAATTTGGAACCAATATTTTTAAATTTATATTTATAATTATTATAAGACTTTTATATTAATTTTTTTAAATCAATGTATATATTTATAAATTTTTAATAATTTTTTTTTGTTTCTATAATTATATTATTATTATTAAATTTAATTAAAATTATAAATTTTTAATATTAATTTAAAATAAAATACATCGTGTGAGTTTACTATTGTGATCACTTGTAATGTCATTCTGTGTGTTTTTCCTTCAGTGTTGTGAGGATGGATTGCAAACTTTTCTGGTGATTGATGGAATCTTAGCCTCAGGAAGTGGAGTTGTTGAGGAAGTTCTGCTACTCCCACTAGTAATCTTATCAGGCATCATCCCGGAATAGGATTTCTGAGTTACTGACAAATTTGTAGGCTCTTGAAACACAATAAGCCGGCAGCCAGTTTGTTCATTTCACTTGAATTCGAAAGGTTTGTTCTGTCTTCCCGTTTGAAATTTGATTATAAACGTTCAGTTACTTTTTTTTTATTTTCTCTTTTCCTTTGCAATATGAACCCAACACATGCCAGGGTATAAATTGAGAATTTTTTTTTAAAAAAATTTTATTTTCTAAAATTGAGCTAGGTATATTTAGGTCTCGTTTAGATTCCTGCCTGTCTGACCCGATCTGGTTAATATGATAGGGTTAATAAACTATTGTAGCCATTTGTCTTTAATGATCAGAATATATTATGTACGTGTTGTTATTGTTACTTAGCAAACACCACCGTGTTTGGGAAAGAGTAGACAGCCATTCGTAATTGGAACGAACGAGGGGGTGTTCGGACACAGTACGCAATCCCATCGCATCAGACTGGATCCGCTGCAAGTGCAGGGTAATTGGTTAATATTTGACTTCCATTCGCAAGCTGCACCGTCACCAAGGTCTCTGTTGCAGGTAATACATACTTTTCTTGAACTTTCCATCTTTGCTTACTTCACTTCAGATTTCATCATCTTCAGGTCTCCCTCTTTGTTAATGTCAAAAAGTTTATTTATTATTCTTATGCTTGTTTCGGACTTCAGTAGTTCTTATTATTAGTCTTTGGGATTTATTTTTCAGTAAATAGTTGCGAAACGCGGAAATAATTATAGATGAAATTCGTAATTTAATTTTGATTTTATTCTCGAGGATAACTAGCCATGCTTTGAATGAATTTTTAAATAAAATTAGTTGTAAATTTGGTACTTGACCTACTCGGAGTTTTAGTAATTAAGATATCGATCCTCCTCTTTTCGTTTTAATGTAACAGAATTCATATGCTCGTGGTATTTGTTGGAATTGTAACTTGTTTAGTTAGCATTTGCAAAGTAGTCTTGTCGTTTGTGAAACTTGAATGAAAGATGAAAGCAAATTAAGTAGTCTATAAATTCGATGCAATGAAATGAATTTTGTAAACTGGACGAGACAATTCCATTTGTAGTTAAAACTTGAAAAGGTTTGGTTATTAATTTCTGAGAAATGCAGTACACGGTTCCTCAAACTGGCATCACTACAAGATTCTTGTTTTTGGGCTACATTATCTTACTGTATAATGTTGGATCCAAGCTGGTGAGGTAAACTGGGTCTAATTTTATCTAACATATTTGTGACTAGTCAAAATGTCTGAAATGACAGTGTTCTGTTTACTTCGCATTGCTTAAGAAAAGAATTAAGGGAATGTTAATGATCTTTATATCATATGTGTATAATGATTATCCATTGGAAGTTGCAAAATCTGCTACAGAATAATAAAAAAAATGCATGAATGGTTTGTTATCTAATTTCAAATTATCAGAATGTGGTAGGACTCATCCCTAATATGATTTCAGACATAGCAGTTCAATGGTAAGGCAATAAGTTCATATGTTGTCAAAATATTACTTCATCAGATATGCTTTGAACTTGAAGCAGACTTAAAGCATTAGATGTTGTTAGCGTAATTAAGGGGATGTCTTAATTGTTACAGTGTCGTTATATACAGGTGTATCTGCTCCTAGACATGGGTATGAATATAATACATGGTTATGTTTGTTACGAATTTTGGATTCTTGATGCCAAAGTGATTCAGAAGTTAAAATGATCATTTTATGTATCACAAGCTTCTTGCCTCTGTGAAATATGCCATACCTGATGCTCAATTCGAACTTAGTATATTTAAGAAACCTTGGTTTACTATTGGTTCTGGTTTAACCTTGATTTTGAGAGATGGATATATATTGAAATTTCTATATTCTATAACTATTGTCATTATTGTTAATTATTTAAGACTATTTAAGGAGGCAAAGGATCTGCAGTCATCTCCAATTCCTTTTGAATTAGCTTACATACAAATAGATGTTTATATGACTCTATGTTAGATGTAGCTCTCCCATGCTTTGTGCTTTTGAACTCAACCTTCATGGAACAACAGTCAGTTGTGATGCCTTCATTCAGTTTTAACATGTTTTTGTTTCATTAGAGATGACTAAATATTACTCTTTAAGAAATACTGATGTATCAGATGATTTTGTGTAGGAACCTCAGTAGATAGTATGTATGAAAGCTTGTTTGGGTTTCTGCTGTTGATGATTTTGCAGTGTTTTTTTTTCTTTTTGGCCTCTCCTCAAGATCATTTGGAAGAGGTTGCAAATGTGATGAATTTTATTAGGAATAGATAGTGAAGGAATGTCACTGAATTAGTGTGCTGCATCATCCCTGTTGGGAAAATAATACTTACTGAGTCAGATAGTGTCAGCGGGAAGATGGATTTGGATGTGGAATTGCATAATGGAGGATCAATGTCATTTGCAGCAAAGAGGAAGAGAAAAAGGGGGAATAGGAAGTGTAATACTTTATGCAATAGTAATGATTCTACACACAATCACCCTGAGGGAGCTTCCTTAATTCAGGATATCCCCCTAGAAAGAAATTACTGTGCAGAATCTACTGTTGATATTAGCTCTAACTCAGGTTTGGCAGAGGGACAATGTAATTCCAATTTGACGTGCTTGCAAAATAAGAAAAAGAGAAAAAGGAAGGAGCAGAAGAGGTGTACTGAAAATACAAATGTTGACTCTAAGCATGAGTTTCTTGATGGAGCTTCCTTAATGCAGGCAATCCCCTCTAATAAAAAAATCTTGTGCAGAATCTACAGTAGATATTTGCTCAAACTTAGGTATGATAGAGGCACACTCAAGTTCCAATTTGATGTGTTCAGAAAATAAGAGAAAGAGCAAAAGACAGAGGAAGAAGCGTAATGGCCCAATACCTGATAATACAGATATTGATCTTCAAGAAGTTACTTCTAAAACAGTGGTGGCCCCCTTCAGAACAGAGTCTTCGGTTGATATGATGAGCAAGACTGTTTTGGAAATTGCCTCCCTTGAAAAAGAGGCTTTGGGTGATGATTTCTTGAAGATGGAGTTGGTAGCTGCTCCCAATGAAATGAATTCTTCTGTTGATACAAGCACAAAGATAGATTGCATAAAGAAATGGAGTCAGTCTCAGAAAAAGAGAACGAGGAGAAAGAGACATAAGGAGAGTCACAATGCCCTTGAACATGATGATAAGGATCATGATCTTCCAGGAGATAATTCTCTAAGAAACAATATATTTCCGGAAAAGGACTTATCGTTGCAGCTGGCAGTTGATATTTGCTCAAAGAATGAGTTGGTAATGAAACAGCCTAATGAAGATCTATGTTTGTTCAATGGGCATAATGCCTATGTAAATAATGGAGTTGTTAATTTGCAAATTGCTAATGGCAAGAATTGGGAAAAAGAGGATGCAAAGCTTGCCCCCAAAGTTCCAGAGTTCAATTTGACTACAGTAAAGGAAGATTTTCTGATGCCTGGAAGTTTAAGGGAGAAACATGATATTCCCACTGAGAATGATCTTGTTTCATCTGAAACAAAGAATATTATTACCTATAAGAGGAAGAAAAGAGTCAAAACTTACATTAGGAAGAAAAAGAAAAAGTACTCTAATTCATTGGTATCTGAAGGACATCATGAACTGAAAGACAGAGATAAACTAGACGACATCCAGATTACCATGCTTGATTCTTCTCGTGGGGATGGGGGGTGTGATGAAATTCTATCTAATCCCAAGGGAGGTAATATATCCAGCTATGATGCTAGCTGCAAGCACCCAAGGAAAAGCACTATGGAGGTAGAAACCAAGATGGCTGAAACATATCCTTCATCACATTTGGGTGTAGGAAACACTAATGTTGTTTTGTATGGGACTATTAAAAAGGAAAATCTATCACAAACATTGCAATCTTCATCTGAAAGAGTATGTATTGACCGTTTTAAGAAAAAACTTCTTGTACTTGATGTGAATGGACTTCTTGCAGACATTGTTTCACATGCTTCCCATAGAAAGCCATATATAATGGTATCAAAGAAAGCAGGTGGGAATTATTTAAGCAACAAGTGCTTGTCGACATATTTAATCATTTGTTAATACTAACTCAATTCTTTTTCAGTGTACAAGAGGCCATATTTTGATGATTTTTTTGCGGTTTTGCTTCGAGAGATTCAATGTAGGAGTTTGGTCATCAAGAGTCAAGTATTCTTCTCTCTTTGACTGATCATAGTTTTTCAATTATTTGCCTTTTCATCTTTACTCCTTAATTATTTTTATTATTTCAAAGGTATTTATTTACATTTGTTCTCCAGAAAAATCTGTTCTGCTTTATGATATAGACTGTATATTTACCATGATTCTTCTTAATGCAGGAAAAATCTGGACATAGTGATTGATGTTCTTATGGGTGATTCTAGGAAAAATTTGCTCTTTTGTTGGGTAAGCTATCTTCTACATCTTTCCATGTTGTTTGTAATGGTTTTATTGTTTTTAAGGCCTCATTTAGGATTGTGGTACTTCTGATGTGCTTTAAAAGAAAAGTTGAAAAAGTATTTGGAAGATCAATTTTCTACATCTTTCCAGATTTTTCTATTGATATTTGACTTCTAGTGTTCTTCCAGAGGAGCAGTGGATTCAAAGCCACAACACCTCAGTACCAAACAAAGCCAAAGTATTGACAATAATTGACTGGCAATTTGGATGCTTGGTATGGGATTAGTTCTGGTGTATGTTATTGCTTAATTATATGATGATTGATTCTGTGCAGGATCAAACCCACTGTAGTACAACTGGGCTAAACACAATTGAGAATAATAGAAAACCTCGGGTTCTGAAGGAGTTAAAAAAATTGTGGGACAAGCTCGAGCCCAATCTTCCATGGGAAAAGGGAGAGTATGATGAAACAAACACCTTATTGTTGGATGATTCACCACACAAGGGTTTGTGCAATCCGGTAAGTTCCAAACTTTGGTTCTCTTTTCCTCTCATTTGCAGTTATATGGTTTATTAATAACTTCAGATGATATCCTGATTATAATACTAATTTCATCTATATTATCACTTATTCTTTAGGCATACACTGCAGTATTTCCCTATCCATACGACAACAGGGACACTAAAGATTCTTCATTAGGTGAGCCATTCTCAAAAGTTGATGGAAATTTTTATACTTTTCCAAAATGTAAGGCACTCAGGTAGATAAGGGGACATGTTTGATCTTCCTTTTATGTTTTGTGGGTTGAACATTGACCCTTGTATGTGCCTTGTCTTTTTACAATTTGTTGGTAGTGTATTCAATCTTAGCTGATGGGTGACTATTCTAGTGACTGCTATCAAATTTAATTAACTTTTTGTTTTTGTTCTGGCAGTTTCTTGACTTGTTTAAGATTTTTGCTTCCTTTTCCTGTTATGAAATGTTTAATTGTGCAATTTCAAAACAGGACCTGGTGGTGATCTTCGGGTATATCTGGAAGGGCTAGCTGCTGCTGAGAATGTTCAAGAGTATGTTCAGCAAAATCCATTTGGTCAACAAGCTATTACAGAATCAAATCCATCTTGGGGTTTCTATAGGAAGGTTTTCTGCAGAAAACCACGCCCACCTTGTTATGATGTCAGTAGTTAGGTCATGGATGCCAAATCTTGCAAAACCTGTGAATGACAACAATATTGCCATTAGCAATGGAGTTTGCAGGATATCAGGAGAAACATTTTTCCTAATTATTTGTATCCTAAGTTACAATACCAATAGGAATCACCAGTCAGTCAATTCATGGTGAATTCAGAAAGCAGACTGATTAATTATGTGGTTTTTTCCAAAGTATAATTGCTTTTAGTCTTATAAGCTTACCGGCCTGCGGCAATTCTACCATCGTGACTTGTACCCCTGAGATGAGCAAATTTTTGCTGTCATCGGCTCTTGATCCTTAGAAATTTTATAATGCCCTGTTTTGTATTATTTCAAGTAAACAATAATTGATCATTATTTCATGTCTAATCTTTTGATTATGTGCTACTGACTTTCTTACAAGTGCTAATTTCCAGACATGAGAAAGGGAATAGGGAAGAGTGGTTGCAGATCAAAGTCACCAAACTTCTCTGGTAATTTTACTTGAAACATGATTGTTTTGGTCCTGAGTAAATGAGATGAGACAATAATTTTACAGCAGCATCCTAAATTATTTGAGAATTGATGACTGAAGTGAGCTACTGTGAAGAGTGACCTGAAATTTTGTCATTATTTTGTTGTGATTTCACTATATTGTTTCTCTGCCAGTGCTTGGTTAAAAAAATGGCGGTAAAGAGGAAACCCGCTGCCACGTATGGTTGATTCTTGCGTAGTTGATAAAAAATACAACATTATTAGAACTCATGTACAGCAAAACATGACCGTGTATATTTGCCTAAATGATTGATACTTTCTGAATGCCCTTTTGATATTATCAATAAGATTCAGATCATAGAGTATCAATACTGACTCTTTCCCTTTCTTCATATATTTTAATTTTCCTGTGGAATGAGCAGCTGCAGCTCTCAGTCAGCTAGCAACCATGGAAGAGAAAGTAGTAAACTCAACTCCTATCTGGTCCATATATTTTTAAGCCGTCCTCGTCACTCTCGCCATCGTATGCTGGCCAAGTAGTTGGTATTTATATTCTTCTCAGAACATCTCAAATTCTCATGTGTACCTGCCCTTATTTTATAATTCCCAAAGCAGAAGAGTATATAACAATTATACACAGTTCCATTTGCCTTGCCTATTTCAGAACAGAGCGATGATGTTGATGATGATCTTATAACTTGTTTGTTTAAAAATTCACAGCCATGGGGCCACCATTACTTTGAGTATGTTTTGGCCCACAACACTACTTAACAAAATAAAAAAAAATGATACAATTGGACCCATTAGACAGCTAATAGGAAAGCCCATTAATAACCTATTTGATTAAGATTATTAGTAATCATCCATTTGATTAAGATTATTAGTAATCATGCAAGATAATTAAGCTTAAAAATATACATGGTGGTTGTCTTTCAAATTTATGATATGGGTTGTGACCTTTCTAATTATCAAATAGGTTGGCAGGTGCCCTTAAAGATGCATTTAGATTTTGACGACCTGGCTTTCGGATTTCTTGACTTGTCTTGCTACCCAAACTCCTTCCAAAGCACATTTAGCATTATTTATTCCATTCCATCCTAGAAAGTATACTAACTAATCTACATCTTAATACAACAACTGCTCACATTAATAATGAAACACATTTAGTAACATTCTACATCAATTAATAATGCAACACATTATGTTACTGGTATAGTGGCTGTACATTATTGAAATAGCATGTAATTGTAATATATTTCATTTCATATCATTAGACCTGAAATTACTTATCAAGAAATAATGTGTTTTTTAAAATAAATTTTTGGGAGAAAAAATCATGTCTCCTTGCAAGATTTAGATATAGATTTTATGTTTGTGCTATTTTTTTTTGAGTAATGCATACATTATATGAACCAATATTAATGAGTTCTTTTGGAAATATGTTTTAGTTGGTATAGCATGGTTGGATATGGACCACCATTTGGTCATGTTGCTTTTGTCTTCCATATTTAGTAGTTAATAACTTCTGCAAATCAAAGTAGTTGAAGCCATTTCAAGAACAAGACGGTACTCAAGTAATAGTACTTATAGCGCTAACATATGGAAATTTTAAGAATTTGATAACATATAGAAGTAAGCTAGATATCTTCTCAATTCAACAATCACTTTTCTTACATTCCACGCATAGACCCAATATACATGAATATATTATACACCATCTAGGCATAATTCTCAATCTTCATTGGGAAAGAAAATTTGGGCACCTCAATCAACTTTTCTCCAACATGATAAGCTTTCCCTCCTGTAATGTTGATTAGAGTTTTCTCCCATACTTACTATTTGATGTGTCAGTGCAAATATGTATTGATTTTGGAAGGGATGAGCCAAAAAATGGAGTAAAAAGTAATATTTGATTGTTTTTCTTGGAAGGTATGGTTAGGATGATTGAGATTGGTTGGTTGATATGTCTGATGGAGTTCAGGCAAGCCACATGTTCTTTCTTCACGTTTGTTTATGTACATATATGCATGTGTGGTTGGGTTTGCATGGATATAGACATCTTAATTCTATATGAATGTTTATCACAATCAAGCAAAAGAACGACGATGCGCATTGGTGTGGTAGTATTGAGTATCAAGAAATTAATACTCATGAAACAAATTTGGTGTAACTTATGATACATAAAGGTATATTTATATTCTTCTTCTCTTATTATTTTTCTACAAGAGAATCGTTCTTATAGGAAGAAAGAAGAGCTCGAAATTCTCTCCTGAGTCTCCTCCATATCAAATTTCAAAAGCCAAAGGGTATTAGTAACTTTAATTAAGACCACATCTCTAGAGCATATTATGCATCACAAGCTTGAAGTAGGTTTCTGTTTAATCAATGGTGGCATAAGGTAAGACCATGTCTATCTAGCTCTCCATAACAATTGAAGATGAAGATTTGCCAACCAAAGGGTGGTTGGTAGGGCTCAAGTCCGTTTCTTCGGGCCCTCGAGGAAACCATTTTCCTAAATAAAATTTTTGGCGGAAAATTTGTGGCAAAATTTTGGACTACTTACAATTGACGTGACAAAATTTTCACATACTATTAAATAAGGTAATAATTACACTAAATAAATACATATACGCACACACGGACTTAATATTATTAAATATATAATTATATTATATAAAAAAATAATTTTTTTTTGTTTTTATTTTAATTATTAATTCAAATAATAATATAATTTTTTTTTCAAATAATTTATTGGACATTAATTTTTTTTTACACCAGAAGAAGAACACAATATAATTGTCATAGTTACCTAAAATTTGCATTACTAAAATACAAAGCACGGTGGTAGGTGTGTGTATATATATATACATATATATATATATATATATATATGTATGTATGTATGTATGTATATGCATGTATTAAGAACGCTTGATTTCCAACAGTGTACAATTAAAATACTACTCATTAAAGTAATTAACACCGTACAATTATGGTGTAACTGTGTGTTTTTGTATGTCCATATTTTCACAACTAACCAACCATCCAATACCATAAAAGTTTGTACAAGAAATATTTAATATGACATGGGTAAGTAGTTGTTGATTTCGGACAAAATGGTCTTCACGTATAGTGTTCTGTATTTACTGTCATATTTATTTAATTAATTAGTCTCCCACTACTTTATATGCAAAAGTATTAAACTTTATATCACATAAAAAACAAAAACAAACAAACACAACAACAACTAAAGGTAGGAAGGTATTATTGTTGTTGTCACCAAATTAAGCAGAAGTTTATGATTTACAAACTTACTTCATCATGTACTGCTCTCATACTTGTTCCTTATTTTTATGCCTTCCATAATTTCTCAAATATTATTTTTATAATTAAATTTTAAACACAATTTACTATATTTTAAAATTATCAAATTTTTTGTTATTTATTTATTTATTTATACTATTAAACTTAAATGGTAACAACATTTGTAAATATAAAGTAAACTCCGAATGTAACATAATCTAACCCTTTAATTATACTTGTGTATGTATAAATCATTATTATCATACTGTTAACATAATAAACAAAACCCTAAATTTGAGATGACACTTGGAATTACATGCCATGATAATAATAATGATAATAATCACAAAGTTAACGAGTACAATGAACTTTAAATGTCATGATTAAGGGAAAATCTAGGATCGAGTTAGTTAAATGAGGAGGGTAATTTGGAAAATGTAATAGGTCTGCGTCTGACAAATGTTTGAAAAGGGCATTAGACTTTTCAGACAGAAGGAATACAGGCTCTTATAAATGAATTGTGAATATATAATACTAAATCCAGTCATCTGTTCCTCATTTTTCTGTGTCTCAGAATTGCACTGACAAATTCACATGCTCATGCAGACAAACTTTGTCCCACCCACGGACTCATCCCACATGGATTTGCAAGATAAGAGCCTAGGTGACATCAGACCCACACAAAAATAATATTTTAATTTAATTAACAATATTGTTTTTGCCAACTCTTTGACAGTTTACCCTCACGAATTGTTTTCGTTTTTTTTGGACAGGAATCATCAATGATAGGACAAACCTTGCTATCTCTTCTAGCTGGTTTCCCATATGTTTTTTTAGGCTTTAAACGTGTCTACCTCTTTCTTGGATCTGCAAATACACATTCCTTCTTACAGTCTCTGCATTGGTTTTAGTTTTTATGTTTTTACGTAGGCAACTGTGAGGTTTTGTATTGTTGCTGATAACTGCAACTTGGGTGCTCATTTTGTAAATGGGTATTTGAGTGTTGGGTCCCTTCTCCTGTTCTTTTGGCTCTATTAAGGCTTTGTTTGTCCTTTAGAAATGAATAAGGTCTCTTCCATATATAATTGCATTCAAGTTTGATTGGGTTTTCTGAGGATATTCTTTTTGCTTGTAGATATGTCTTTGATCTTTGCAGAAGTAAGAGATTTGGATGAATTATTGGGAAACCCTATAAGTATAGCTATTGTTATAAGAGGATAACTTTTGGATAGTGATTTTTATTGCAAAGGGACAATTTTGATCTGTTGGATATTCATAGACGACTAAAGCTGCTTCTTTTGAGCTGTAATTAGCTGGATTTAGGACATATTTTTGGGGCCTTGTAGATATGCCAAGAGAAATAAATTCATTGGTAATATCTGCTCAGTGTATTGTATAGTTTGGAATTACATGAACTTTGAAAGTGCTATTGTTCTTTAATATTACATAAGCTGTGCTGAGTCCTCTTCTTGTGCATTGAATTATGCACATTGTGACGTGGGAGAAATTCAAGTAAAAACAGATAAAAGGTAAAGGAGTTCGGAATTATTGCTCCTGAACTTGGATAGTGCTGTTAATGAGTGAAATAAGGACTGAGAGGTATCCGAGATTTCCATTCCTCAGTTGGGTCAGTGAAGAATTCTTAGATATCTGATCATTTCTTCTCTGCAGAAAACTGATTAAAACATTGTTGATGAGCCTTAGATTCAGATTTATGGAAATAGAAGCTGAATTGTTGTAATTGTACTCTTCGGAGGACGAATAATATAGTCAAAGGAAGTGGGATTAAAGAATACTGTTCGACTGAGGAGAGCTGGTAGAATGGCTGCAAAACTTCTACATTCCTTAGCAGATGACAATCCAGATTTGCAGAAGCAAATAGGATGCATGACTGGGATTTTCCAAATCTTTGATCGCCATCATGTCCTAAGTGGTCGACGCCTGAGCCACAAGGAACTTCCTCCAGGTAATCAATCAACTGTTGATTTACAGCTCAATAAGTTTAATCTTTTGAGTGTATTAAAATTCTTGGCTGCTGTAAACTCAATTTTTAACTTGTGTTGAAATCAATAAAGAGTTTTCTTTCATATATTTAATTCATGACCAACATCAGCCTTATTCAGTTGTTTCCTATTTCTTGATATTAGTTTAAAAATTCTTCTGCTCTCAATATTGATGTATGTATGCATGCTTGATTTGTGAACGTTGAATTTATGGCCAGTTCTTGACTAATATTTTTGGCAACAGTTTTCTAGACTACAATGTTGTATGGATAGAATTCTCTCAACATTCTATTGAAATCATAATTTGTAACTCCTGCAAGTGTTTTATCTCTTGGTGCTGACTGGGGTTCAAATACGAATACCTATATGTATTACAGATCAGTTTGAACTAATTGTTTACGATTGCAAGTATCGATTTGCGTTTTGTTCATGTATCTCTTCTTTCCCTCAATTGTATCTTTCAGCTGCATTCTACTTTAGATGTTATATAGTTTATAAAAGCCTAAGCATCTCTCATATTTCCTGAGTGTTTTAATGAGCTCCAACGTCGGAAAATCATAGTGCTGCTAAATAATGCAATATCTGTTCTACTGTGCTTTTGCAGGTACTTCCCACTTCCAGAATGACAGATTGGAAGGGGAATTCAATAGTGTATATCACAGACGACGGACAGCAAATGTGAGGCATTTCTATTCTATGATTTTGTCTATTTCTTTTGCCTTTCTGGACAAAGCATACTCTGACCTTCCAATCCAAGACAATTGAGATATGGATTAGTCAAGTTGATTTTACACTTAACCAGATGAGACTTCTTACACTATTGACCATGCATTTGACAATTATACTGAATTAACAATTATCATTTTATTTTCCTGAAGGAATATATAGAAATCAATATGCCTATGTAAATCATTGGCGAATCTAACCGTGTAAACATTTTGTTGCAGGAAATAAATTTGAACCAAACTGTGAATGAGAAGCAAAGACTTTCCACGGAGTCATCAAGAGCATCTTTCTCATCATCTTGTTCTTCTTCCCTGTCCTCGTTGGACTTTGTGAAAACGGCTCAACCAGAAGCTTCTTCATGTGATAGTATACTTTTTCCTGAAATTCCCTCAAGGGACTCAGTTATGAGTCAAGGAAATACCTCTCCGCATTTGGGGCGGCATTCCCTCGATCTTCACGATGCAGTTAAGGACTCTATGTATAGAGAAGCTAGAGGACTGCCTGTCAAAACCACAGCCAATGATGAACCAGCAGTCCGTTCTCTGAAGCATAAAGATTCCCCACGGCCAGTACAACTATCCAAATCAGTGGATGGATCTTATGGTGTTGGGGGCAGTGGGAAGAAAAATATGTCTGCTGATCTCAAGGAGACCATTAAAGTACTTTCAAAACTGCGAGAAGCACCATTGTATTATAATGAAGCTAGAGAACTTTCAAATTCGAAGTCTGAATCAAAAGATGGATCTTGGTATTCAATTTCAAGGGATGCTTCTTGTTTTTCTTGTGATGGGAAGGAGATAAATCGGTTATCTTTTGGACCACGAGACACCTTCAAGTCCACACCAAAGCTTGAAGAGATGCCCAGGCTTTCTCTAGATGGTAGAGAATGCTCAATGCGGGTTTCTAACTCTGATTCAAAACCAAATTACTCTTTCAAAAATCTTCAGGACAAAGGAAACTCAAACAATAAAGTCATTAATCTACCGCAATCTTTGGGAACTCAGAAACGGCTCCCGAGTGTTGTCGCAAAATTGATGGGCTTGGAAACCTTGCCAGATTCTTGCTCAGCTAGTGATAGTCAGTTGGGATTGATTAAAACCAGTACAGTTGTAGAGAAAGACCACTTCTCAAGATCATTAAAATCAAATGATCTAAACAAGCCAATTCGAGTTTCCCGCTCACCAAGAAGCTCATTGAAAGACCCAGTTTCACCACAACGGAAAAATCCTGATTTGACCATGAAACCAGTTTCAAGTTCAAAGTTTCCAATCGAGCCAGCACCATGGAAGCAACTGGATGGGAGTCGAGTCTCTCAAAAAACAGCTTTCAAGCCCATACAAGTTCCAGAAAGCAGACCACGCTCCTTTCCTTCTGTTTATATTGAGATTGAAAAGCGATTGAAAGATCTCGAGTTTGAACACTCTGGAAAGGATCTCAGAGCACTTAAACAGATACTGGAAGCTCTGCAAGTGAATGGGCTCATACAGAGCATTGACGAGGAACGAGCTTCAATATTTGGGACTCAAAACGACTCTGAACCTAAAGCTTCCAATCCTAATCTGAAACTGCGAAGCCAGCGGAATCTGCCGAGCAATGATGTCATTGATTCCACAGCCAAGGGCTCCACTTCCTTAAGGTCATTTGAATCCTCAATCGTGATCATGAAACCTCATAAATCTAAAATCCCTGCATTAGGATTTCCAATAGACAGCCTTTCTGGTCTCCAGAAGCTCCAGGGCAAGGGATTTGAAGACAATATAAAGGGTTCAATAAATATCCGAACTGCTAAAGATCAGTCTGATAAGAAAACCAATGTGCGGCATATAAGATCCACACGGCCTTCAGCAAAGCCTCAACACTTGCCAGATGAAAGCACAACAAATTCATCAAAGAGCCACGGTTCAGTGAGTCCTAGATTGCGGCAGAGGCAGCTTGAGCTTGACAAGAGATCTCGTCCACCTTCCCCACCAGCTGATGTAAACAAATCCAGAAGACAATCCAACAGGCATTTGGCAGATTCACTTTCTCCAGATGGTAAACACAAATACAAATCTCGCAACTCACAGCCGAGTGATGATCAACTGAGTCAGATAAGTAATGAATCAAGACCTTCAAGTCACCATGTCGATAATGCCCCTATTCGATCAGACGGTAATCTTGGCTCCGACTCAAGGATGGATATGGAATTTTCTTCCAATGAACGTTCTATTAAAATCAATGGCAGTCAGAGTCCATCCATGAAGGCAGCCAAATTCTCGTTTTCTGTCTCAGTGCAGAAAGTATGTGTTTTTTTTTCCTCACTTTTCTTTCTGCTATTAGAATCACTTGCTTGACATACTTTTTCTTGGTTTTAGAAATCAACTCCAAGATTAAATGAAGATGAAGCATTGGCAGAACTTGCTACAGTTATCCCAGAGCATCCCAGCCCTGTCTCTGTTTTTGATTCCTCAGTATTAGGAGATGATGAACCATCTACTGTAAAGCAGAAGCCTAATTCCCTGAAAGGTAAAGTTCCTGTAAATTTAATGAGTTTCACTTGGACATCACTCACCACTGTCGTTCTTTTCAGCGCCAACTTCCCCACTCGCCCGTCCAAAAAAGCAAATTATAAATCATTATAGAGAATAATTTACCAGAATTACAGTCCATGCACACGTTATTCGACTAGATTTGGTTTAGACAACCCTAGTTGTAATGGGGTTGGGACCGTGTGGACAATATTTGATATTACACAGTTCAATTTTGAATCCAACTGGCTCAATGCGCACCTAATTATAGCAAGGCTGATTTAGCAAGTAATTAAGAAGCAGCAAATACTAATTCACCTCTTCTTATCATTCTTCTAAAGTATGCAAAGGTGTCTACGTTCTGTAAATCTAACTCGACTTTGGCACTCAATACAGGTGATGTTGCTAAAAATCTCAACGACAGCTTCAGTGAAGATGAGTGGAACTCGGAAGAAAAGTTCGTATCTAACAGCAGAGGTTCTGGTCTTGCCTCAGAGATCAATCGGAAGAAATTGCAAAACATTGAACATTTAGTTCAGAAGCTTAGAAGACTAAATTCGAGTCACGATGAAGCCGGTACAGACTACATTGCATCTCTTTGTGAGAACACCAATCCTGACCACAGATACATCTCTGAGATATTGTTAGCTTCTGGCCTCCTCCTCAGAGACCTTGGCTCGAGTTTGACAACATTTCAGATCCACGCATCAGGCCACCCAATCAACCCTGAGTTGTTTTTTGTTTTGGAACAAACCAATGCAAACACGTTGCATTCAAAAGAAAAAAGTAGCCCTGTAAAAGTTTCCCACTCAAAGGCTGACTCTGAGAAAATCCATCGGAAACTCATATTTGACACTGTTAATGAGACGCTTGTTGGAAAGTTAGCTTTAGGGGCCTCTCAAGAGCCATGGTTAAAGGCCAGCGAGCTGGCTCCGAAGACACTGAGTGCGCAAAAGCTTCTAGAAGAATTGTGCTCAGAGATAGAACAACTTCAAGCCAAGAAATCAGAATGCTGCCTAGGCGATGAGGATGATAATCTGAAAAGTATGTTGCGGGAGGATGTGACGCTTAGATCAGGTAGTTGGACAAATTTCAACAATGAGATTTCTGTGATAGTGTTGGATGTTGAGCGGCTGCTCTTTAAGGATTTAGTTGATGAGATTGTGATTGGTGAAGCCGGTAATCCGAGAGCCAAGCCAGGTAGGCGGAGACAGCTATTTGCAAAGTAGCTGCAAGCAAAACAGATTCTTTAGTTTTATTTTCCGCTTTAACCTTTGGTCTTCCCTTAGTGATTTCATACATACAGTATATATCTCTGTTCAAGAAAGTTCAATAATCTACAAGCCAGAATCACATTTACTTGTGGGATTGTAAAGAAATTAAATTACCATTGTAATATGTTGATAACAACACTTATTCACAAGAACCAATTCTCATCAACATAGTTTTGAATTATTTTATGAAGATCACTGTGTTATTCCAAACATTTTTCATCTGCAGATCCAGACTTTCAATATCCGTCTCCTCTTGACTATATCTTTACCAGCATTGGCCACACAGGTGAAGGTGAAGGTGGCAGCTCCTGCTTTGACACCATGCAGAAACACATCAACTCAGCCTTTCGAGGAACGATTTTCAAATAAAATATTTCTCTTTTAATATGTTAATTTTGCCAATGAAGAAAGAATTATAAATTATTACTCTTGGAAATCCCATAAAGCAATTGAGTTTTATTTACAGGGCAAAAGCACAACTGAAGGTAATCAATGGATTAGCCATTTATTACATGCACCTCACCTAGCAATTAAGGTGAGCTTAGAATCGTGTTGATTTGGGCCTCCTCCAAATCTGACTCTCCTCGTGTGTTGATTTGAGTTTATGTATCGTGTTGAATTTTATTTATTTGTTTTTATTTTATACTAACCAAGACTTTTCAACCCCTCGAGCTTTTATGAAACTCATTTTCATGGCCTGATTGCTACTATCCGGCCTATTTGCCACCTCTAGACTTAATCATTGGGTAATTTTACTTGGGTAAATTTTGTCCGAATAACATTAGGAGGGATTTTGTTCTTAATTCACAGGGAATTCTCAATTTTCATTTCATCTAATTCTCCTTGTTCAAAAATAATAATAATAATAATGGTGGTATGTATATATATTTTATAACAAATTCAAAGGTGGTCCTTAATTTTTCAATTATTTAGCATGGTATACCAAAAAAAAATAAAAAAAAGGGACCACAATCAATTGATGTAGCTCTATTGGCACGCTTACACACCCCGTTTGATCCCATCCCATCCTCCTATCTGCTCTTATCATATGCACGCCCCATCTCCCTTCCATTTTGATGGCACCTAAGAAATATCTAACACATGGATTATCGTAATAAACAATTGTATTATTTGTATCACAAACCCTTTTCATGAAATTTGGATTCGTTTCATAAAGTACATCTATCTCCTTTTCTATGAAACTAGAAAACCATTGAAGCCTCTAAAAGAAATCTGCTGTGGAGGTGAATTGAAAATGACACATTGTCATCAGATTTATTATCATGTTGGGATGATATTGTTTTTGACGAAGTGAAAGGTATGTCTAATTTCATTATTGTTGATAGAAAATTAACCCCAGTTCGTAGCAGGAGGACGACCGCAAACAACCTTTACTTTAAACCCCAACTTGCGTTATCCTTTAATGTTTCTTGGATCTGTTTTCTTCATGTATATATAACTAATCATCAAGTGAGCAATTCATGATCCAATTAAGGTACTGGGTTTTACTTTCCATTTCGAGTATTTGTCAGCCTACTGCTGCTGCTGCTGCTGCTGCACTTTATCTTGTATCCCTTTTAAGTCTGTAGAATTGCAGATTCTACACGACTACTTTCTTTCTTTCTTTTTCTAATTGATTTAAGAGTCTTCCATGCTCCTTATGCTCCGACCTGCCGCACTGCATGCCTTCTCCAACTTCAAGATATTGGATAACAGACTTGTAGGAAAACGAAACCAAACTAGCAAATGGGCTAACTCTTTACGCGCCTCACAAACAAACAAATAAATAGAAATAATACCAATAATAAACAATCCCTGCCCTTACAATATTGTCATATACATATATTTGTCACGGGAGAGCCAGCGTACGCTGATATAGAACCTACATAGTTGACTAATACGTACGTATACAAAGTGCATCATATAATAGTGTTGATGCATATTTAGGTTGGCGTGTATGTGCATAGCATGAGAGCTAGATAGCTAGCTGGCTCGCTCCATCAAATAGACATGTGTATGTGCGAACTTTGGTGTGAAAGAAATCTGCCAAGTTTTATATGAATAACATAATATCACAATATGATCATGAGGGCCTCTCTTCAAGTAAAATCACTCGAGACAGTACACGGTAACACGTGCATGTCTTAACTAATTTATGCATTGAATCATTAGTATTCACTAGTCATCATATATTACTTTGTAGCAGTAGATTTCTGAAGATTACATACCAGCAATCACGAATCCTGAATAATTTTAAACGTATATATTCAAACTTGTTTACACCACTGGCAACGCTCTCTCTCTCCCTCTCTCTAAGGAGATTGGCCAATTACCTTCCCAACTGAGAGATGATAAAGCATGTCTCTTTAAGAGCTAGCTTAGACTGCATGTAAGAATATATTTTATATATACAGTTTCCGCCTGCAGATGATTTCGTTTGAGAATTATAACTTTTCAGACTATACATATATATATCTTCAATTCAAACACATATATGTCAGAATTGCTGAGGTCAACTTATACTTCCATTATCGATTAAGCACATGTACTTTTTCGTGAACAAATTGAACTTACAAGTTCAAATATTTTCACTAGAACATGTATCTGTGCGTGTGTGTGTAAACTCCGAAATTTCTTCCCAGGAGAGAAAGAAGGTCTCTTACTTTTTAGATACCTGTATTTCACTAAACGTCGTAAATTTCACCCAGACCAGAGATATATATAACTTAACATGAACATGTACGTTAGTGATATAAGGACAACAGAGGCACTAAATAGCAAGTATGATTTACATAACGCCTGTGCTCACCTAGCTACTTGCGTGCACATATGCTAGTTGTTATTTATGAAAACCCTAGCTACAATTGCAAATACCATAGATTAAGCTCCAATTGATAAATACACATACCCAGTACCAGCTAGTTCACGGGATGCATCATCGCCATTAAAAGCTAAAACACAAACGGTCACCATACTGCCACAATATATGCATATAGCAGCTTACTACGTTGAACACAACAGTAGTTATATCAATAGTTTTCAGTGGTTGCGGTCAACGCGGCCGAAAGTCGGTCAGCTAGTTCAAGCTTCAATAATTTACATACTAACTGTATGCCATAACTTGAGACTTGAGCCTAACCTCCTATGCTCAATGTATCAATTAGCTTCTCAATAATCCACTTCTATATCTAGTTGTTTTCAAATAGAGTGATTCTAATTTGTGCACGTATTTAAAACCCTAGAGCACACAGTTCCTTTATGGTTTGCAACGGGAAAATCATTAAACAATTTACATTCATAAATAACTAACTCATCTAAGGCCGATTAATAGCATGCATTCATTAGTCACTTAATTTATTTGAATATAGAGGGGTCAAAATTTATCAATATTAAAATGGTTTCTTGATTGTATTAAGAAAATCCAAAAGAAAAATACCCAGAAAATACTTGTCTCCAAATTCAGTATGGAATCAATGTTTTTAAAAGAAAATCATTTGTCTGTTTATTTAAATAATAACATCATCATAATAATAAAAAGATAATAATTTTTCTTCAAGAAAAAATGTAAAACTTTAAAGAGTGAGCCCTAGATTTCTTAAGTATCTTCATAACTTTGGTTTAGTATCTATCTGTTAGCTAATTTGGGACATAATTCTCTTTTTGATCTAAGTTTTAGCTCAACAAATTTATGTTTGTAACTGAAATGTATAATATACATCGGAAGAATTTTCAAAATAAGATAAAATCCTTGCTTAATTTATTAACATGCTTATTGCGCTACACGTTTACTGAGAAAAGCTGACGGTGTCAGTAAATTAATTTGATTGGACCATGTTAAGGACTATTTTGTTTTGTTCCCCTCCGCCCTCCTCTAATCCTATACTGGTTGCACTTAATCCCAACAGATTTCAGTAAATCTGCAATAACTTGTTAGAACAACTTTACAAAAGAATGTACCCTCACCTGCAACTTAGAATGCAAAGCCATCAGCTTAAATTGACGGAAGTCCTAGCTACAAGTATGTAATTGGTAGTGATAGTATAATGTTAACTAAGACAGAATTTCATGGTAAAATGCAACAGGAAGAGCTTATTCTCAGAAAAAAAATTAGTGCTATTTTCATGAATTTGATATCCATGATATTCGCTCAATCTTAGTCAACCATGGTATTTAACATAGGTACAAGGGAAAAAGCCATATCCAAAGCCAAGAATGTTGCTATAACATATTTTAGCATATTACAAACTTTCACATATTAACATCGTCTACAGAGCTTATAAATTATATTGTATATAAAATCAAGAAAAAGTGTTTCAGTGTCTTACTTGTAATGAGGAAATCACCAATATCGATCGAGCAGGAAACAGTACTTGGTTCATGCAAGGTCTCTGGGCCCAGTTAATCGCATTGAGATAAAAATGGGACAACATCGATACCTGTGATTTTATCGATGCCTTAGATTTTTGTCTCCATATAGAGCATATCAAAATCCTACAAAAGTTTAAGACCCTGCACTGTTCTTGATCGAAATTGTAGTAAAGCTAGGGGTCTTCCTTGTCTGGATTGCTTTCAGCATTCGTCTGAGTGTGAGCAGGCCCAGGATTTACTTTCGATGAAAAAGCAGGTTTCACTTGCGGGCTGGTTGCGAGAGAATTGGGTAGAATGTTATGTTGTGAAATTGAGCTCAACAATTGGAAATGATTTATTTGTCTGGAGTCATGACTCTCCGGTGCAGTTGAGTGATATGGAGTACATGTTGGAAAAAATGATGGTATCGTTGCGGGTGGGCAGAAAAATAAGTGAGACCCAGATGGGAAAGCAAGCGACGATTGCATTGATAGAGCATTGCTGTAGAGTGGATTTTCTGTTGGGGACAGAAATTCATGGCTCCCATATTGAGATAAAGATAAACTTGAAGGCTCCCAATGGCGGTAAGAGTTGAACGGCATGGCATTGTTTAGCAATCCTGGAAAGGAAGAATGATTGGCTACAGGAAAGAACTTTTGAGCTGTGTAATCACTGGTTCCATCTTGATTTTTCTCCTCATCATTTAGCATAATCCACTTTCCTTTCTCAGATACTGAAGTTTGATCTCCTTCAACTTCCTTACCTTTTTCCCTCATTGAAGAAGCTACATGCCAGTACTTAGATTTTTGCAGCATAGTTTGATCTTCTCCGTCAACACTGCTGTTGATCTTTATCGCTTCTTCGCCAGAAAGTAAAGGATGAAATCCTCCATCCTTCATGAATGAAGAATTTACACCAAAGAAGGGAGAAAGAGAAGACTGAGAGGCATTTGATTCATGAGATAGTAGCATTTGCTGATGAAATTGACCAAATCCTTGAGGTATTTGAAGTGGTGGGAGCTTATCAATATCATGTTTAGTGACATCAATCAACCAGTCTATTACCTTGCTTGGCTGACTAAGCCCAAGTCTATCTTGAAGATCATATAATTGAATTGCAGTCGGTACCGAAAGCCTTATCCTCCTGTCTCTCAATCCTCTTATAGTGCAAACCTTGCTGTGCCTGTCTTTGCCTCCAAATGAACGCGAGACGCGCACAATTCTTGGATTTCTGAATGCCGACCATTGTCTTGAACTGGATGGTGGCTTAGAGAATTTGTTATCATTGGTCTCACCTTCCTGCTTTGCTTGTAAACCTTTTTCTCTTGAAGTTGATATCATCTTACTCCGAATCTCATCATCCAGCTGCAAGGAATCAGTATAAACTTAACTATTAGAATATATGTAATTCTGCTAACTATGTTTGCTATCATATAGATAGATTTTTCATTAATTCGATCGGTCTTTAGAAAAATTTCACTTCATAAATAGGAAAATTATACTTTAAACAGAGACTTATATGGAAAAATATAATCTAACTAATCCTCACAAAATTTGAAAAGTGTTTCTCAAACTTTCAGCTATGTCCAGAGTGAGAAAACTTGAGTGGAGATTTAAGATTGATGATGTGTAGCAAATAGATTAAATAAAATCATGTTTTTCTTTAAAAAGAAGTTGAAAATTAGGCTTTTGCCAAAGATTCGAAGAAGTAATAGAAGTGGAATACGCCGGAATTCTTAAGCAAAACAAACCACTAATTCATGAACACAATTTAGGAGAAAATGGAAATAATCTCACTGGAAATCGTAAACGAAAGAAATGCGACTCAAATTAATGGTTAACAAACATATATATCTCCCCTCCTCCATTGCCCTAAACTAAAAAGTACATTCTTGTACTACAGAATAAGCTTACACAAAGCAGAAAAGTTGGAACAATTTGAAGCCGATTATGGTTTTTTATTCTTGAAACCGGCGATGTAGGGAGCAGGAGGAGATTGAGATGTAAATTGGAGGTCACAGCACCTTGAAAAGAGCTCAAGTCTGATCTTCAATTTAACTGGCTTGTACTGTAGAGTGGTTGTGTAGTTTGAAATGAAATTTTATAGCAGCAGAGACTAAACTTTGAGTTTGAGCAATTACAGTTTTGTATAGAAAGAGATGCTGGAATTTCACTACGGCATGTTGCCTTCCGGTGGAAAAAGAAAAAGGTGTGGCAAATCTACAACCATGTGGCAACTGTTTATGTTGACACATCAATCAGATTAATTGCTAATAAGTGCCTCAATCTTTTCTTATTACCTTGTAATTGAACTAATAATCACTGGCTTAATTAACAGTAATTAAGTTTTGTTGGTTATCCTTGCCGTTTTTACAAGATAATGTTCCATAGAAGAATATTGGTTATCACACATGGATTGGGACAAAGGGATTAGTATTTTTAGATTGACAACCATGCAAGTAATTTTAGTTACAACATGGATACGCGTAGCTGAACAAATGGGTATAAATAAACCCTAATTCGGGATTACGTGCATTTCTTTATGTAATTGTGTCTTATAACAAAAATCCCAATTGATTTATAGTTAAGCTAGTTTTAAATGGTATATATACTCAGTTAGAATAAAAAGTTGGGATTGTAATTAGTTAAACATGCAAGAAGATTTGATTAAGTACATGATAGCTAGGTAGAAGGAATTAAACTAAATTGTAAAGAGATAAGTGGTAATGCATGCGGTTTTCAAAGTTGCGGTGTATGGAGCCAGATTTCCATCGGCAGGACTAGATGACAGATAGAGATAGCTAGCTAGCTGTAATATTACCTCATAGAGGAGGGACCAACTTCTACATATTGCTTCTTTAAAGCATCTACACTCTGTAGAAAGAAACAAAGGGACCACCCATACCATATGTATTATGGAAGCACTGAGATTTTTCACTGCAGAGGGTAAGTTAATTAGCTTACCAGACTTATATTAACTTGATAGCGATTTCATCAGTTCTCACTTTAATCCTTCTTCCTATGCTTAGATCATCAAATTTACTATAAACCTTCTCTACGGAACCAGAGATGAATTAATTTGATCAGTTGTTACTTGTTTTGGCATCAGATGATTTACATGACTATAAATATAAACTGCAGTTGACACACAGATCAGAATTTTTCAGCCCGAATTTTGAAACTCAGAGATTTATTTTTTTTAATCTAAAATAGTGGCTATTTGTCGCTTAAATAAAGGGCATAGAGTGTAGGAACTACCAGACCTACTCTTCCCCAGTTGGCGTTCGACGAAGATTCCTGCTGCAAGAGACAAGAAACCCTAAAAAAGCTGCAGCGTTTGTCAAACAAAAAGAAGTACTGCTTCCCAAATGAACAACATATGAATCATGAGCTTTGCTTCCAGATGAATGAATATGTAACAAGCAACAATCATCAAAAAGAACTGGGTTTCTGCTTGTTTTCATTATATCATCCGTTAGAAGGCTGATAATGATATCGGTAAAATTAGAAAAATAAATTATACTATTCTTCTTCTTGATTATGTAAAATTTCTTGTCAAAATTTCAAACAACTCTTTGCGTCTAAATATGAGTGTATGAGAGTTAAAGAGAGTCTGCAACTTTTTCTTCTGTGCTACCTTAATAGTCTAGAAAATGGGAAATCTTCTTCAGTCACCAAAATAATAGAAGGTATAATGGACTGTAGTTACAGATGCACCAGTCAAAAGCTGATCTCTACTTTTATATCTCTATGATCGTATCGAGAAAAAAGAAACCCTACAACTTAATGAACCCTAGAAACCCTAAAAACCAACTGCTAATCTATAAATAGCTTAAATTTTCCTTTGAAGGACAATTAATTGAATACCCAGAAATGCTGCAGCTGTGTTGTAAATAGTAAAGTGCCCCCATTCTTCAAACAAATTCCCCTTTTATAGTTAAGCTATCAACTGACCAAAATGGCCCAAACGGATAGGAATATATGTTAACAGAGTGCGCAAGTTAAAAGAACCCTAAATAATTAATCTTATGTACTTAAGAATTGTTGCTCAAACTCAGAAATAAGGAACGAAAGAGCCATGAATCTATTTCTAGATTGTTAATTATGCAAAGAAATTAGAAAGTTTTGATCAAAGAGAATCCATCTTAATTTGCTTTTTCAGGATTTTATTTATCTTTGTTACCGAAAATTTTCTGAGTTATCTCTTTCTCATCATAAAAAAAAATGGAGGGCAAAGACCATAATTCTGCCCTGTGTTCTTTTTCTTTTAAGGTACCATCATAAATGCCAAAAATAAACGGTCCCCAGATCCAAGACAACAGTACTCGTACTGCTTCTTGTTCAGAGAGCCATTAACCTTTTCACTCTGAGCTCAACTATCGTTCTGCAGTAAAAAGGGATAATAACATCGATCGTTCCTGTTAACTGATAAATAAATTGCATATTACATAGAGCATCATAAAAAAATGGTGAAATTGATGATAAAGAAAGTGCTGTGATTTCGACAAATCATTTCCGATCGTTCCAGGATGCTTCATTTCATCAATGCAGTGTAAGAGTCAAACCATAATCAGTGTGATTTAATTTTGCAAAGAAATCACAAGAAATTATCATGTTCTTAACAAAAATAAATTGCAGCAGAATATATAACAGTTAGGAATGGTTACTTTCAATCCCACCCATTCCGGTTGGATCAATTAATAACATGGAACTATACATCCTTTCATAAATCCAGCATCAAAGTTTACAAAACTGATTAAAATTTATCACAATTCAATTACTTATGTAAAGCCAAATATATGCAAAATCAAATAATTATGCATATACAAACTAAGCGGATTATATGCCATGGTCTGTATTGTCTGCCCAATGCCGGAATCTTAATGTGTCCAACATCATCTCTCCCCTTCTGTATCAATTTGATCATAGAAACATGCATGCCGTGTAAATTAAGTTTGATTTACTATATAAATATCTTAATAAAATTATTCTCACAATTGATTTAGGTAAAAGTATTAGATCTTTAGTATTACTGAAAAAAAAATGAATAAATCACGCTAAAATTAAGTTATTTACTAAATATTTTTTCAACTTTAATTTCAAATTTGAATGCTAAATACATTCTTAGTCAGACTAAGTATCCAGTATCAAATAAAAATTAGGAATCTCCATGGATTCAAAACTAAATTTTTATTAAAAAAACTTTAATTGGGAAATTTAATATATAATTTGTGTATTCATGATGATCTTTTTAGGAAAAAATAATAATAATAACGACTTGATGTTATGAGCATGACACTAGTGGATTACTGTCACCATCAATAATCTGATTCAGGCGTATCATCATGACCTAGTTTCTGTAGTTCCAGAGAGAGAAAGAGAAAGAGATTATATTCTTATTGTCCATTTGGAAGAGAATAAAATGTTATGGATTGGATAGATACTCTTCTCATCTCATAGAATATATAAAATATCAAAAAAGTAATAAACAAATGAATGAACGATCATCAAATCATCACCATATTCATATCATAGGATAGCATGTCGAGAGCTAACTGTACCGAGCACAATTTGAGGGCAGAGCAAATTTTGGGTAATTCAATAAAGCATCTAATATTGTATTGTAATTGTAATTGCAAGTGATGTCTCTTCTCTTACTTTTCTTTGTTCTTCTTCCTCTTTCTTGTTATGTTGTGTCGTTTTCATTGCTGATAGATGCAATTATTACTCTCTTCTCTTCTACACAGACACACGGAAAGTGATTGCCCTCTATCTGCAAAACCCTAGAAATTAAAGCAAAAACAAAAGAAAGTAAGAGACGTGACCGATCATTGCTTTTAAAACATCTATAAATGCGTGCTGTATCGATCCATCAATAATACAAAAAGCTATGTTATGTAAGCAGAGAAAGTGAACTGCATGTTCTATTCGTGCCCCCATTAGAATTTGAATTGAGTAATGATATATAGCCTAAGTTAGCACCCTGAGCACAGAAACGATAATTTTTCCTGTCATTTTATGCTCAGTGCATAATGAATGACTTTTATCAACATTAGAATTAGAATTGAGTGATAATATATAGCCCAACTCAGCAACTAGAGCAGTGAAACAACAACTTTTGTTCTCATTTTGTGCTTAGTGCATGGTAAATGACTTTTATCGTTTACTATACACTAATAAATTAACAATAAAAATTATCGTTTTAGTGTTCAAAATATGCACAATCAAGATAAATATTAATTTTTGTTATAATTTAGTATAGATATACTTAAAGAATGAAAATTCAAATAAACGTATCATTTTAAATATTGTATAAATAAATTTTATACTAACACGAATATGAATTACTTATTATTTATATCAAGATTGGTAAATATGAATATGACTCATTCAATAATAAGGTGACAATGATATGATATGATTGTATGTTTATTAATTGAATAATCATGTTATTGATGTGATACAACCCATCAATTTATTTATTATTTGATTAACTTGTTCGACCCTATTAACAAATTATTTATTTAATCCAATTAACATAATTACTCATCTAATCCGATTAACCATTTAAAATAAATTTTAGTTGTTTAATTAATTACTCTAATCATAAAAATAATTATTTAATATGTTATATAATAAAAGAATTAAAACTATTCACCAAAAAAAAATCATAGCACACATAAACAAAATATAACATGATAACAAATATCAAATTTTACATTACAATTTCAATATATAAAAAAATTTATAAATAGTTTAAAGAAATACATAGAAATTATCCAAATAACTAAATATAACAATATGTAATGTTTGCTAATGAATTATTTATGTTATCTTCCAAAATTTGCTAACCTTAATGAATTGAACCATCAAACAGGTTAATTGTATAAATAATTGATTAATATTATCTACCAAATTTACTAACTTTAATACATTAAGTTACTAAGCTACATAAACTACAATAATTTATTGTATATGCATGCGTATTTTAAGCTTCATATTATTATTAATTAAAGCATATATTAATAATTTTATTATTATAATCAATTAAACTCGCTAATATTCTAATTATTTTTTGTATTAATTTTATATAAATTAATATTATGAATCGTATAAGAAAAAATATAAAAATAAAAGTTATAACTGAATAGTTAATAAAATGGTTGATGAGTTCATATGATATAGTTATCCGTTTATTAATTGGGTAGTAAACAAGTTGATGAATTGTAAAAATATAATTATCCAGACAACTAATCATGTCGTAAACAGAGCAGTGGGTCAAAAAAAAGTCGACAAGTTGTTAATAGATTGATACAACATAATTATTCAAACAAATTGTATTGTAAATGGATTGACAAGTTAAAAATGTTTAACCCAAGCACAACTTATTTATTTAATAGGTGACATGAATATGATTTATTTATTAGTTATACCAATTTTTTTAAGTCTAAACTCAAATTTTTATGTCAAGTTTACGATAAATAATCGTGCCATGTCTGTTTTTGTCACTTCATGTCTAACTTATTTAGTTAATTAAATTTAAATGTTTATGGCCATTAGATTATATTTAAATTTAATTTAAGATATAAATTAAATCAAAATGGGAAACAATAGATTGAAGGCTCGTATATATTCAGTCCAAACCGCAGCTTAATACTGCCGCACCATTATCTACTACACAAAATAGAAAGCCAGGTGCTGCAGCCTGGTGTCGCTGCGACCCTAGACTGCAGTGTCCATGTTACTGCCCGCTCACAAATGCATGCATAGAAAACGTGAAAATTTGGCCATTAATACATAAATGAAACTTTTGGGTTTATATGTGTGTATATAGTCATACATGAATGCATATTTGAGTTAAAATTATGTTGTCATTAATGCATTAACAATATCACTGTTATATATGCACTTATGCAAGCATCATTTTCAAAATCATCTCTAACATACATATGCATGCATCTTTTATCTTTATAAACTTTTCATATAGAAAAAGGAACCATATGCATACATGTGGAGGGCACGAGATAAAGAATTTCCATTTCTTAAAATGTATTCCACCGGTTGAATTAAATTGACGAGATCTTTCTGAAACAATTGCCAGTATATTCAAAAGCATGCAATTAATATATGTAGAGTTCGAAGACACGAATGATTGCAACAAAAGTGACCCAAATAGAGAGGGTGAAAAGAAAACAAAGCAAAATGACCTGAGAAGTTACCCAATAGCTAATAAATTGAATTGCAATTTGTATTTAATGAATCAACAGAGGATAGGCAAAGCAGGTGGTTATCAATCTGGTCCCTAGTGTTGTTTCATAATTCACACGAGAGAAGAGGAGAAGATCTTAAAAATGGAGATGAGGAGGTCTGCTTTCACTACTCACTACTGCTCCACCCACCTTTTTGTCTGCTACCAAACACAATTATGCCTTTCAGGGATAAAAGTAAACGTCCCCATTTTAATTTGCACATACATTGTTTTTGATATCCATAGTTAATTTAATACTTGTAGACATAGTAGAAATCTACCGCACTTAATATATATATATATATATATAAAAATTGCCCACGGTTGAAAAGAACATAAAACAAAAAAAAATGTTAGAACATGCTTAAAATTGAAGAATTATGACTCTTAAGTTATAGTTAGTGTGAAATAAAATTAATGAATTTATTACATATAAATATAAAAATAAATAATTTTAATTAAAAATTAGTATTATTAAATATTTTAATTATTATACATGTGTTCATGGTTATATAAAAACACAATAGTATTTTTAAATTATTACAAACATTTTGTAAACAATTGAAAATTTGGTACTTTCAAGTGAAACTTTCAAACACACCAACTTTACACAATTATTTGGCATTTAAATGCTAGTGAAATATGGTTCATGGACCATTGCATTAATTAATACTTATTAATAATCCAGGCAGCATGATTTATTATGACTAATCATCTGATATTTCTGAATTACAAATAAGGAAATCAAAGTTCTGAATATTTACTTGGTTTTCACTATGCCTGGCAGCATTTCGATTGATTGCAGCTATTCAATTACTGTGACTGAGACCTCAGACAAGAACAGCCCATGTCCTTTCTCTTTTTACCTGTAGGGTAAAAACTGAAACAAGTATTTGCAACTAATATTCATTAGAATAATCAAATAATCCAAAAAGGGAAAACAGAAAAGAAAATTCATAGTTTTCAGTCAGTCCATAGGTATAATTCTTGGTCTAACTGAAGAAACTAGTCCCTCCTAAACTTCCAATTAAGGAGCAGGATTAATATGGCTGATAATCTTTGGAGAATAATGAATGAGTAGTCGTTTTAATGATGCTATAAAGAAAACCTTCTTAGTGTAGCTATGTACAAATTTGCATTATTTGCCTAACCTACAATTGATGAGAGCCTATATCTGTTTGCATCCATAAGGTTTAGGAATAGAACGGCTGTTTGCCCTAGCACTACCACTGGTAATTAGCCCTTAATTATTGCCAAAATGAATAAGTGAATTGGGTTGGTTTGCTAACTGAGCCTATAAATTTATTATTACTACTACTTTTTTTGAAGTACTTTCAGTCAAATTACTTAATTACAATTATTAATTAATGGGCATTTGTCTCTTGAATATTATACCAACAGCGTTATACTTTCATCCAATTCCTTTTACTTGGATTAGTTCCCATTATTCAATCTCCTTTAAATTTTTAAAATTAAAATAAAAATAGATTTTTTTTTAAATTAAAGATGATTAATTGGATTCAAAAGTATGTTAATTACTAAAGATCATTAACAAAGAAAAAAGAAAAAGTGTATACAATTCTAACTCTCTTACCTACTTGCTTTTAGTTATTGAAATATTATTATTTTATATTTTATTTGTATTATTTGTACTTAATCTCTATTAGTACAAATAAATACTTGTTTTTAAAGAATTTTCATTGTTAATGTATCGCTCAAACAAATGAAGTAATTTACAAGAATTAGGTATTTTATATTTATAGCAGATTAATACGTAACCTTTATAAGGTGCGAACACTTCTTAATCACGAGATACTTGCAACAAATAGCTATACCAAATAGAAATTATCACATAAATATATATATATATATATATATATATATATTCATCCATAATGTTTTTTAATCTTTTTGATAAATATTATATTCAAATTAAAATTAAATACATATTTTTCTTAGTACTTTTTATAAATTAATGTAAAAATAAATAAAAATTATCAAACAAGCACATTCGTGACTAAGAATTATTTTTATCTAAGAATTTTATCACATATCTCTCTTAAAATTTATAGTATTTTCACTTTATAGCAAATTTATTTTAAAGATACATCTACCAACCCTTTGAATCTTTGATTATAAATAAACTAACTAAAAGTTAAATATATTTTTATTTGTTTACTCTTTATAAGTAAAATCCTATTTAACCCATCTTCATTTAATTTTTTTTATTTTTTAATTTATTTATATTAGGAACTAGTTTATATTATAAAATTTTTTAATTATATAAAATTTTAATTAACTTAAAATAAATTTTCTTAGTATATTATCATATTTTTTGTAAAATAATTTTATTAAAATTTTACAATACAATTATTGAGCATAAAAATGCATCCAAATAAAAAATTAAAATATTTTAACATTATTATAATCGATAAAAATTATAATAAATTTATTTTAATTTTATATGGAGCATTAAATAATTTTAAATTAATTTATTAAAAAATTATTTTATATATATATAGTTAAAATTTTTAATAATATTTTTTATTTATTTCAAAAAAATACCAATAAGATCTAAAAATTAAATAAGAATGAGTAAATTATAATTTTAATTATAGAAAGTAAACAAATTAAGGGTATGCATATCTTTTAGTTAATTCATTTATAATCAAAAAAAGAAATAAAAGTTTTTTTTTATAAAACTTGTCATAAAGTAAATTACTATAAAATATTAAAAATATATATATTTTTATACATGTTATTACATTTAATTATATTTAAGTGCACCATTTACAGTAACATGTATTTTTAATTTTTTTTTATACTTGTTTGTTATTTTTATTTAATTTTAAATTAACGTACAAAAGAATATTTATCTAATTTTAATTTGAATGTAATATTCATTACTAGGAATGTGCATTGTCAGTTTTGGATTGGTTTTAGTTGAAATTTCAAACCGATCCAAAAATATAAATTTTGATTTCACTAAATTGATCTTAATTTGGTTTAGTTTAGTTTAATGCCTTGGGTTAAACTAGCTTCTAATTTTTTTGCCCTAAACTCCAAAAAAATTCTAATTTTATTGGCTCATTTCAATTTTTTTATTCATTAGTTATGGATGAGCTACTTTGTACTCATTTAGATAAAAATATATATATATATATATAATTAAATTAATTAAATAAAAAATTATGCTCATACTTATCAATTTGACATGTTTGGTTAAATTAACATTAAGGAGCAACAGGCAGAAAAGGCAGCTTCCCATCTTGATTATGAGAGAAAGGGCAACAGAGAAAAATAGATACATTTGGCTCCACTAAGTCCATAGTGATTATGAGGGTTAATATTACAGCTTCCCAGGGTTTTTTTTTCAAGTTGCAACATTACAAATTGTCAATAGATAATCATGAGAAGAAAATCTAACAAGTTTCACCCATCAACTAACTGCAGTTGCATTTGAATCTTATACAAGTATAAATGAAAAGAATGAACTTAAAAAAGTCAAGTTTGGGCAACTACCCTTATTGACATGCAGTCTTAAATGTTCTTTAACAGCAGTCTTGACAAACTGCTTGCTAAAATGGCCTGCAATTCTAAGTGACAGCAAAACAGACAGAGAAGAAGACTCAGGTGCACAAATTTTGCCACAATCTCACAAGCCTGGTCAGAAGCCACAAAAAATTTTAAACAAGTTAACTATCAATCTTGCTGCCCAATAAAATAAATTGCTATATCATTATGCATTAAATAATTAGAAAACCCTGATAAAATGAAGCAACAATCTAGAGCAACATTTCATTAAATACACCGTGGATAAAGGATCAGTTATTAGTTGCAGCATTTTCTTATCTTGCATAATCCTCAAATGCTTTACACAAATCTTGAAGCAACATGTCATCCTATGAAAAGACAGCTGAAGATATTTGGAGCATCATGCAAACTGAAGGTACAGCTTTACTATTCAACCTTTGCAAGGTACAGCCATAGTTTAAAATAATTAACCACAGTCAAACTTATTCACTTCATACGGAAGACAAACCAGGCTCTAAGATATAAATCCAGTTTTCAATGTAAAACCAACAAAAATATTCCAGAAGGATCATCATCTATGCCAGAAGACTAAATTGAGATTAAAAGCAAGCCGTTCCCCAGAAGGCTATGAATAAGGAACTTTCCCAAACCAAAGGCTCAAGCCACACAAACCAAATCAGAAACTTTTTAAGTATTCCATAATGTTGATTTAAAGGGACTTCCTTTCTTAATCCTTTCAACGCTTCGTGTCATTCCAAAGGTTTAATCACAGTTATTACAATTTTAAGCATCCAGCATGCGCATGATGTTTTCCTTTTGTTTATATTTCTTAGACAACAGCATTGGAAAACACAAAACAAGGTTATAAAAATTGCAGCCTTTTACGCTAAGTTCTAAAACATTTGCTTCATTGCATAAAATGTTATTAAACCTCTTTCCCACAGCCACTTTAAGTATGTTTGCTGAATGAAATAAATAAAAGCCCCAGTAGTCAAGTCAAACACAAAGGACTCGTCAATCTTGTGTTGCTCACGGTGCATGTTTGGGACTGCTACCCTCATTCACCAACAATCTCACCAATGTGTGTGTAAATACACATAAAAGCTTGTAAGAGAACGACAATGCTCAAATTAAAATGTGAGCATCACATTCCACTTCTAACTATCACCGCTGGAAAGCTGATACTTCACAGAGATGGAAAAACTCTGACACTCCAAAGTTCAAAATGTCAACGAAAACATCCCCAACCCCCAATTGCGAGCAGCAAATAATTTCCTAATCAAATCCATACCTTGCTCAGTCCTTCAAACAATAACAATGCAAAATTTAACAAACCATCGTACACATGGTGGTCACAACAAACCATAAATTCAATCATTCATCACTTCATTATCTAACGTAAAAGAACAGACCCTAAACATAGAAAATTATGACATGTTCCCAGAATCATAAAGACCAATAATGTAACTTAATCCAGTACTGAACCTGGTGCGTCATCATATTCATCAATCTTATAAGAACATCTAGCAAATGACGCAATTGAAATCCTAGAGTTTCATTAATCAAATCCCAATACAACATCTTACTGCAATTTTCCAATGCAAAAACGTAAATTTTATTGACCCGCCCCCCCCAAAAAAAAGACTCCACATGTCGCAGAAGGAAATGAATAAAGCATACTAAGACAAATAAGAAAAAGCACTCACCTAATTTATTTCTGATAGCCTCCACCGATGGCGTTATAGTCCTCCTCGACCTTAGCTGTCAAATAAACTGGAGGAAAATCGGTCACATCAAACGTCTTTTCCTTCATCATCTTCTCCACATCAGCCTTTTTCAAAACCGTTCTGCGGATCGGCGGACGGTTCCGGCGCTGGTCGCGCGAGTAATATTTAATGTCATAGACAGTTCCCGGATCTGAAGTGGGCACGATGGCAAACTGTTTCGGGGTGGCCGGGCACCTGACACGGTACTGGAGGGCCGATGGTATGGCCTCTACGTATTCCGGGTCGGAGCACACCCCAGTTATTTCCCATGGCTTCTTGATGAAGCGACGGATGGTTTGGAAGAGGGATGTGGCGGCTGTCTGTGCGGACTTCGCCATGGCGCGCACGAGAGAGAACGGATGCTTCGGAAATGTTGTACAGCGTTGAATTGGCGGAGATGATACAGTGTAAAGCTGTCTACGAACCGAGACAACCCGGATCCATGGGCAGGAACCGGATCCAGCAGGCACCGGATCCAAACCCTAATAATAAATAAGAAACAAAATAAAAAAGTTAAAAATAAGTAAGTAAAAAAAAAGTTTTTAAAATGGTGCTTTTTTATTTTTTCAAAATATAAAAAAAATATTTAATTTATCCAACAAAAAATTTCATAAAAATTAAGTAAAAGTGACAAAAAATGCTCGAACATCCCTCATTCTTATTCAACTTCAGCTATCGATTATTTTTAAAATTATTTATATATTATAATATTCTATTATAATTAAATACACATTTGAGTTTAAATTTTAAAAATACTCTAATTTTAAACACTTATGTTTATTTAACTAAATATTTCCAATTAAACTAATAAAAGTATTTATTTTTGTCCTTGCCAACGTATTTTTTTGTGCATTAAAACTTTAATTATCTAGTGTGTTGTACAATTACTATTTCTATAAAAATTTTAATGAAATTTATTTTATTTTATACAAAAATAATAAATTTACATTCATTTATTTATTTTGCATTGTACATTGATTAAATTCAAATATTTATTTATTATTATTATTATTTTTTGTATACATAGGTTCATGTGCATGCATGCTCAACACATGGGTAAAGTATTGTGCAATGCATTGTTCAAATTGTTAAGAGATATTAATATGGATTGTAAGGCCAATAAAATATTACTTTTATTATATGAAAAGGACAAATATTATCTTGATCGTATATTCTTTTACGTAAGTTGTAACAAATGTAACTATTTTCTTTATAATCTATTTTGTAATAGATGCATTTAAAAATATATAATATGCTACTCTCAGTGTTAGAAACTATATGAACTCAAGTTCAAAGATTACATGTACCATTATCATTATAAAAATCATTTATAACACTCATATAACAATCTATGTAACTTTTTTGTAACAGATCAGTCTAATGCATTAGTTCACTGGTTTATATTTATGTATTGACATGATATCTCAGATTATAACACATAACATATTGTCATTAGTCACTATGCATACTAATTTTTATACATTATTATTGCTCTATTTACAATAGTAATTGATTAAAAATATTTAAAAATAATATTCTACTAATTAAATCTATTATTCTAAAGACATTACTACGTCTATTTATATTTAATAATGAAATGATATAAAATTTATTAATAAATAATGTCATTATACATAAAAATAAATAAATATGCTAATAGTAGGGCAAATCCAATGGATTAATCATTAAGTTGCTTGATTCTTAAACTCTTATGAGTTTGAATCTCATTAGCCTATTTTTATTTATTTTATAATTTTTTAATATTTTTCATTCTTATAAGAATATGACACTTTTTGTTCCTTCATACAATGTTTCATTTTCTTTTTTTTACCAAAAGATGACCCAAATACCAAATTTTAAATTTTTCTTCTTCCTTATACAGTAGTACTACAATATAATAACGATGAAATTATATTTTCTTCATGTAATGATGCAATTAAATTTCATTAATGCAACAGTAGTAAAACTCTATTTTTTAACATTTGTTTCTAATATAAGGTCATAAACTTGATTGAAAACACTAATAAACATCACTTTTAATGTATAATCATGAGTCATTATTATTTATTAAATTTAATACCCACTATGAAAATAATTATATATTTTCAATTTTGCAAAAAAAAAGAAATATGCTTGACATCGAATATAAATATATTGAAATTTATTCAATAATGGCTTTGATACCAATGACAAAATTTAAATAAAAATTGAATACATACTTGAATAGATTTATAACCTTGAATCAAATTACATCATTGAAAAGAAATAGATTCACAATGTAGATAGATGCCCTTTTTTACATTGACTTTTCTCTCTATTTTTCTTAGTGAAAATGAAAAAAAAAGTAACTTTTTTCCTTTTTAATTTGCTATTATATAACGTAAAACAGAGACAACTGCTTGAAGCAATCGTTGAATTCAAAAAATACTATAACTGCTTCTAATAATTCTCTTAATTTGTGTTGGGATAGGGCAACCCATCATGGTCATCAAGTCTAACAGTGTGAATAAAAGGCTTGGATTATGAAGTATGATAAAATGGTTGCCAATTTCTTTATTATCTACTTTTGCAGCAAATTTCAACCATTATATCTATTTTAGTAGAATCTAGTGATGAACAACAAAGGTTGCGATGCTACATTGGTTATAATATAGCCAACTTCTACTAAATCTAGGGTTAGTTGATCAATAGTTTTGGGTCAAACCATAACTATTAAGAATTGAGTCAGAAAATCAATTTTAGAATTGAAATTGATTCTTTTTGTTTAGTTCGAGTTTTTAATTTAAGTAATCGAAAATAATAGATTACGTTTTTATTTTAAAAAATTTAAAATTGAAATTGAATCGATTTAACAACTTATTAAAGTATCCGACTCTACTCGAATCCAAAAGAAAAAGGAAATATATGATTTTTTTTTCTAAATTCTTTCTATTCTTCTCTTGCTTTTTAAGTCTCTCCTCTTCTAGGGTACAAAATCCCCTAAATCTACAAATCAATCAGCCCTCAAGGCCTCCTACTTCAATTAGCTATACTTTTAATGGCTTTGTTTCTTAAAATTTTTGAGAGTTTTGAAAAACTTGCTAAATTTACTTGAATTTGAATTTGATTGTAATATTATTGACCTAGGAGTAGTTTGATTCCATGAATGAACTTTCTCTAGTTCTAAGAATTCATGTGGATTGTAGTATCACAATAATTATTATATCTACCTTATTAATTGCATGTGGTGATCTTAGTTTTGAAAGTTGTACATGATTAAGATAATTGTTCTTAATTAAACATATGATGACATATGGTTATCTTCAATTTTAACTTGGATACATGTATGCATGCATTCACATCTACTATAACACTAGCATTTGTTAATTTATGAGTGCTGGTTTTGGTGTTGCTGTCATATTGCAGGTGATGCTAGTGCTATTACTATTACATTGCTATGGATTTTTCTTTGAACTTATTATTTAGACACTAGAATATATGATTGAGTAATTCAAGTTGTTGATGCATGTGAGTTATTACTAAGACATACAATGTTTTAAATTTTAAGATTTCAATATTTGCATTTGAAATCATCATTTTTAAGCTAATTCGATTGCGCAACAACATTTGAATCTTTTAGAATATTACGCAACAAGTTTGATTTAGCAAGACATGTGTATGCCTAAACAAAATTTAAAATAATGATTCCAATTGGCTCGGATAATTAAAATAAAAGACCGGATTTAATTATTGTTAAATTAGTTAAAATTAATTAATAAATAAGATATTTATAACTGAATTGAAATTGAATCGAAATTAAAAAAATAAGATATCTGATTAAATAGATTGAATTTTAATTTTAAATTTCAAAAATTGAATTTATTTAGAAGAAGTTTAGATTTTAGATTGGAATCAAAATCAAAGCTTATTTTTAGTATTGAATTTAAAAAAAAATGCATTTAAAATAATTGAATAACCAAAAATAAACCGATTCAAAAGTGAGCTTTCAGCGGGGATCTCTCTTCAAGCAGCAGTGCCTCTACCTTTAGCCCAGTAGAATGAGAAAATGATTTTTTGTTTTAAATTATTATTTTTTTATATAAAATATGAACATATTAAAAGAAATTTCTCAGTATCTCTCTGCTTTACTTACCATTTTTCTTTGTTGGTGCGCTTGCTGTCTGTTTTCGTCTTCTGTTGTCTCTCTCACTCTTTCTGAGATCTAGTCCTCTGTCTATTTCAGTCGAGCTCAAACTAACCACGAAACAGGTAGTTATTCTTTCATTTTCTTCGATTTCTTTTTTAGTTTCTTTTGTTTCATTTGATCTGTACTTCTTGTTATGTTTTATCATAGCTAAAGGATCCGGATCAAATCCCATATCTCAAAAATGTGGCTCGCATACCTGTTTTATATATGGTTTAGGGTTTTTGCGGGTTTTACTTTTTCCTTATTTATCAAATTAGGGTTTGTAATTCCAACCAATTAAGTGTATGATTTTCGTCTTTGCATTGGTCTCCTTGTTTCTGGGTATGTTGCCTTACGAAAGTGTTCTTTTTTTTATTGATTTTCTTTATTATCCTGCTATCTAGTGTTTGTGTTTACTGTTTATGAATGTTGCTTTGATTAGTTTCACTTGAATTTGAGTTTAACTTTGATGGGACGGATTTTATTCGTGGATTCTGTTGCCTCTAAATGTTTTCATGTTTTTTGGGCTTGTAAAACTGATTTAATCTGTTTGTCTTCACTGGGAATAGGCATATTATGTTCGTACTCTTGTGATGCTTTTTAACTTTTTGCGGTGCTATTATGACGTTTGGAGAGCCCCTGTTTAGTTTTTCTGTAGTGCAGATGAGGCATGAATGGATTTACTTTTAGAAACATTTTAAATATGAAGTTTCCCCGAAGTCAAGACAGAGTCTAATGAGCTTCTTCTTTGCTATATATATATTTTTTCTTTTGCATACTATTTTAAAATTGTTGTTTGGCTTGTGTACAAGCCAAACTTCTGTTCCAATGTATTTAGTTGTCTGGGGTTTTGACTGTGCCCGGGTTTTTTAATTTGTATTTTTTTGGTTCTTAGAAACATTTTCTAACTTATAGTTAATTTGATGGGTGCAACTTTTCTCTGATCAATATTTTAGAAATTGGACCTTATTACTCCTTTTTGGAATGAGTTTTTTAGTTAGTAATTGTTGTCCTCTTTCTTCATCCACATGTTTTTGTTTGTAGATTTATTTTGTTTATACGTCGATTTTAATTGATGTGCAGATGGCAGCTCAAGAAGGCAGTACAGCTCCCAGTGCCCAAGTTGTTGGCAATGCCTTTGTGGAGCAATATTACCATTTTCTTCACCAATCTCCAGAATTGGTGCACCAATTTTATCAGGATTCCAGTTTTCTTAGCCGTCCAGACATGAATGGTACTATGACAACAGTGACAACCACACAAGTAAGTTTATTAGGAATTAAGATCATTGTAGTGCACATTTGGATATCAAGAAACACAGTAAATTTAGTGTCTTCTGTTTGATGCTGCTGTGAACTTTGCATAATCCTGCTTCACTAGTTAAATGGAGTATTTGCTGGATGATAGTTGAGCCCTCCTGATACTAATTGATTTATTTAATTACTTCATGACTAAACCAAGTCGTTTGACCTGAATGCAAATGATCTTTCTGATGTTTAATGAGTAATTGAAATTTTTGAGCTTCATAAATCAACTTCTTTATTGTGGGATCTGCCAAAAGTTTTTGTTTTTACAACCTTGTATGTAGATTATCAATTTGTTGATTTTAACTGTTGGTGTGCTGTTGGATACTGCTATGTGATTACTGTGTCTTTATTAAAGTGAGTTGCTGACTGCTTAATTTAATGGTGGCTATGGAGGACCCGCATTCTAGTGATTGATAGAGCGGCCATTCGATGATGATTATTTGAGATTTATTCAATTGTTTGTGCCGATATTTTTTAATTCAAATTTGATTAATTTAATTGAATGAATTAGACATCAGTTGTATCATAAATTAGTCAAAAAATTATTATTATTATTATTATTTTACCTTGGAGCAGGCAATCAATGACAGGATTTTGTCCTTGAATTACAAAGACTACACAGCAGAGATAAAAACTGCAGATGCGCAGGAGTCATATGGGAAAGGGGTGATTGTTCTAGTGACTGGACATTTAACTGGAAAGGACAATGTGAGAAAGAAATTCACACAAATGTTCTTTCTAGCTCCGCAAGACAAAGGCTATTTTGTCTTTAATGATGTCTTTAGATATGTTGAGGAGAATGAATCATTCCGGAACAACTCTGAGTTAGTTAATAACATTACCGAAAGTGTTCCAACAGCTGAAGTGACGGAGCCACCAGGTTTGCATAAGCTATATCCCTATGATGTGATATTGAGATTAACTTCAGACTTGAATTTCAGAATTTCTTTTATCTTTGTTGTCACTTGCTCTTAATCATGATCCTTTTGCAGCAGACCGAGCAATTGCCATTGAAGGGGACAATAATGGTCCTGAAGTTTGTGATCCTTCTGACAAGGAGGAAGGATCAGTGGTTGAAGAAGAGATTGTTGAGCTCCCGACTAATTCAGATCAGAATGAAATTCATACAGATGTAGATTCTGCTCTAGCGGCCCAGGAGGATGCTCCTGAGAAGAAATCATATGCTTCAATTGTGAGTTGATTTTTTAATACTATTTTTTTAATCTTATGCAGTTTTTCTGGATACATGGTGCTAACCTCTTTTTGACACATACTAAACTGTTTGGATTTCATATAGGTGAAAGTGATGGGTAGTAGTATATCCAGTCCAGCATATGTCCCTACACGTAAAGCAAGGCCGGCACCTGCAAATGCTGATCAACAGTCACTTAGCACTGCAAAACCTGCTTCTGCACCTGAGGCTTCTGCTCCCAGTAGTGACAGTGCTACTGAAAGTAGCAATGTTAATGAGGAAGGTATGCTTGTGTAACTTTAAATTGAAAGATTGCTGAACGAACTTTAGGATAGTTGCAGTGAGACATGCATGTGAACTTGTTGTGAATAAAATCATTTGTGCTCTATTTCTCTGTTTCTTAGCAATAGCCCTGATGTGCTCAATCATTCATTTTCATGATTGAGCACATCAAGCCCCCTCCCACCAAAAAAAAAGGTGTATTGGAATAAACTCATGGTGTGAAGGAAATTTGGATGTGGTAGGATTTACATTTCCCATATCTTGGATTTCTTGTTGAGGATGTGTTAATGGTTTATTTGTATGCTTTCAAATTTTACTCATTACAGCTGAAGGTTGTTCCATATATGTTCGGAATTTGCCCTTTAATGCAATGCCTGCGCAACTTGAGGAGGCATTTAAAATATTTGGGCCTATTAAGAAAAATGGCATCCAAGTCAGAAGTAACAAGGTTTGTTTTAGATATTATATTGTGCATTTCAACATAAATAGAATCCTTTGGTGAAGTGTTTATGGATTGTACATTTTTGTCCTGCAGCAAGGATATTGTTTTGGTTTTGTTGCATTTGAGGCACCAGGTTCAGTGCAGAGTGCACTTGAGGTATGGTCTCTGATCTTTCTTATCTTGTTATTGGAAATTGTGTCTGATGTTTACTGCACTGGTGGAACTGTCATTGAAACTCTGTGATTTGCTATGTCCAGTATCTTGTGTGGATTTCTTTCCCTTTTACCGATTTATTGGAATTCCATTTTGCCATTCAGGTTATTGGTTTCACATTAAATCTTCCTTGTGGTTGTGCCTTGTGGATTGTTCTGTGAGACAAACAAGCGTCTGACAGTTTTTCATCTTGTCTAGGTCCCATTGTAAAATGCAAGTTTATGATGTTGATTATTTTACAGTTTATGACTGCCCAGATAGAGAAAAATTTAGACTGTTTATCTTTCTGTATTTAGTTTGCTATCAGAAAATGGGCAAAATGGATGTCGTGTAGACATGGATTTTAGATTACTTTTGAGAAGAGATGTCTTTTAGTGTTGAGCAAGACAATAACTAGATTCAAATTGATGACTTTCTCTATTGTTTTTCTATAGTCAAATGTTGTAGATGACTTTTTTTGTTCCATGGCATTTTATAACTTTGTATCTATCTGGGTTCCCTTCAACAGCTATTTTTAAGGGATATATTGGGTTACATTATTAAGTGAGTAATACTACACGTCTTAAGTAATGGTTTTAAAATTTTCATCTCAAGTGATGTGGCATTTATCAATTTTATGATAAATTTTTACAATTTTCAAATTAATTTATTTTACTATCACATCATTCAATTGACAAATGACACATAACTTAAGATGGAAAACTTGGGATAATTACATGGATGAGGGGTATTGTTCTATGTGAATAGTTGATTGCGGTTACTTTAGGGTTTTACAATTCTATATTCTGGGTAGTGGTTTTAGGAAAATTGCATATTGATTTATGTAGACTATAGTTTGATTGTGAATATAGGATTGCTTGTGTTAGTCCATTTTAGTTCAATATTTTGGGAATTGCAGAATTATATTAAATAAGTAGCTGAAATCTATTGAATTAGCTGGTTGTTTTTAGGAATTTAAAATTTATATTTCTTGTGAATGGTGTGCCCAATGGTTTGTATCTGTCTAAAGTCATGTTGAGCAACATTCTTTGAGTTAGCTAGGTGCATTTCACTGACCAAAGAAGACATTGGCTCTACAACGATTTAAGTTTCAGTTATCTCTGTTATCAATTCATGACTCATTTCTTGGCTTAATTTGGGACCCAGAGTCATCCACCTACTGAATTTGGCCCTGATTCGAATTGGTTCCCATTTGTTTGTTGTTTGTTACCATAAACCTGATCAGATTGTGAAGACTTGGATCTGTGCTAGGCTTTCTATTCTTGCAGATGCAGCTTCAACCAGATCAGAATTGAATATATTTTTGATTATGTTCTGTATCTGGGAGTTCCTTAGCAGGCATTAATAGAGAGGCTGTGAATGCAAACATATTGTTCACACCTGAAAATGGATTTTGCTTAGATGGACAATTGGACATGAAATGATTCATACATATTGCCACATCAATGCCGAATTTCGTCAGTTTTAGGTCTTACATAGCCCTACTCACAACCAGCTATGTTGATTTCTCTTTCCTTCAAGAACCTAGAGTACCAACATTATAATGTCAATTTAGTGATCTTTTTATCTTTTTGAGCTGGCTCATTATACCCTCAAGGTATTGAACATTTTATTGAGCTTTATTTCTACTATTGTCTCGTTACTAGGTTTTGCCAGTTGCCTTTGATGACATATATGATTTAACATTTGGTTATCAAGTATGTGGTCAAGTTTGGATCACTTTTGTTGTATGATGTTTAAAGGTTCTCAGTGACTTGGTATATGGTGTGGTACCAATGGTTTTTGGTGGCAATGGATAAGGGCATAAGAGTGCTGTACTTAAAAATAGGTCCCTGTAGATTTCCTGTTTATGTCGTCAACTGTTGATTGAAGTATCGGGTTTCAATTGCCATGTGGCGTTTGGGTTGCTAGTGTAACTCTTCATCCTGCCTGCTATTTTTTAGTTTGTTGGACTTTTTGATGTGATGTAGTTTTAAAATTTAAAAATTCAGGCTTCTCCTGTAATGATCGGGGATCGTCAAGCAGATGTTGAGGCGAAGAGAGCAAACTCTCGAGGTTAGTTGAAAGTGGAAACAATGTTTTCAGTTTTTGTAATTATTTCTATCCAAGTTTATTAGTGCTGCGGTACTGTAATTATGTGAAAGGACTGATGGTTTTTGTTGGTTTTTGCAGTTGGCAGTGGTGGGAGAAGTAGGTTTTCTTCTGGAAGAGTTGGGTTCCGCAGCGATAGTTTCAAGAATCGTGGGAACTTTGGTGGTGGCCGGAGTTACGGCAGGAATGAATTCAGAAGTCAAAGTGAGTTTTCAGGGCGACCTAAAGGCTCAAGCGGACGTAATGGAGAGGGAAGAGCAAATCAGAACGGAAATAGAAGAGGTGGTCATCAAAGCAGCTGGGTGAATCGTAATTCTGTTACTGATTGAACAGTCCAAATGATCTTTTGACAGTACAAAAAATGAGGGATTGGACAATGCTAGAGAATTCATATTTTGATTTTTATAGTTGCAACTGCACATGAGAAGATTCTTGCGGGTTTCATTTTAGTGAGGAATTTCATTAAAGCTTGCATAACATGTAAGGGTCTTTTGGTGCAACCGTGTTGTCTTTTATAAAATTCGCTGTATTTTCATCTCATTCTCCCATTTTCTTGATTCCCCCAACACCCTAACACAAAACTACGCTGCAATGGCTTAGTTCATTGAATACAGCAGATTTGATTCATCTCTTCCGGATTCTTCATTTTTTCTCTTAATGCAATCTGTTTTTGCTTCCTCGTTGTCCGTTGCTTTACTGGATTCAATTCTATGAGAGATTCTTGAAATGCATCCACCTGTAGAACAATGTTGATCCAACAATGATACAACTAATTAACGTCGAAGTCAATAAATCCCCCGGGCATAATAAATTATTTGATCCCAGTAGAAGTTTGGTTTGGTAAATCAGTTGGATTTCTGCAAATTTGAAGCAGCAAAAGCTGCAGACCCACCAACTACAGAAACAAGCAACTTGCACTGCAACTTTCCAAGGATAATCTTCAGGCACAAAATAAACACAAGAGGGACCTAAAAGTAGCAACCCCAAGCCGCGCGAGTCAGCAGTACCCCTTGAGTTGCCGGGTCTGTAGCTGCCGAAACAACTCCAAATTCCTCAGCCTTTGACAGCAAACCCGGTTTCTCAATGGTTGACAAAAGCCAGGCCGAGCTTCTCTGCAGCAGATTGGCGGCCAGCTTTAGACAGAAGTTTGAGTTGCTCCACTCTTGTTAGTAACTTGACCGGAGAGCTGCTTGAGAGTGACGTATTCCTTGGACCTGACTCCCCTAGAGGAAACACAATTGAAATTGAGTCCAGCAATTTGTACAGATGCAACGAGTTAATATTATAGCAAATTGAAGATGATTTGATTACAAACCCTCTATCGCCATGCATTCAATTGAATGAAAATTCTCTTTCTTCATCTCAACAACATATAGCAGTTGAATAATAACATTAATAGTAGAATGAATTAACGACATACCTTTCTAGAGCTGACGGTTTTGGCTGCAGATGGCAAAGGTTTCCGGGTTGCCACGGACTGAATCAGGAGGGGTGGAAAACCAGAGGATTTTAGATAAAGAATGCGCCTATGAAATTCCTCTGCTGCCACCACAAAATGCGTCGGCCTCCATGATTATGCCATTTTGTTTATGCGAAAATATAACTCAAAAAATTACATGTAATATGTTCTTTTTGGCAAAAATAATGGAGGCAAATCAAATCCTCTAATTTTCCCATCATTTCAAACACAAATTCTTTATAATATTTATTTATAAATTTAATTATTTTGATAAATAATTAAATAAATAATATTTTAAAACTTTTTTATTTAAAAAATTAAGATAAATAATACTAATATATATATATAAAGAATAAAAAGAAAAAGAAAAAAAGACTTGTGTCCTTTCGTACTTACCCGGAGATCGGACCATGCGCATATCTCCGCAGTTAGAGCCTGGGAAGGTCACTTTAGTAATTTAAGTATCGAGCCCTCTACACTATGTGCCTCTCGCATTCACACTCACGTCTGCCTAAACCCAAAAAAGAACTCTCCCGGCGGATCATCGATGGCTGACTCTCTGATTTCGATCGAGAAGCTAAAATCTTTCTGGCACTTTCAGGTTCACGACGAGGAGAAGTGGGCCCTTAACGTGGTCTGATTTCTGTCATTGATTTTTATTTCTTTCACAAATTATAGCTCTGTTTTTATTATTATTATTATTATGTTTTGAATTCATTAGTTTCTTACACGATGAGTTTTGTGGGATTGTTGGCTTCTTAGTTATACAGTTTTATGATTTGTTTTCGATTTCTGTGATTAGTAATAAAAGTGAAGATTAAAAAAATTTAAAAAATAGTTGAGATTCAAAATTCATTATAATGTTTATAATCAAATATTTGGTTCAAACAGCGTAAAGCTGTTTTTTTTATAAAAATTATCTAAATAATGATTTTCATTGCAGATTATAAATGGTATGAGAAGGAATTATTTTTTTGTAAAAAAGTAGTCTTGAATTTCTCTTTGTTTGAGTCCCAATAAATCTGCATATCCTTAATATTTGTTTTGTTGCCTCCATCATCATTGATCTAATTGATTGGAGGGTAAGTGGTGGATTAACTTCGGGCATTGTTCATTGGGTAAATAATGAACTCCTTAGTTTGTGGACTATGGATGGATTGATATTGTAATTGTGGATGGATGAATTTTATCTTATGGTTATGTGATGTGAAGCGAATTATTTCTGAGAATCCATTTTAGTCTTTCTTTGTGTTTGCGGTTGACCTGTAATTTTATGTAAGAAGCAGTTTTATTCCATCACTAGTGGTTATGGTGGTGAAAGTAAGCATAATGCTGGGTTGATTGCATGAGTTTCGCCTTTAGATTCTCTCCAAAGGCATTTTTTTATGGTAATACTACTAGTTAATGTAACACCTGAAAGAGGAAGAAATGTGACCTGGAAAATTTTCAAGTAACAACAGGATGCCGGGTACTATTTTTAAAAAAGAATTGGAATATAGGGAAGTTTTGCCATAATCAAGTAGCCATTGAGGTTAACGAAGTCCAACTCTGAAAATTTTGATCAATTCTTGAAGAAACAGCTGTTTCCACGACTCTATCACCCTGTCAACTGTGCGTCCCATTTTACCAAATTTTGTTAGTTCTACACTCTTTTGTCCTTGTTGTCCTTTCATATAGATTTCCTCAGAGTAAGCTTTGAATTCTCTAGATGTGAGCTTTCACCTTTAACATTAATCTCCTTCCGACATAAAAGATGTGGAACAGCTGAAGGGTTATCGTCTGTGTATGGATGATGCAATGGCCAGAGCTTCTTCCATTCATGTACTAACTTTAACAGTTACAACCTTCAGTGGATGCTAGGGTAAAAAGTTTGTCTGACTATATCATAGTTGTGGATTTAATTAGATAAGATAATAAAAACTCATAGTGGTTCCTGCAGTATATTCTTTGATTGTTTAATACTTTTTTTGAAGAGAATGTCAGAACCTAGTTAAAATTTATAGAAAAATTTGTTACCAGACTGAGAAAATTCAAGAGTCAAATGTTCTGGAGTTTCCCAAACACTTCCAAAGTGTCACAATCCTACATAGTATAGAACTAAATGTTGGTATTAGGTTATAAGGATGGGTAGGTAGCACCACCTAACAAACTAGTTCTTTTGGTGAATGGCAAGCGCATAAGCCACACCTAAGTTTTGAAGACAGTAAGTTGCTTGTCTAGGATTTGTTAGCACCGGAGATCAAGCAGGTGACATTCAAATAATCTTTTCTGATGCAATCACTCTTCTGTTTGTGAATAAGCCTGTTGGAGGGAACATTAGTAAATTACAAATTATAGAGCTTGATGTGAATGTACTATTGTTGTTGCTTACCCTGAATTAGATGTGTTTGAACTATTTAAAGCAGTGAAATATTATTACTTGTCGATATACTGTTTCATCTGCAATGTCAAATGAAAATTCTCTTCTGGTAAGGAAGTGTGGTTTCATGGTTTTGCCCTTTCTTGTAGAAACTGCTGCGTGCTGCTGGGTTGTTTGCGGGATCGGTTTTTCTGATGCGCAATTATGGTGATCTTATGGGAATATAAGGATGACGAAGGTCTCTGAATTAAAATCTTGGAGGCTAAGCTTAGCATTTCTCTCTTCTTATGAATCAATTTTAGGGCTTTGTAATGTTCTTCAATTTAGGATACAAAATCATTGTTATTTTGTATCCTAGAGTAGAAATTATAGTTTCCCCAAGGTTGAACTTTACAATTTTAACATTAAAGTTTTATTTGCCTGAATAATAAAAACTTTCAGAGTATTTTTGAAGCTCCTAAATTATCTAATTGACTCGCTTTAAGTAGATAAAATATTAATGTATCTTGCCATATTAATTTAACTAAAGAAATTGCTAATAAACAAGTTTTATTCATTTATTTATTGTTATTGAAAGTAAATTTTGACTTGTTTAATTGAAGATTTATTAATTTATTTAACATTTTATTATATAAATGATATGATTTATTTTTAAAATAAAATTTTACTTGTAATATATGTAATAGTTTTTGCACGTGCGCACGTGTTTAAAGTGTTATTGCTTTTAATTTAACTAATGGATTTGTTTTAGGAGAAATTGTGATAATTGACAAATTGTTTTAAGGGAGATAAATGTGATTTTATACAAAACTTTTTATAAATGACTCTGAGCCAAACTGTGTTTCTTACAGCACCGAACACTTCACCAGTTGATTTATAGCCTTAACAAATCGAAGAAAGAGTAGTTACTCATAATCAGGCTTAGAATTGTGTTCGTTCATTGAAGAAACTAAGTAATTAGTTTTGTCTCTTTTAAGCTGTATACTATGGATCCTCAAGTAAGAATTTTTCAAGAGTTATTTTGTTTTAGTGATAAAAAGCGATGTGGGATGCGATATTCTTTTTCTATTTAGACCTCACGTGAGGAGGTTACTACATACATTTCACAAAACATAATACATATTATAGATAATAGACATTTTACAAAACATAAGATATATTACATGCCAAAATATATATATATACACACATCAGGTGATGGATTGGTTTTAATACTATATATAATAATCTAGGCCTGACAACTAATAAGTATTGTTCGCTATGAGTATGTAACTCATCACAAGTTTGTTCTTAAACTTTACCATTCAAAATGCATCTATTTAATTAAGAGAACTCAAGCTACGTGAGTTATAGCAATATCATATATTACATTACAATTCAAAATACCCCGTTTGGATAATTTAAAGGCTTTCAATAATTGATATCACAGGTGGGCATCACCTTTAAGATGAAAGGATGCTAATGGTGTTGTTACCATGTTATCTTCCTAGTCTCTTTCTTTTGCAATTTGAATAATTTATCTTTAGTGTATAATTAGTTAGCATTTCCTCCATTTAAATAGGATTTTTTTTTATAAATATTAATAATTTGCTCGTCCTAGACATCATTTAAAAGTAAATCAAACTAATATTGATTTTTTTTTCTTATCAATCAAACAAATTCTATAAATTTCATGGTAAGAGGACAAAGAAACAATGAGATGATGTAATTTTTATTAACATACAAAAAAAAGAGAAAATTTTATCTGTAGGATGGATGTTATGATTATCTAAAATCAATCTTAATTGTTTGAGCTTTAAGCAATCTTATAATTTTTTAAAAATTTTTATTTATAATTTTTTTATTTTATTTTATTTCTTATAATTTTTTATTTTTCTTATGGAATTGTTAACTATGTATAATTTAAGCTCGGTTATATTAATAAATAAAATAATTTTAATTTATAATTACGCTGTGCTCGTATGTGTATTTTAAGATAATATTATTAATTATATTATTGTGCGGTTATAATTTTTTTAAAATTTTTGTTAATAAAAAATATAAAATTAAAATAAAATGCAACTATTGTATTGTAACATGACTCACTCGCGTGGAAAAGAAAACAAGGGTCAAAGTTTGGCAAAGCTGAGATCTTCTACGTAGATAGTAATTTAGGATACCATGGCCCACAGCCACCATTCAAGCATCAAAATCCAAACCACCTCCTCCTCCCTTTCTTCTGTCTTACAGGAACGGGGGCAAATTCATTTGCAATGCGAAATTCTCAGTCATTTAGAACACGCGTCAGTTAAATGCTGCACAAACCAACCATCCACTCGGCAAATTTCCCACCGTCTTCTCCCCCGTCCGCCGCCACTCCAATTCATCACCTCTTTTGTCATTTTCCCACCCAAATGTTTAATTCCACGCCCCCCATAGTTCACCACCTCGTGCGGTAGATTTGGACTCGCATGTATACTCGGCGCTTCAGAAGCGTGGAAACAGCGGAAATCACTCGCGTCTGTGGTAACAGAAACGGAGGGAGTGCAAGTTGCAAGTGCATGACATGACTACTGCAGCAGACTGCAGAAAAAGAGTGGGAGAGAGAATTGTAACCGTAGTTGGATACGAACTGTTGACCACGTGGCATATTGGAAGTGTGCTGTCATCTATAAATCAAGGAATTTGTCTGTATTAAAACTCTGCCTTTTTGTCCTCTGTCCAGTTTCCAACCCATCCATCGTCGTCGTCGTCAAGCGAGTTATAAATAGCATTGGCATGTAAGTTTTTTCTCATTTCTTGTTGCAACTCTCTGTCAATCTATCTATCTCCAATCCATGTAAGCTTTTCTAGGTTTCTCACCATTTTCTTGTTCTGTTGGTTTTTTTTTGGCCAGATTTTTTTTCTTGTTCTGTGGTGATAAGTTTATACTAGTTTTTGAGCGGGTGTTTATTGTCAGCGTTTTGGGATTTTCACTCTCTTTCGCAGTCTCTGTATCCTTTTTTGCCAATTTGAGCCAACCTGGGTTGGGTTGGTGAACTTTTTCTCTATTTTTGATCATGCTTGAAGAAAATAATAATTGAGTTGGTATGGCAAATTTTATGCTGATTTTGTTGTTTGAATTGATATGATTTTACTAGCATCCAGGTATTTCTGGTGTCGGAAAAGTTAAACGAGGGAGAAACTAAGTTGAATCCTTCATTATACAGATGGAATTAGGCAATGGAGTAAACCAGGACATAAATGATCAGACCAAGCTGTGCAACCATGACAAAGACCACCCAACAAACCTTATAGATGATTTTTCACTGGAAAAAAACTGCAAAGAAAGACAAAATTCTAATTTATCACAAAATTCGCTGCAACAACCACAATTACAACCGGACCTCAATCTCAGGTTGTCTTTGGGTGGCATTTACGGCGAAAACTACATAGAAGACCCTCTAAAAAGGAGATCATCAATAGCAGGAATTGTAACTCTGACAAACAGTGAAGCTGAAAGGAGCTTCCTTTCATTGTCAAGTGCTCGTTCACTGCCAACAGTTGTAGCAGAGCAGGAGCTGGGGCTGATAACTTGGCGAGACTTGCAGACAGTGAGGAGGATTGAGGCTCAGAACAGGCTTATTGAGAAGCAAAGGAGCTTCAAGGAAGCCAGGCAAAAAGAAAAGTTTCCTGTGCTTAAGCCAAAGCCCGCTTTGCCTTCTGAAGTGGCAGCTTGGGCTGTGGCTTCTGCGGCCGGTAGCCCTGCTCTGTGTCGAGCCATTCATAAGATTAAGGCTCGAGGATTATCTAGGAGCAAAAGAGGTATATATTGCTTTGTTGTATTTTCCTTATTTGTTGAGTTTAAGTGCTTTGTGATTGTTTTGTTTGCATGTTTGGGCGGCATTTGCAGAGTGTTTAATACTTGAGCTACCGGACTTCAATAGAATTTAGTAGAACTTGTTTCTATTGTATATGTATACATGCATGGTTCTTTTGTCTAGAAATAAATTGTCTTATTTTTCTTCCTTTGCTTCAATTTTTTATGTTAACATTTTTGTAGAAACTCATTTTTCCTGAAGACAAAAAACAAACACTAACAGACTCTGTAGTTCCAATTCTAAATTTTTTCCTTGTTATAAAAAAAATCTCATGAGAGTCAGTAAGATATGTAGTTGAAGTTAGAATTGGAATAAGCAACTGATTTTAGCTATTTTAGTGTCGATTATAAATTTATTCTGTATCTTCTGCATGAAACTGTAAGGAAACATGCAGAGAGATTCGAAAGTATGTTAGGGTACATTTATGTGCCATTCACATGCAAAGATGTTCTAAGAATCTGTGTTTTGTCGATTGTGAAGACAACAAAGCAATGAAATTAAATTGTTAATGATTTGCTGATCTATAGAGGTTAAGAATGGAGGTGAATCTGACAATGTATTGACAAAGTAAGAAAATAATAATTAGCCCAATATAGATTATGATGACACTCAAAAATCGACAAAAGTAAATACTTTTAAAGTTTAATTGAAATATCCAGAATGTATAAGTTTCTTTGAATCATTGCCCATTTCTCATGTTTTATTCATTCAAAGTAGGGTCAAAACTTTCTGCCTGTTTTAGGAATACATGACTGAGAAACAAATATTTCTAAATTAAAATGCATGATTTACAAATATCTAATGCATGTTCTTCTACTGTTCTAGTTATTTATTTTATGGTTATGTTCTGCTGATAAATCTTTAATAGTGCCTTTGATCATAAATGTACATGCTTACTTAGAAGCTTTACATTCTTTCATAACTTTGCAGTTCATGTTGCTCCTGTGTTAGTTTGTTATATGGTTGTATATCATGTCTTAGATTCCTTGGAGACATGAGCTGCAATGGATCATTTTCTGACTTAAAACTTGTGGAATTAATGATAACTCATCATGTTATACGTAAGAGGTCTTTGTTTTGAGAACTTGCCGTTTTGTTGATTAAATCTCAAGGCATGAGCCTGGATTTCAATCAACAGAACAAGTCCATTGCTTAAGTTCATAAGAGGGGGTAATTTCCAACTTGACTATTTTGGGTGTTTTCCTGTTAGATTTGCTTAAACATGTGGAATTCAGGGTGGTTCAGTGTGAAAATTTTCTGAGTAAGTGTCCATGTTGTCCTTGAGTTCTAAATTCACATTTAATGATAACTATCTTTTAGATTTTTATTTCTGGTCACTCGAACAACTTTTTAATACTGCTTGTTTAAACCTTGAGTCTAGACATCACTGAGTTGACATAATATTGTTATGTGAATGAATTGGATATTAATATCGTGTTTATATCGAGTATGCTAGAGGATGGCTGTTCCATTCAGCAGAATTCATGCTTGCATGTTTGCGGACTGTGCTTTGAGCATGCATGCTTTATATATCAAGAGATTTCTGGCATTTATTGACCTTATTTGATGACTCTCTATGATACTACACTGAAAGAATTTTGTGGAAATAAGTTTTACATTGGAGCTTGTGTAGCTTAGTTCATTGAGGGAGAATTTAAAAAGAGAAATCTGTTTGTGGCTGAAGCATTATTGTGCAGTTCCCTGGCATTAGGAATAGTTTAACAATTTTAACTTTGATTGCACTAATCACATCCGGCAGTGGAAGGTTCAGCTCCACCTAATGCACCAAGCACATTCCAGGCAGGAGTGGAAGGTTCAGCCCCACCTAATGAACCGAGCAGATCCCAGGCTGCAGTGGAAGGTTCAGCCACACCTATTGCGCCAAGCAGAATCCAGGCAGGAGTGGAAGATTCAGCTGCACCAAATGCATCAAGCAGTTTCAAGGTCCCCCCTGTGGTCACTTCTGCAACAACCTCAAATGAAATTTGTGTCAAGCCAGCTGAAACTAAGCCTACAAATCCATATAGGAAGGCCAGAACTTATTGTGGCAACTTTGAGGACATTGGAATGGATGTGATGAGGCAGATGCCTACTGTAAGCACTACTGGAGAGGGTCCCAATGGTAGAAGAATTGAAGGGTTTCTGTACACATACACAAGAGGTCATGTGTGTATAGTATGTGTGTGCCATGGCAGCTTTCTCTCGCCAGCTGAATTCGTCAAGCATGCCGGTGGCAATGATGTTCCGAATCCAATGAAACACATCACTGTCTACTCGACCTTTGGTTAGAGCAGTAGGTGGTGGCTTTGTGAATGTCACCCTCTCTTCAGTAAGTTAGGCCCTGAAGCAAGTAGGAATATTTTTCTTTTTCCTTTTTCAATCTCCCTTATGTTTAGGTAAAGAAAACTCCCATCTTTAGGTGGCCCTTTCCTTTTTAATTTTAATTAGCTTTCCTGTGAAAACTCCTGAAACTAGTATCTTTGAATGGATCAATGCATAGTTTAGTTTCCATCTGACATCAATTCTTCTGTATATGGTTCCTTCTTTTGCGCTATATATTTTTTTGATGCTTCAGCAGAATCATTTAAAGAATATTATAAAAAGAAAATATTTAAAAGGCCATGGATGGGAAGCAATGAAATATGTTAAATATTGTGCCTGACTTGATGTTAGCAGCAGAATGACTGACTGCCTGCGATGAGCATTTGGGTTGCAGATACACATGTTCTGGACATGGTAATGCAGTATAAGTTGATAAATAATAATCAGCCAACAGTATAACCTATATTGGTTTATATCATTAGGGAATGATAAATGCTCTTGTTGTACCAAAAGAAGTGATAAACCATACACTCTCTCTCTCATGCGTACATTGACATGTAGACCTCTGGCAACTTGTGCTTCATTGTTGAGGCTTTTTAATTCATCTGGGCATTTTATCTGAAGCTTCCATACAGCAAACACTGTAACCTAAACTGAAAATTGATTGATGTGTAAGCAGTAGTTTTCCGTGAAAGTTTATCTGATGCCAACACAAATTTTTAAATTAAATTTTTAAACAGTTTATTAATTAATTTTTTAAATATAATTAAATATCTTTTAAAATATAATAAATATAATTAAATTATTTATAAAATATAAAAATATTATAATTATTTAAATAATTAATTATATCATATCTTATATAAATAAAAACGTATTAAAAATTTTAATTAAAATATAACGTATATACTTATTATTATATTTAATTATTTAATAATTATATTATTTTATACTAATTTAAATCAACAAGTTCGTATAGAATATTCCATATGGATTTGATTAGTCATATCCTAAAATGACTCGCATCACTACCGCTCTCGTGTTCTTATTTTATCCATCCTTTTGAAAAGCGGAATCTGGTTAAGTCAAAGGGTATCATTCAAGGAATATTCTTACTTACTTTGAACGAATCAAGAACCTGTTGTACCATATAACAATGCAGCCGGGTACACAATATCATCCTTACGTGACATTGAAAAGAAGAATGGATTGATTATACCCACTTTCTCAACAATATTTATTTTGAATTACTTTTATTAAAATAACCAATTTTCTTTTATTTGGATGTATTTATCTTTGCATAATCTATTTTAATTCTTTTAAAAAACGCTCTCAAAAAACCCATTCTTTAAATTCAAAAATTTTAAAAAAAATTTTAAATAATTTTATTTTAATCTCTTTTTAACATTTTTAATTATTCGTAAATACATTCTTACTAAAATATCTATTTTAAATAATTTCGTTCTTAAACCCTAACTTTTATAACTACTCTCTACATACATATAATCCACAAAACCGGACCAGATTCTGGGAAAAGCTGGCCATTACAAGATAATATTTGTTTGCCACGGATATCATGTTCACTAAATTAACAAGGAAGAAGCAACTGCAAAACTACGGAAGAAAACTGAAGACACTGTATATTTGACAGCACCCTTTCCGCTTCTATTTTGAGAACCATCTGATTAGCCGCTACATTAGGGCCCTTCAAGAACAGAATGAGCAACAAGAGAAGCAAGAGAAGCATTTTCCCTGGCCAGCATTTTTGTTTGCAATGGGTGTCTGCTGTTTTGAAACCTGCGGCTCAGGCTGTGGTTCTGGTTCCGGGACTTCTGGCTCCGTGTCAGTTTTAGGGCTCTGCGGCTGGGAGTGTTGTTTCTTTTGCTTCTCTTTGCCCACACTCAATGAGTCGCTCGTATTATCTACTTCCCCTGTCAATCTTCATGTAGAGAAGATGGTTCAGTTTCGGGTTCCACTTCAATACTTGCAAGATTTTGGGCATCCAACAAGTATGCAATTTATTCATGCAAGAATGGTTGCAAAATATGCAGAATTTTATGTTTCTTAGGTTTAGAATTGAGGGAGAAATTATAACTTACATTGGAAATGCAAAAGAAATGCTGGAATCATCTGATTGTTTTGGGTTAATAGCACGAGGATCTACTCTGGGAACATCAGAATGATTACCGTCATTTACCCTTGTCACCTCCCTCATTGTTTCAGCAGCTGCTGCTTCAGTTGCATCCAACCCTTGGCTCCTATTACCATTTTTCATGCCAAGCTCAGTTGATTTATTAGCAGGGGGTGGCGGCGAACAACTTGGAATGTCAATCAGTGGCCCGGAAAACTGACCGTCGCTAGCATATCCAAGTTCTCCAGATTTGTTGATCAAATTAAATTGTTCTTTAGTGAAACTCATAGTCCCCATATGAATGCTGAACAATGATTCATTCGATGCAACACTCCATTCCACTGGATGTGTGGATTTAGTTCTATCAAAGACATGAGGTGGAATCCTATTTGGATCTGGGGAAGTAGAGACACTAGCTCGATCCATGACCTGAGTTGGTGGATAATCTGTTGCCGTCCCATTATTTGTGTTCAATCCATCGTTTGGTTGATGTTCTTGTCTTGGCATAGAGATGACCGGAAAATCCTCTTCATTGTAATCTGAAGCTAACTGAACGTCTTTGTTATGGTTCTGGGGGCTATTAGGTCCAGTTCTGCATTTTTGTGTTTCTTCTAATTTGAGGTCTTTATCTGAAGAAGATAACGAGGAGGAGTTTAACTTTTTAGTTGGGGTAACTTCAGAGGCTCTGGCAGTTGGATGTGGCTTTAAATCACCGCTACTTCCATTTACAAGTCCAGGTTCCATTACTGAAAATGTCTCATCTGATTTAGGCTCTAGAGGTCCCATGCCGTCTCAAGGTACAGGAGATCATTCAGCTGTGAGATGGGAAAGAACTTAATGTTCCTATCCATCTTTTCAACACTCTGAAATTTTGAATGTATTTTACATAGAACCTTGCCCACAAATTGAAAACATGATCTATGCCATTTGAGCGTAGAAGCAGAAATTCGTACAGATGCTATTGTTATGATTCCAAAAGCAATATGTCAACAAAGCTCCGTAAATGCAGAACATACCCAAATAGACATGCAATTAACATCATTAGTGTCACCATAAACATGAATTATGCAAACATCATTAGTATAATTTCTTATTGGCATGAACTCGGGCATATGACGGTCAAGCATATATTGAATCTTCCATGATAACCTTATCCATCTTTTCTCGGTATGCATTTTCTTTATCTTTTTCTCTGAAAAACAAAAGATCCCCAAACCACGGGCCTAATCATTATGCATTAAAGATTTGAGCACAATAACAAGGTTCTAATTCACTTCTTAGCAGCAGAAGAGACTAATTGTGCTTGTTGATGCTCATCCTCGCAATCTTCATTTTTATTTAAGAAAAGAAAATCATACATAGGTTTGTATATTCGCTCATTGTCCTACAAATAAAACTTCCCATCTTTGCAGAACCCTAGTCAAGCTTATTTCTTCACGTGCAAAATTTTTTGTCTGACCCGAATTAGTTCTTGATAAAAACAATAAACCGTAGTCAAATTAATTGCCAAAAAAACATGAGTAAAAATGAGAAGGCATAAAGGAGAAGAAAGCTTACATGGAACACCAAGAGCCTCCAAATCGCGGTCTTGCTCCTCTCTCTCTCTCTCTCTCTCTGTCTAAACGAGGAGGAATGGAAGGAGGAAATTCAAAAGAAACCAACAAATGCAAAAAAGAGAGAGAAAAGTTAGATGAAAGCAGATGCACCCATGAGGGGAGAGAGAGAGTGTGTGTGTGTGTTCGAAGCTAATATTTGAGGGTTTGGCATGAGTATAGGCGTTCATCTCTCCCTTCTTTCTAAAATAACCAACCCTATACACCTTTTCGCGCCATGACCCACCTAACTTTTCAATCTTGCGCTGTTTTTAACTGTCATATTCAGTTAAAAGAAATTACAAAGTCTATGACCATTTCTTTTCTTTTCTTTTTTTTAGGATATGTATGTATGTATGTATGTGTATGTATCTTGATTATGATGGAAGTGTAATTGTAATTCTTATTGCCAAATCAGTTAGAAAGAAGAGGAGAATGTGGGCAATGAGAGGTATAAGAGATTATTTATTATGCAGGAGTGGGGGGTTGCCATGCAAAGCTTGATTGTGAAAGGAGTGGATACGGTGATATTTAATTTAAGTTAATCCGCATTTGCACTAAACTCGTTAGTATGAATGTATGTATGTATGTATTTAATATGCAACAGATTATACACATACCAATTTCATTAATATATTTGTTAAATTCATACCATAACGTTGAATACCCAGATCCATATATAATTTTACATTGCCTTCAAAACGCGTTAACCTTCAAATATTTTAAATACATTCTGCCTATTAATTTATTTATGGTCATCATAATTCAAGTATAATAATAATAATTATTACATAGGTTGAACCGTTGCTATGTTCTGTTGAAAATGATATCTAAGTCAATGCGCCGGTGTTCCCTCATTGGTCGGAGTCCACCATTAAACTTACCTGCACTGTCCGTTAACGAGAACGACAACAGTTCCTTGCAGTTCAGCCTTGGTAATGGACAAATGTCACCCAACAGTTAATCAATTTCTCGTGTTTTCTATTTTAAATAATAATGTCAATTCATATATAGATTCAAAATTAATGTTACAGTGTAAGAGAAGGTGATCCTGATCTATTTTGGTCATGGTATTTGACGTAGACATTATGTATATTGTACATATGATGATGATACCTGTAGTCCTACAATAAGATTTTATTATAGAATAAAACCATTAGGTTGAATACTGGGCAAAGAGAAGTTGCAGAGAAAAAGCCTTAGGGCGCTATACTATTCTTTTTCCGCATTCGAGAAGTTGCAGGCTCTCCTTCACTCCAAAATAGTTTTCAACTTCTTCTTTCTCTCTTCTTTTCTGGCCTCCATCTTCTCACAATTCTCTCTATTTTAGTTCCGGGAAAATTTTGTTTCTCACTTATTCTTGCTCGTTGACTTTTTTCCCGTCGTTGATGATATTGGAGAACGGAAGACTTTATGATTCAAATTAGAGGTTGTGGGGTGAGTTTGATGGATGTTTATTGTGTGTTAATTTTTTCTTAATTATCTGTGTTAGAAGATTGAATTAAGATCTGCTTCTGTATTGTTGGTTGCACCATGGTGTTAACTTCTTTATTATCTTCTAACTTCTTGTTATTGAAGAATGAGATGAAAGTTTGAGTTTTGAGGTTATATTTGAGTTTTATTAACTCTGGACTGTCAGATTTCCTTCCATATATCAAAAAAGAGCATGAACGCCAAGGGTTTTAAGAGAGAAACAGTTAAGGTTTTGTAACAATTTTATGTTCCTCAGAGAGTTCTAGGTTTAATATTCTGGTTGGAGCCAGAGGAAAGCTTCCCTCTTTTCTTCTTCTCCTCTCTTCTTCTGTTTTCAATTATTGGTTTTCTGAACTGATTCGGGTAGGATTCTGGTTCTTGTTAGACCATTTTGTCTTTCATCTGAAAAGGATCTTCAAGGGGTGGGCTGTTAACATCAGCCTTTCTTCTCCTGTCTTCTCTGTAGCTTGAAGTTGAATGGGCCGATTTGCCGGTGGAATTCTAAATTAAATCTGCCGTTTTGCAAACACTCAAGGATTTGAACTTTCTGCTTCAGTAGGTAAAACACTGCTCTTTCTTGAAATTCCAATTCCCTTGTCTGCTCTAAATTATGGTCTGGGGTGCATTAGTTCCTTATCAATATATAGTCTTTGACTTGATTTTTATTTGGGGATCATTGAAGGTCTACAAGACAAGAATCAAATCGAATCAGTCTGTTTCTTAATTCTCGTAAACATGGCTCGTTATCAATCTGTGATTCCCAACCTTGAAGGAGAACAACATTTGATTGCCGCCGCTCACCATATTTTGAAGGCGTTAGGGACAACTAAAAATTTGAGTGATGATATGAAGAAACTTCTTGCCGAACTAGATATACATTTATCTATAATGACTGGAAACACTGCAAGCAATGACGGGGAATACATTGAGGTTGAGAGGCGGATAAATTGTGCCGAGAGAAGGATCCTGCATTGGGAGTCCAATGAAAGAATGATTTGGGACGCTGGCCCGGCAGTAGTTTCCGACTATTTAGGAGCTGTTGATGAAGTTCAAACATTGATTGAAAGTCTAGGCAGCTTGTCTGTGAATGAAAATGGAATGCTTAAGCAACTTCTTAACCATGCTGACAATCTACTTCAGATTGCAATGTCAAGGCTTGAGAAGGAGTTAATCCAAATTCTTGTTCAGAATAAGCAATACTTTGAACCGGATTATGTTTCTTTTCACTCTTGCCAAGAGGATCTTGTTTATGCTGAGTCTTTTATTTCGGTTGAGGATGAATCACTTGAAGCATCGGGGGAAAGAGTTAGCCGTGGCTCCATATTTGGGGAAGACATCGTAGACTTGATCCTTCCTAATGTAATTCCTGACATCAAGGCCATCGCAAATGCTATGTTTGCTTCCAATTATGATCAGGAATTTTGTAACGCTTTCATCTGTGCCCGAAAAGATGCACTGAAAGAGTACATTTTCATTCTGGAATTGGAGATATTTAGCATTGAGGATTTGCTGAAAATAAAATGGAGTACCTTGAGCAGTGCTATCAAGAAGTGGAATTGGGCTATGAAGATCATCATTCATGTCTATCTTGCTGGTGAGAAACAGTTGTGCAACAAGATCTTGGGAGCATTTGGAACTGTTAGCTCAATTTGCTTTGTTGAGATTGCAGAAGCATCGTTACTATGCCTCTTGAATTTCGGAGAAGCCATAGCAATGGGGTTGAATCAGCCAGAAAAGTTGTTTCGCTTGCTGGACATGTATGAGGTTCTCGATGATCTCCTCATTGATTTGGATAGTCTGCTCTTTGAAGAGGCTGGTTCTCACATTAGGATTGAGTTCCACGAGCTTCTAAGAACATTGGGCCAATCTGCAAGGCAGACATTTTCTCAATTTCAAAATGCCATTGTTTCAGACACATCATTGAAACCCCTCCCTCATGGCGGAATTCACCCTCTCACAAGGTATGTCATGAACTACATCAAGACCCTGACAATATATGAAGATACCCTGAATTTGCTTCTTGATGGCCAAGATATGAAGGAGTTTACAAATTCAATTGAGAAGGAGATTGAACAAGAAATTTCTTCAGTTACTTTTTCTCCGTTGGCTTGTCACCTTCGGTCAATCACATCTGCATTAGAATGCAATCTTGTTAACAAATCCAGATTATACAAGAAGGCTCCATTGCAACATATCTTTCTAATGAATAACATCCATTACATGGTGCAAAAGATCAAGAGTTCTGACCTCAGGCTTTTCTTCGGAGATGAATGGATCAAGAAGCATAATGGGAAATTTCAGCAGCATGCAACGAGCTATCAGAGAGCCACATGGAGTTCAGTCCTTTCTTTTCTCCGGGACGATGGCCTGGCTTCAAATTCTGCATTGAAGGTTACTTGTAAAGAAAGGTGCAGGGATTTCACAAATGCTTTTGAGGATGTGTATAAAATTCAGACGCAGTGGTCTATCCCAGATCCTCATCTGAAAGAAGATGTGCGAATTTCAACTTCACTCAAAGTTGTCCATGCATATCGTACTTTTATTGGGAGAAATCATATCAGTGACAAGCACATTAAGTACACTGCAGATGATCTGGAAATATTGCTCTTGGATCTTTTTGAAGGATTTCGGATCTCTTTACGCAATGCCCAAAGAAGATGATGCTTCAGTTTCCGAGTTTCACCTATTACTTTCCTGTTTCCTTTCTTTTTATTGCATTCATGTTTGTGTTTCCATGACTGTCACAGATGTAAATGGAATTGTAATTATGTTATACTTACTCTCAGAGTATTTCAGGCAACACTTGGCTGTAGTTTTGTTTCATCAGCAGGTTTTTCCTCCTGTAATACCAACATGATCATATCATAGGCAAATATATGGCCTTTGCTTGTATTTTTCTTGGATTGAAATTAAATGGTCATTCATTTCTTTCTTTCACATGTGATCTGTCGCTCTTTTCCTGTCTACTGAATGTTTACAAATTCTGCATTGGAATTTCCTAGTCCCTGGTGTCTAGACAAAATGAATATGGATGCTGGATTAAACAAACATGTAGTTTAATTGCCAGAGGAGCATAAAATTTTGAGGACAGGTAGCTTTTATGTTTAGACAATTGTGTTGTGAGGCGTGGCATAGATGGTTTAAAATCATTTGTCGTGAACTGAGTGCTTGCTATCAATATTAAAGATTAGCATATTTGGTGATACTATGTCATCAGTGTTATACCCCAAAATTGAACCATGACACAACGCTCTTACAACCACTGACCATGAGAATCAAATGCTTTCCTCATCACTCATCCTGGTGAATTCATCAACTTAATGTTAGCTTAGCCAAAAACCAACCCCTGTATTTAGTTATCTATTAATTCTTTGTGTGCAACGTAATAACTTATTGAATGAAAGGATTTGAGCACTCTTTAATGGTCTATTAAATTGTGTTCACTTTTAAGCTTTTTTTAGGATTTTGGTGTTTTGGTTTTCAAGTTACAGCTACTGTGAAATGAAATCACTGGAGATCAAATATAAATAGAAAAGTGAGTGTTCTTCACTAAAAATTGGTGTTTACCAAAAACTTTAGCTGTTGTACTTTGAAAGCATAACAATCCCAAATGAAGCGTTAATAATAAGTAAAAGAGGTCGTAAGGGGCAATGAACATTCAACAAAGATTAAGCAGTTCACTTAAAGGTCATATTATTTCCATGATAGATCAAAGGAAGACAGAATCAACATTCAACATACAGGAATTGTGTACCATGTACACAAGCAGGAATGGTGTTATATTTTTTTGTTGAAATGCACTATGTTTAAATCAATGTGACGATCCCTAGAGTCAATCGCATACATTTGATGACATAGTTTCTGTTATAAATTAGAATGCGAGATAAAGTTGATTCATACCTACAGTGATGATGCTTTGCAGCTGCTTACATCAACTTGAAATCATGTGCACGAGACTTTAGCTTTAGTTGGTGAACTAAGTGCCCCCTTGAGCAGACCAGCAGTATCATGATTCCTAAATTGCATGTAAAAACCCTTGCAGAATCCTTGGAAGAAAAAGAGAACAAAAGTAGATAAATTAGTTTCCATGGCCGAAGAAACAAAGATAAACATATATATATGTATAAATGTGTATACACGCACGTGTGCGCGCATATTTACGTACAGATACATATGTATATGCACATAAATGTACACACACATGCACGCACATTGCTAGTCCATCCACATGGTGAAGCTAGTATACATGATATTTTGTGGTCCTGATATTCAACAAAAAGTTTGTTAAAAAAATGTTCATTTTTTTGTAAATTTTTTCCAAGTTGCTGAGCTTTGGTTGGTTCCTTCCCTAAAGTTAGTTGAAAATCTCTCCAGCACTAGATAGTGATAATATTTTTTGAATACCCAAAAATGCCCAAACTTTCTATATTCATTGAGTTCTAAACTTCAATAAACTGTCTGTATGTTTGGACCCTACAACCTTGTAGTCAGGAAACTCATATTCTAGGTAGGTAGCCCTAAAGGGGTTTGAACGTGTGACCTCTTGATTGAACTCCATAGTCTTTTACTGCTCAGCAATCCCCTTGCGGTCCAAAGATATTAATGTTTGTCAAACCCTAGAGGTTCAACTGGATTTAGGACAGAGACTTGAATAGAGGAGTTGACTGAAAGACTAGAAGTACACTCTCCACATGCATGACAGTGACATGTATTCAAGCTCCTAATAAAAGAAGTATGGAGGCAACAGTAAACTGCAATGCAAGTTATGCTTAATATAGTTGAGGGCAGGAGTGCAAAGTACCTCATAATATCACAAAGGCTAGATTAGATAAATCCACACATATTAAATTTAAATGCAAAATAAAACTCAGTTTGCCACAGCTCCTTAGATGTATCGTATTAATAATCACAAGGCTTAAATATTTGCTTTCTTAACTGCAGTGATATAATGCTTACTTACTACTAACAAATACTGTTGGTACAACACAAAATACCCTTGAAGCTGAGACTTCACAAATAAAAAGCTTTCCTGTTGTAGAAATCAAATTCTTAAGCCCCAAAATTCATATATGCATTTAAGGTCTCTGTTACTCCTCCTTATCTTTGCTTCAAACCATCTCTTCCAGGGTTCCCTGCTTTCAGCACTCGTGAAGTTAAACACTGAACTTTCCTAAATGAATTTTATTTGCTAAAAAAAAATCCTGTTTCCTAGGATCCACTATGAAAGTACACAGACCCTGAAGTGATAGATTCATAAGCTCACACAAAGTTTCACAAATGATAGGTAAGCTTCTCATTTGTACATATATATCACACCAACTTTAAAAAGAAAGTAGAATCAAATATACAATCAATAGTTGCAAAAATATAACTTTGTTTTTAGAATTTACAGCAACAGAAAATGAAGTCATACACTATAACTTCTGTGATCATGTGTCAAATCTTTGATAGCATAAATTATATTTCTAAAACATCATAAGGTTCACAGAACATTGTACACCAAAAACTTCAAGTAAGAAGCGGGTGGAGATATAAAATAATACACCTAGCATAATTGACACTGTGAGAGCAGGTAAAGCTTCTGGATGAAAGGCCAACAACATCAGCATAATACCCAGACCAGCCATAATTGCAAGGTAATACGCATACACTGTCAAAAAATCATACATTGCCACCCTACCAACCAAGACACTGTAAAAGATAAAATCCCCAAGCCCCAGCTTGACAGCACCAGTTGAACCCAACCCAGTAACCTCTAGCAACAAATTTTCACTCATAGCATCTTCTTCTTGTCTACGCAGATGATCATTGATTGTTTGATTAATTAAGGGTGCAGAAAGCTCAGCATCCCCTTCCACAACCCAGCCCTCTTTGGCTCTAGCCAACCTGGTGTCAGTACCAGCTGCTAAAACTGTACTACTAGTATTCAAGTTTGAATCCAAGTCACCACTCAAATTTGAGTTAGAGTTGCTACCTGTATCACCATCAATATCTCGCCTTTCTCTCCATAACCTCCTTCGAACAGAACCATCCCTCAGACCAGAATCATAACGTGTTACAGGCCGTGCAGGGGTATCTTCATCCCTTGAAATTGCATGCTCTACCAGTAGCCTTAAAGGTCCAACAGGCAACAAAACAGCAGCACGATTGTATAATGCCATGGCAACCAACGGCATCCAAGTAGTCAATTCAGGTAAAAGAGTAAACTAATAAGCAACCAACATTCCAATCACAGCCAAGTACGCTGGTGTCAAAAAAATGGCCATTTTGGATATGAACACAGCGTACATGCCGACAACAGCGAAGTTATACAAAAGCACTAAAAAAGTAACAGAGTCAGCAAGGAAACTAAACTTCTTAATCAAAATCAAGGCAATTTCACCACCCATAAACTCCAACACAATAAAAGCTGAAACCCGTGTAAATTTTCAAGAACTTGGTGCATCTAGGATAAAATAGCAGCACCAAAACGAAGGTGACGGCAGTGACAATAGCAACAAAAACAAGCGAGTTCAAGAGAGCACCTATGAATTTGTCCCAAGAAGAATCTGAGCTAGTCTCACTGTACACAAATGTAGCTAACTGATCACAGGTGACAACGACGAGGGATCTGAACTCAAAATGGAGACAAAAATTACCACCAATAACATGCAGATTGAAACTGGTGTCATGATTCTGACGATTTCTTCGCCTAATGTATCAAGAGCGCTTGCTGGTATCTGATTTTAAGCCATTTGGGTGCTTGAATTTTGGACCAAGTTTGAATCTTGGAGGAGTTTAGAGATTTGATGATGGGGATTGAACGGTATCCATCTGCTTGACTGACTTCCTATTAACTCGACAGTGAAAACCGTTGCTTTCAAGCTTCCACATTAAATGAAAAAAAAATACATTATTATTATTATTTTAAAAGTAAAATATAAAATATAAAAATTGTTAAATTTATTTTTTAAAATTTTACATTAAATGTACGGACAAAAATACTTACTATTATTTTGTGCCAAAATTAAAATTTTTTAGAAATAAAATTAGATACGGTAGAAAACAATTAAAATAAATAAATAAATTTAAAAAATAAACATAACATACGGACTAGGCCAAATAACCCGAAAACCCAATGCAAGATTTGTTCTACAACGAATCTACATCCAACGGCCAAAACTACGGCACTCGAAATTCTAACGGACCAGATCTTTTCTCTCCCCATATAAATACCCTCCTGCCTCGTTTCATCTACATAAACCCCTCTTCGATAAATAGGGTTTTGGTCTTGCAGTCGCATAGATAGAGAAAAACTAAACCCGGTTCAGGTATGCTTTGAAAACTGTCCTGCCAGCTCTAGAAATCCAATTGATTCTCTTCTGATTGCGATTTTGCTTCCATTATTTTTGTTTTTGTTTTCATTTTGATTTCGTTTATTGACTTTTCTTTTAAAGAAATTCTTTTTATTCGATTTTAGGGTTTGGCTTTGTAAATTTTTTTTATCTAGTGTGTAAATATTCGAGCTTTATTTTTTCCTTTTTAAGTTGGGATCTTAGTGTTTATGCGTGATTTACGAGTTTTTTTGGCCGGGAAAGAAAGGGAAAACGAATATAACTGTTCGGATGTTGTAAGTCCTGGGCTTGGCTTGATTCACGTGATATAATTGATGGAAACCCTAGGAAATTTTTCTAAATGTTTTCCCCCAGGAACTCATAAAGGACATCTTTAGTTTTTCGCTATGCTCTCGGTTCTTTTTTTCTTTTTTGCATTAGTTGAGGTGGCGATTGAACAGCTTGTTTTATCAAAATATTTTTGTTATTGCTATCTTCTTTGTGATATGAATGTGCTTGTGGTGGCTTTGGTGGTGGTTGGGTTTTTAATATGATTTTTACAAGCTATGTATGTTTCACAGTGGTGTTTTAAATTGTTTGAGAATTAAGCACCTGTCTAAACCTTTTCATCACTATGCTTATTAACATATACACTATGTTGCTTAGAGTTTCTGATAAGATTTAATTGGCTCACGATGACTAAATGCTTAATTTTTCATATGAAAAAGCAATTAGTTTTGGAAAATAACTTTCTGTTACTATAGCATGTAATTAACCTTCTGTATTGTTATTTTTTAAAATGTTTTTAACAATCATAATTATTGTATTTATACAATGAATTGATTTAAGCCTTATTAATTTTTTTTTGGTTGTTTTAGGTTATTATAATGGCTTTCTTTAGTAAAGTAGGGAGTATCCTTAGGCAGACTGCTAGCAAACAGATCAGTGGTGAATTATATGCATCCCAACTGTCCATCTACCAAGCAATACGTTGCATGTCATCTTCAAAAGTTTTTGTCGGAGGTGCATCAAGCTCTTTCTAATTTTGTGATACTTATTCCCCTCCCCCGCTCCCCCACCTTCTTTTAGTGGCTTCTGTGTTGAGATTTCCTAACTTTTTCTTGCAGGTCTTGCGTATGCTACTGATGACCAAAGCCTGAATGAAGCTTTTTCTAAATATGGTTATGTTGCTGAAGGTAATCAACTTGCCAACTTCATTTACATATTTAGTGGTTATAACTAAAACTGTTTATTGTATTTTCATTATGGTTTTGCTGGAATGAATAAAAGTCTCCAATTTGACAATATGAGCTTTTTATATTTGGAGAAAGATGATTATTAACCAATATTTTGCAGCAAGAGTAATTATGGATCGTGAGACTGGTAGATCTAGAGGATTTGGCTTTGTCACTTACAACTCTGCCGAGGAGGCTTCTAGTGCCATCCAAGCCCTGGATGGGCAGGTGAGAATACTTTCTTTCACTTTATCCACATTTGAGGCAAGTAATTGATTACTAATATAGAGTTTTTGAATGACAAAGTTTCAGATGTTTCAGCAATAAATGTAAATGGGGCAATTTAATACTGGTGTACAATAGTATGACAAGAAATACCCATTTGCTTGGAGATTGTGAAAATTTGTGTGGTTTACTTAGGTTGCATAAATGTTGTTCTCTTTATTTTTTAGTGAATGTGTTTGTTTACAGAGCATGTATTATGCTACTAGCATACACTGTTAGTGCCACATTAAAATTGGATCTAGTGGTATGTGTTATCTATCAAAATTGTCAGTGCAATTCTTCTCATAAATTTCAATGCCATTTTTATAGTTAGTTTGTATTTTGATTCAAGCATTGTGTTAGTTTGACCGAAGTAAGAAGTTTTCTTACACCATATAAGAATTTGCAGTGTTTGGGAACTAGGAAGCACTTTGCAGAGCTTTTAAATAGGTTCTGTGAATTACATATTGGATTTGTTTGCTGTTTATTGTTCTGTTAATTGTAGTGTTTTGCATCCATCTTCATCTCTTGTTCCTCACCTAACTTCCATTTGCTGGAGCTACCAGTACTAGGGTTATCTTGGATGTGCTCTCTAGTAACACTCGTTGCTGCTAGCAAAATCTCCTTGCTGTAAATGAATCCATTTATTGTTATATATTTTTGTGAGCACTTTTGTTGTACAACATTTTTACATATAACTGTTGATCCTAACTGCTTGACATCCTGGGGCCACTTGTTTGGCGAACTAGTTTCCTAATGGATTGAAAAAATCTTTAAAAGCACTTTGCTACAAGATATATACATGTGAGCCTATTTTGAAGTAAAGAATTGGGTCTTAGTTTTCATATAGAATGTAATTGAAATAAACTAACCATGTCTATTGTTGCGTTAAGCTTGGTAACAAATGTAAAGTGCTGATGGTTACAATACCCTTTGACTTGGTTGATGTCGTGAAGTACCTAGTAGTGTTTACCTTATCTGATTTCTATGGTTGAATTTAATAATTAAAAGTAGATTTCTGTTTCCAGTGCATTTTTTAAAGTTAACTTTTTAAACCTCTAAAATTCCAGGAGCTTCATGGTCGTCGTGTGAGGGTGAACTATGCAAATGATAGACCTCGTGGTGGGGGCTTTGGAGGTGCTGGAAGCTATGGTGGTGGAGGTTATGGCAGTAATTATGGAGGCAACTATGGTAATGCTTATGGATCTCCAGGTGGGAATTATGGAGGAAATAATTCTGGTTATGGAAGTGGAGAAAATTACAGTAGTAATTTTGGTGGCAGAAATGTTAGCTATGATGGACCAGGTGGAAACAGTGGAGGTTATGGCAGTAGCAGTGCAAATTTTGGTGTTGCTGGTGGTGTTGGTGGTATTGATGGCCGGTATGAAGAAAATAGCGGGTTGGGAAACTTTTCAGGTGGGAATGATTTTGGCAGTAGTAGTGGTGATTTCAGTGTTGCTGGTGGTGGGGGGGCCAGTGATAGTGGGTTTAATGAGGATTCTGGTGTTGGGTTTGGCAGTGGTGATCAAGTTGGTGGCAATGAAAGTGGCAATATGGATGCACCAATTGACGGAGGATCTGATGGAAATTACAGGGATGACGATGATGATAATGGCAATTTTGCCAAAAGAGCATGAAAAGTTGGAAATAGATAAAATGGTGTTTCTGTCCGGTATTTATTAGTCCCTTTTCTTGTTTGTTGTCTTACTTTTTATTCCTGACTTTTCTCTTTGAACTGTTCGATCTCATTTGTGCTGGATTTTACTGAGGGGAGCAATGCTGCGTGTTTTTATTTTCCAGTCTTCTATGTTACCTGGAAAAAACGTGAAGTCTATTTGAAAATAATTGTAGTTTAAGATTCGTTGTTGTTCTCTCATTGTCTCATGTTGGAAACTGAAACCAATTTATGACAGGAGAAAAAGCACAAGAAATTCTCTCATGTAGGACCTAGGTCTTGGTACTTTTGGGTATCTTATTTTTGTTGTTGTTGGTGTCTGTTGACATTTTTTTGCCAGTTATTTGCTTAGTGTTTCTTCTCGAAAGTCATATGATCAGTGTTTCTCCATTGGATGTAATTTTTTACCCATTTTCAAAGGTATTATTTATTGTGTATTTGAACTGTTAATATCATATCTCATGTATTTTTGAGAGAAAATTTTTAATTATCTAGTATTACTCGTATAATAATAAATGCATGTAATTGTACTTATATTATTCACATAATAAATGTCTATAAATGTAGTCAAAAGTAATTTTATTATTTGTCAATTTGAAATTTGAATGAATTTTTATCATTTAAATAATAAATAAATCTGATACTAAATAATATTTGTTTTCATATATTAAAAAAAAAGAACATTTTATACAAGATCATATGCTAGAGTCAATGAAGAGCATTTTTATGCAACATTGGCGTATACAAGATCAATTTAAATCACAGTTTATGAACAAGAGTGTTATACCAAGAAATTCCTATTGATTTTGTTCTGTTGTGTCGTATGTAATCTCAACATCCTTCCAACTTTTTTCTCTTTGTGCTGTAATTGAGATGTGAAATCAACAGACACAACAGAGTCATGCTAGGGTTGATTCTACTTTCAATGATTTCTGCATGATCTGGATTGTGGAGATCATACTCTGCATTGTTAGGTATTGTTCAAGTATGTGCTAGTATGTCATACTCTACGCCATACAAAGACAGACTTGTGACCCACTGAAATGATATGATGCCACTAAATTTTTATTACATTAGTTTTGCAAATCATGAAACTAGTTTTTCTTCTCTTTAACAGATGCTACGATAAACAGAAAAACTTACCTCAACAAAATCAGACAATCATCTCTCCAAGCTAGAAAATTCACATTTAACCCCATCTTCTCAAGCTCTGCTTCAATTGTACTCATTGATTCTGCACTCTTCTTCTGTTTAGCGAAACATGATAAAATTCTTGATCGCCATGTTTTGCTAAATTATCCATATTTTGTACCAGATGGAAAGGATTTGGCACGCCATCACCAAAGGAATTATTACATGTAGCTAGGGATTCATTATTCTCATTAGATAGCTCTTTTACATTTCAGCTCAAGTTCCTGTTTTAGATATCGGACCAAGTTCTCTGTCTGCTTCAACTAGTCTTCCAATTTTTCTACTTCCCTTCTATTTGCTATAAAGGAGGATATTATACCAATAGAAATTCCAAACCAGAAGAATGTAGCTCATGAATTTTATCACAAGAAGAGGAGAGCTTTCATATAATAAATGAAAGAAGTAATAGACATTTGATCTGCATTGTGCAGGACAATAAACCCACTGAAAGGTCCAAATATGCAGTTGCTAATGAAGGTTTTTTGTCAAATATATACATCACTGGCTACATGTTCACAATAAGCAGTGTCCATAAGACCAGTTTTTCACTAATCAGTATGTAGTATGTGCTGACTAATGTGAAAGAAACAAAGGACAATAGTTAGTTTTATAGAAGCAGTGTCCCTCAAAACCACTGTTTCTTGTTCGTAGCAACTGAAGCAATACCATAATAGACAGCTATAATTTTGATGGCAATGAACGAGTGACATGTTTTCTGCTTAAATCTTAAAGAAAAATGGCATCTTTAGATTTGTCTGCAGACAAGGAACTTTGTTTATAGTAAAGAAACAGAAAAAATTGAATCAACAAGGCTGATTATCAAACTGCTGGTCATAGCAGGGAAGCCATGTCATCGAAAATGTCAGTATAAATAAACAACAAAAAAATAAATGCCTTCAATATTATAATTTTGGAGCTGAAAGAAAGTTTTAAGTGCACGAAAAATTTGAGAACAGTACTTCCTTGTGAATGAAAGAGTGATCCATCACCAAATTTACTGGAGCCCCTCAATCTTCCAAACCGATAGTTTCCTGACTTCAATTTCGTCTTCTTAGGGAAATCCAGAGAGCCAATCTTAGGTAGGGGTGGCACCCGATGAAGAGTTTCATTTTCTTGTAAACAGGCTTCCTTGTGCAGTTCGTAATTATCATTCCTTATTCTTGCATTGTGAAATTCAGCACTTGCTCTGCTGATTATCCGGCTTCCATCAGTTACAAACAATGACCTGATAGTTGGTGTTATCAGTGATGGAAGAGAGCTAAGCACATACTCTTCCATTTTGGTATGTTTCTGGTATGGCTGAGCCACTTCTACTGCTGAAACATCACCTTGTTCACACATATCTGCATATCTCTGATCTGAAACCCCTCTCTTATCCGTTGAAACGTCTTTATCTAGCTTCTTCCCCTGTGCCAATCTGCGTAAGGAACAGCTGGGCAATTCAGGTTTCTCAAAATTGGAGCCTTTAGAAGACTACTCTGATAAGCTATCCTTGTCCCTCGAAATATTCTGCCAACACTTGGCTATGTATCCAGCTGCTGCGTCAACAACCCACAAATCCATTTCTGCCCAGCCTTCTAATGAAAATAAGCACTAACCAAATTCTACAACGGAAACTCCCTTTGAATCAATTCTAAACATCAAAAACCTCGGGGGAACAATTTCCATGAATCCAAAATTGCGAAAGTAACTTCTTTTTGACTCTCAGAACTGGAAAATCTCTAACTTATCAGACCAATAATCGAATACAGCACCAAGAAAAATTCAATAGAGTTAAAATACAACACTGAAGCCGAATTTTCCTTTCTTTCACTATCATCGGTGGACAATTTTCTGAAACCGACACACAGTGTTCAACTCCAAACAGAATATTGGCCTCTAAAACACCTTCGCATTTATCAATTCCAGAAAGAAACCCCTCAAATCCAGAGAGAATTAAGCGAAGTAAAGAATGAAAAAGTAAGTTAAACAAAAGAAAGCAGTGCTACCTTCCGAAGTCTATAAAAGTTCAGAAGATAAATCAGAAAAAATGTCACAAGCAACAACTACTACATCAAAAGACTCAGATTTGTAAACAGATATCAACTACAACCTGTTTACAGATAAAACCAAATTTATTAAGTACTCCACAAAAACCCACTATTGCGGAAGTTACAAAAATCTAAGCTATTTCCAACTGAGACTGAAAGCAGCCTCCGAACCGCGAAACCCATCAATGGAAGAAGAAGAAGAAAACCAAAAAGGGTACTTTTAACTGGTTTAAATTCGTTGACAACGTGCATTACGAGGGTAACTCTTGAGTATCTATGAATTTTGTAGCAATAACTGATATACCTTTGAAAGATTTAAGACCCGCTGCTTTGTTATTTATAATTTTCTTAACACAATAATTGTATTTAAAATTTTAATATAAATATTTTTTAAATAATATTTATTTTAATTTAATTAAAATTTTATATTATTAAAAAATTAAAAAATAAATTAATACTTAATATTAATTAATTAATTAAAAATAAAAAAATTAAATAAAACTAAATAAATTAAAATTTTAATCATAAAAAATAAATAAATTTTATTATTATTATTACAATTTTTTACATCCATATTTTAACATTTAAAAATTATAAAAGAATTCAATATTAAAAAGATTTGGAGTTTAATTACTCAACATTTATGCGCCCAACGGTCGATGTTGGTGTCAGCGTTAGATGTGTTTACCCATAATTACCAACCAATCAATTATATTTATCAGTACCCAGACTTAAATCCGCAGTGTTTATTTTGGCACGTGCGTGAGAAACACGAGATTAGACCCAATTCAAATCAAATGCTCTCACTCTTTCATAATTATTCATTCACCTTTCAATTTTGAGTAGAGTTTGTTACAACTCATTCCCGGACACAGTGAAGCTGTTGCCTGCTGCAAGGATGGAACGAATGAATTATGCAGCTGCCTGCCTTCACGATCACTTAAAACAAAATAATATAATTAGAGGGAGAACAGGCCGGGATTCAAGGAGAGTAGTAGCATGCTAATCCAAGGAGTTCATCAGATCTTTGAAATTGAAAACCAGCCAATCTGCTTTTCTTGCAACAGACTCCCGAAGTTGCACGCCGGCATAGCAAATAAACGCTTCAGCACCTCCTGGTTGGCGTGCCTACATAATAAGAAACAAATGAAACTTTATTTTTTGAAAAGCAACCCCACTCTGATTTTTTACTGGATTGACCACAAGCCAATTCCCCTTTTTTTGGGGGGGTGGGAGTGGGTATGAAGAACACATTGTCAGACATAACATTTCTTTCTAAAATAGCAACAGAGTTTCACCAAACCTTCTTCCATACGGCAAGTAGTAGTCTATGTTACGACATAGCAAGATCAATGTGAAAATATTTTCTCGTATAGAAATAATAAAATGCTACAAAACATGCAAAATACCATCAGTTGTTTCTACCAATCTCGTTACTACAGATTGGCAGTAAACTTCACTTCACATTTATAAGGTTCAGATGAATTTACCAACCTCCAGATCGGTAGCTCCATCCCCAATCATGACAAGTGCCTTGTATCCATGCGCCTAAAGAACAGTACAATTAACTTTGCTAGCAAAACAATTCAGCAATTAAACGTGAATCAACTGGCCATGGGACTCACCTTCCTTAGTTGTTGCACTGCATTGGCTTTTCCTCCACTCCTTGAAGTAGGCTCGTTCGCATCAAAACCCAGAAACTCCCCAGAATTCTTAAACAGCAGTTGATTGGCAAAGATATTTTCAGTTGGAATACCAAGAATCGACGCAACAGGCTTCAAAGGAAAATCCTTAATTGTTAAACTATGCAATAAATAATCGATCAGTCAGGTTCTCAGGGAGCACACACCATATTAGCAAAAAGAATTAAGGAAATTTGTAATAACATTAGTAATGTACAATCACACCCCATGTCAATAGAAGGTATATACTGTAACTCTGCTGTGACATTGAAGATTTACAAATTTCATGAACAAAAACATATTTCCATAACTTTTGAACATTCCCACTTCTTCCAAGGTTACAGTGTCATGTTACCTGGATTACACTATCTCCAGTAGAGATGCTTTGCCAATACAATATTCGACTCTTACTGTCAAGAATATTTAAAATCCATAATCAATATCAACAAGTTAGCATGACCAATTTTCTCCAAGTTCATATTTGATTAGATTTATTTAAAAAAATGAAAATTCAGATTAACACCTATATAAACAAAGAATATAGTAAAACATAACCCCATTATCAGCTGCATACATTGATCATTTGACGGAAGCCTCCAGAGATCAGAAAGACATTTTTATTGTTCGCCTTCAGCTTCTTGACCAACTCATCTATACCAGGAGAAAGCCTAAAGATAGAAAAGAAAAAATAGAAAACTTTATCAATCCCTTGTAGGAAATAATTACACTCCTTCTGTTGCCAGAAAGAGAAAATGAAAGACAAACAAAATAACAACTGTAACAAGAAACACAACATCATGTATGACCAATGAAAAGATATGTTATTCATTGTTATTTCATAATGGTTAATCTATTGCAGTGTTATGTTACTAGTTATAAACCTCCCCTCTTCCTTCAGAACAAAAATAATCAGAAACGAATGGAAGAAGGAAGCAACAAGTAGAGCATCTAATCAGAATAGGAGCAATCATACCTTGGGGGCCTCTTCTCCAGAAAATCCTGGACTTGGGACAATGAAGGTTTGAACAAAGAAAGTCTGGCAGCCAAGGCCTGCTGAAAAGGAACAGAACCACCCATTGCCCTGGAAAAATCCAAATATGACTCAGCAAGAACATCAAAGACGAATTATGTTCCATGAACAAAAAGGACAACCAACCTAGCAGTCCATTCAGCAACCACCTTTCCTGCTCCACAAAATTCTGCAAGTTCATCAATGCCCTCATCTATGCATACCGTGCTATCCACATCAAAGCACACTGCCTCTGCATTTCTCCACAGCTCAAGAACCTCTATAAATTAAAGAAAGAATTCATCAACCATAGCAGTACTAACCTACAACATCAACCACCACAACACAACTTAAAACCGTGAAGACAAATCATTCACATGTAAGTGACTAAGAATCAGTGTCATCATTTTGAATGCTAAACATCCATATGAACCATCTGGCTCATTAGGTCCTTAATGTTACTTTAAGACTTGCCTTATCTAGTTTCTTTGACTCAAGTATTTAGCTCCACTGAAAAGTGTCTTTGAATTTAACGAATATTAAAAATTTGAAATATGCAAAGCAATTCAAGTTTCATGAAGTACAGATGATAACCTCTGGAGGGCAGTGTGTTATTGAAGCAACCCAATGTTGAGGCTTCTAATGGGTCAACTGAAGCAGCAACTGACATGAATGATTTAGGATGTTTGATAATCCAAACTCGACTTCCACAAAAGTTCTTCCTCAATCGCAATGAAAGTGTTGGCATAAAAATGGAGTGATGTTGTTTGTAATGAACTTGAATTGGGGTGATTTGTGAACTCACCAACCCTTCCATCAAATTATCTGATTCCAATGCACCAAGAGTAGAGAACAAAAATGAATAAGTAAATCTTCTAAATGCAAACGTTCTATTACCACTATCCAAATAGAAATAATCAAAATTATTCCATTATTCTCCTCAACCAAATCAAAATGACCAATTTATTTTCAAAACGAAAAAAATTGTTCAACCATAAACGAATAAATACAAAAGCAAATCATATATCCGAAAACAACTTAATTTGGTTAGAAAAAAAAACAAATAAAAGAAACCATGCAATCAGAAAAGTATGAAATAGGAAACAATTTGTCAATAAAACTTGTAAACTCACGAATTATTCATAACTAACAGTTTCGCTAGATCTATATGTAATGTTATAATCAACAAAACACAAATTTCCTACGTTGCAGCTGAGAAAACAAAGAAAAAGAAAAGAAACTAAGATTTAAGAAAAAAAAACTTTCACATATTTCAGGCCCAACACAGAATAATATCAATTCGATTTTTAATTTCCAACAGTTTCCACGGACCAAACAAATTTAAAAAAAAAGAAGCAAATTTCCATAGCCCAGAGCAAATAAAGCAGAAACTACAAGGAAGAGAGAAAATGAGAAACTTAACTGTAGAAGCATATTAATAAAGACGGAAGAGACACAAAATTATTCTCATTAAAACTTACGGCGTTTAGACAAACTGAATCAAGGTTTGGATCCAAATGTTTTCGTTTGGTCTCGTCGGGTCTGTCTATACTCCGTGGTGTTCTGATTCTTTCTCGCAACTGATGACTTTGCTGCCGTTGCTTGCTGAAGTGCTCCTGGTTTTATGCTCGGTAGGTGGAAACAGTGAGATCCACCAACTCGGGCTTACCTATTTTTTAAATAGTGACACCCGCACATCCGAGCCTAAGCCTGACAAGTCCAGGCCCATAACAAGTCTTTAAATGCCAACCTGGCATAGGCCCAACTCGAGCCCACCCCTTAGCACCTTTACAAACAATAAGAAAAATCAATTATTGTAAAAACACAATACTTTTCAATAAAATCACACCAAAATTTGACATTATAACTTATCTCTACTCAAATCAATTGCATCAAATGTGATCAAAATTTATATTTTACATATGACGGAGTAGAATTTAAGATTCAAATTTGTTATGCCTTTCTCTTCTTTCCTCCCTTTTCTTTCTTTCTCTTTCTTGTCTTCTTCTTTGTTTTGCTTAAACAAACAAGTGACAACAAAAGCAATCCTTTTATCTCAAGGGCAAAATCATCCAAAACCTAGTTACTCGGCTAAAATTATAAATAGGCGAAGCCTAGGCTAAAATTATAAATGGGATTTAAAAATTATCTATGTAAATGTAAAACTCAAAATCTTAAATAAAAATTAAACTTGCGGAGTTAATTAACCTAATATCATGACCAATAAGGAAGAAGAGGTACTTCATAGGCTTGATGAAATGAAAATGGTGTCATTTTAATTGCACATCCAAGATGGGAAATTTAAGTAACTTGTAGTAGGGATATTTAAATGAGTTCATCAATCATTGTTAACACTTCACTACAACTACAATCCTTATTATATTCCTTTTTAATTTTTTTGTTTCCTTGTTAGTTCAACTTAAACTCTTGTGAAAGCAATCTTGTATTTCGATATACATGCATACATACAAACACGTGCACGCAATATGCGATAATATCAATAATTTTTATTTTTTTATATAATTTTTTATACTATTCATGTGTTATTGAATTGATTTTAATTAAATAATTGTGATTATGTTTGATGTATGCATTAATTATAGTACATTAATTACATATATTATATTTAATCTTAATTATTGATAATATATTGATTTAATAATTAATAAATTAGTTTTAAAATTTATAAATTCTTTGATAATATCTTAAACATGCTTAGGATATGTTTGATACATGATCTTGTAATTTGCTTAGCCTGCATTATGTGATTGATCAAAGGGTCTATGTTGAGGCAAATGAAGGGTCAGTTTCTGCACTGTAAAAGTGGAAAAAATTAGGGACTCTTGTCCTGATTTGGCAGTGAAAGTAAAGTGGGCATGCATGCTTTCCCCTACCCAACCCATGCAAATGCAGTTGGCTTTCTGGAAGACATGCATGGAATCTGTGGACAAACAAACGCATGCAAAATGCAGTCCCCGCATTAAGGTCAATTTTTCAATCAACTAAACCAAAAACAGCGCATTTACCTTATCCAGCAAGAAATATATTTCATGAGTTTTCCATTACAATTTCATAGATTCATTAGTTTATCTTCTACACTCTACCTGCTCTCACTTTACCTTCTCTTCCTACTCTCTCCATGTTGTCTAACCAAAACCTCTGCTTCTTTTTCTTCTTTCTTTTGAATCGTCAACTCCTTATTATAATTATTCCGACCAAACCAAACCCACACAACACAACACAAGACAAAATTATAATAGTGTTTCTTTCCCAAGAATATTCTCTTTTCACGTTCCACACTCAACCACCCATTAATAATACGAATTAAGATAAGAAAATGACGATCATAACCCTTTCTAAGCATCAGGCCAAGAACTTGAGTGAGTACTATTCGGCCAATCTATACATACTCATACATTCACTTTCTTTCATCCCAAACAAATTATTCTGACACTACTCCACACACACTTTTTCTTGACAAAGAAAAGAGAAAATAAAGTATTTATTATTTCCCGAGAAAATATCACGGAAAAACTAGACAATTCCTCGACGGATATCATGAATGCAGTTGCCTCTGCAGATTCACAAACAGCTCAAGAAGTAGTTTATGTTTCAGCTCTTTCTCCATATCCTTTCTCTTCTTCTTCGGGCAGTACTAGCGTTGTATCTGAGTCATTCTCCCCGGTTCAAGGAACCGGACCGTCAAGTAGTCTGTACTGGAGAAGTGTGGAGGCTAATGGAGAGTCTTCGATGGCGGGTTTGAGATTTACCGACCTCGAGTGGAACGACATTAAGGACCGGTTCGACCGGCTTGCTTCTGCCCGAAATGAACCTGAACCGGCGATCAAATGGTCGGATTTTGGTTTTTGCATCGGTGAGAAAGATCAGAGTCTGTCTGAATATTTGACTGGCCAAGGCAGCAAAAGAAATGACAACGTACATTTAATATAACATTCTTATTTGGTCATATATATTGTGATTTTGTAGGCATGCAACAATCCGCAGAAGTTGCAAATGAAATTTCAAAGGCATTAAGAGGAAGAAGAGAATGGAAAGTTGATATCACAGAGAAAGAACTTGAAGGCTTTTGGCGTCGCATGACTGACTCCAGTATTCATTCAAGAATACAATTGTTCTTTGACATGTAATTAACAATGGCTTCATCTTTTTTCTGATAGGCTTCGAATCTTGGTGAATTCAATTCTAGTTCTTTTTGAAGAATATTGCCTCTGAGTTAAATCAGTTATATATATCTATATACATACATATATAATTTTCTTCAGGTGTGATCGGAATATGGATGGAAGAATTACTGAAATGGATATTAAACAGGTTTAATACTCCTTCTTCCTTCAATTATATATCTTCAATTAAAATCTCTTACTTCCATTGTAATTTGGAGTTAATAATTGCAGACAATTTTGTTGAGTGCTTCTGCAAATAAGTTATCAGTAACAAATGAGGAAGCAGAAGAACAAGCTACTTTAATCGTGGAAATGCTTGATCCTGATAATCATGGTTATCTTGAGGTACCCTGTAATCTGACTTCTTATGAGACTTGAAATGATATTAAAAAGACAGAAATCTTTGGTGCTTTCGGTAGTACACGGAATAAGATTTACATTGAAATTTGCAGCCACATCAGCTAGAGATTCTCTTCAAAGTAAGCTTACCAAGAGTATCCTACGCTAGAACACCTACCATTCAGAATGGACAGTATCATCAAGAGCCAAAGTCAAAGGCTGAAATCATGTTTCGATCACATTGGAGACGTGCATGGATAATCTTATTCTGGTTGATCGTCTGCATTGCAATTTTTACCTGGAAATTCATTCAATATAGCCACAGATCAGCATTCCAAGTCATGGGATATTGTCTCTCCACAGCCAAAGGAGCGGCCGAAACCTTAAAATTCAATATGGCTCTAATTCTACTCCCTGTTTCTCGGAATTCAATAACTTGGCTTCGCAACAATCGTCGCCTCAACTCAATTATTCCCTTTAACGACAACATCAATTTTCATAAGGTAAGCAAATAGACACTATTTTTTTTTCAAGGATACTATTAATTTACATATGTTGTAACATTTCTTTTTTCTTTGGTTAGTTGATTGCAGGAGGGATAGTGGTGGGTGTTATCCTCCATGGAGGCACACATCTTGCCTGTGATTTCCCCAGAATTAGCGGCTCCGATCCTTCAATTTTCCGTCAAACTATAGCCGCTGGATTTGGGTACCATCAACCATCATACATACAGATTTTGTCCACAACAGAAGTTGCCACAGGAATCGCTATGGTCATATTAATGAGCATAGCATTTTCACTAGCAACAAAATGGCCTCGCCGCCAGTCTCCTTCGCTACCGAGGTCTGTCAGACAAGTCACAGGATACAACACGTTTTGGTACTCACATCATCTGTTCATTGTGGTCTATGCCTTGCTAATTGTTCACTCGATGTTCTTGTTCCTAACCAGCGATGTAACTGAGAAAACGGTTAGTCTACGTGCCAACTTGTATGTCAGGCTGATATTATATTTTGTTATTTCATAAACCATAAATTTTGATATAAAAGCTTTATCTCCTTATGTAGACGTGGATGTACATTGCCTTTCCAGTTTTATTGTATGCTGGGGAGCGGATTTTTCGGGCTATAAGATCAAGAATTTACGAGACGGAAATCTTGAAGGTAATTTTATAACAATCCTTCTCTAATAGACAGAGCTGTAGCTGTTGTTTTCTTTTAAAATTTGCTTCTTATTTTGGATATGCAGGCGAGTTTATATCCTGGCAAAGTGTTGTCCCTCAATTTGCAGAAACCAGAAGGGTTCAGTTACAAGAGTGGCATGTATATATTCATCCAGTGCCCTCAAATTTCACCCTTTGAATGGTAAATCTGACAAGTTGACCTTGGATTTTCATTATATTTATTACTTACTATGATTTTGAATTTTCATTTTCTGTCTTGGTTTTCACTCAGGCACCCATTTTCTCTAACTTGTGGGCCAAGAGATGAATACCTGAGTGTACATATTAGAGCTCTTGGAGACTGGAGTTATCAGCTATACAGTCTCTTCCAAGAGGTAAAAATTGGTAAAAGAGCATGTTATGAACCTATTGTTAAAGCAAAGTAATTGAATCAATTACATATTTATTTACAGAAAATATTAACAGGGACAAAGGAATTTCCAAAAATTTATATTGATGGACCATATGGTGCTGCTTCTCAAGACTACATCAAGTATGATATAGTTGTGTTAATCGGCCTCGGCATCGGAGTTACACCTTTCGTTAGCATCATCAAAGATTTGGTTAATGATGCCCAGAAAACACAGTTTGATCAAGTAAAATTGCTTAGCTAATATATATTCTTATTCTGCATCAAAAAGAGCAGAACAGAGCAGTGGAGTGTCCTGTTTTACGGCCACTGACATTATGATATGGCTGGACTTTCATATTGTAGGTAGATAGCAGAGAATGTAACATTCAAAATCGTCCATTAAAAACCTATCTTTACTGGGTTACAAGAGAACAAAACTCCTTTGATTGGTTCAGAGATTTCATAAAGGAAATTTCCTCAAAAACAAACGTAAAGCAGGTAGGTGCATGTCATTACCATCGTCTTTCAAATTTTCATCCGGTTCACCAAATGTTTATTAATAGTATCTCTCACAATCTGTTTGTAGTCTGTGATAGAGATAAATAATTTCTTAACTAGTGTCTACGAAGAAGGGGATGTACGATCAGCTTTAATAAGTGTAATCCGATCTCTGCATTATGCCAGAACCGGCATCGACATTATCTCGAAAACCCCAGTAAGCATACTTCATGTCATGTCCATAGAGCTAATACCCAATTATTGAGTGATACAATTCATGTAAATTTCAGGTATGGACACATTTTGCTCGACCGGATTGGTTCAATGTCTTCTCGAAATTGGCACGACGGCATCGAGGAGCGCAGATTGGTCAGATTAATAAGTTCTATTTATTCCTTATCTATTCTATTTGATCACTCAACTATTTGGTTCATCGGAGAAATGGAAAATTTAAAAGAGACAAGTAAGTGCACTTCAGCTTATTAAAGAAAAAGAGTTCTAAAGAATCAATGAAAAAGTATGCATGGCTAACAGCCTTATCTCAACCAAAATTAGGTGTTAATGGTTGTTGTTTTAGGTCGCATAACCCATTATTATTGTAGGAAATAATTGAAGGAGGAAATTGTCAAACCGAAAGTAAGTTAATTGGTTAAGGCCTTAAGCCACCCACCCATCATAAAAACCACCAGCACTTGTTCTTTTTCCACTTCTTGCATACGGAGGATCATGATAGCAGCTCTAACTTGTTAAAAGTGCCTATTTTGGGAGATATACCTGTACTGATGATAGGTAGATATGGCAATGCAAGGCAAGCTAAAGGGAAATGGTTACTGAAAAAATGCTTTCGCTTGTACCAGGAGTGTTCTACTGTGGGCCATCAGCATTAGCAAGGGAGTTGGAGAGGTTGTGCACCAAATTCTCTACCAAAACCAATACAAGATTTGTATTCCACAAGGAGCATTATTAGCATTAGTGTTTGATGATTTCCATCTATACTGGAATGGCCAAAAATTAGGAAATGGCGATAACCACTTTTAGCTTGCTTTAATGTTGACACAACGATGCCCTATTCTTTTCTGGGTCCTACTCTCGAGTGGAGAAGAAACTTGCTCCATCTACATCCAGCCTCTTAAGGCAACACAAGCTTCTGTAAGATAATTATCTCTCAACTGATAGCTTCAGAATGGTAATCGTGTAAAACACCTTAAATACTTCTAAGAACATAAATAACGATAATCCCTTTTCGGCCTTTACTCTGTGATTTATAAAACACCGTATTCTCAGTTACTTTTGCTCCCATCGACATTTACCAACATGTTCCATACGATTAACCCAAATTAATGAATCTAATGTCGTAAATCAACTATCATCTGTATTGAAATGGAGTCAAGCAGATAAAAGACATTGTCATTAAAACATTGAATTGAACAGACTGTTAAGTCACTCAACCCCAAAAGCCATTTCCGATCAATGCATGACACAATAACTAGAATCAACAAATGAATTGGAACCATTATAATTATGATTTTTAATTCCTCAAGATGATGCTTTTGACACTGGAGAGATTATTGGTGGAGCTCAATAAAAGCACGCAAAATGTACCACATTTAACTCATTTTATCACCGTCAGACAAACGAGCACTACAGTTTCTGCTTTTAGCTTTCCAGTGCTGCTGCTCCAGATATAATCTCAATCAACTCAGTGGTGATAGATGCTTGACGAGTTCTGTTAACAAATTGACAAATATTAAATAAGCTGTCAACTTCTTGCTTCTAATCAGTAGAGACATGTCAGAGACCAAGGAAAGTACATAAAGGCTGGTTTTCAGCTCTATGCCAAACTACCATTTGCCCAATTACAGTGGAAGAGAGAGAGACCTGTTACAAGTGAGAGTGAGCCGATCAAGCATTTCCCCAGCATTTCTACCTGAGCTATCCATGGCAGACATCCCTGCTCCTTGCTCACTGCAAGCATTCTCGTTACTTTTAATTTAAAATTCGAATTAAATTAATAAAAAATTTCAATAAACCAGCAATAAAAAAGATCCCCAACCGAATAACCGGATCCATCAAAACGAGTTTTAAGTTAAAGTCCATTATGCAATTTTATCTAATCCTGGAAATTTTGAAAATTTCAGTTTTTCTTTACTGATTTGATTCAATTGTCTTTTTATAATTATAGATAATTTCTGCAAGATTGGAATATATTGTAGTTTCCAATCAATCTCAGGTCATGTCCTGAGAAATTACGGTAGGTGGAACAATTGTTGCTGTTTAGGGTGGGGCTTATATCACACTAATCAATAATCACCTCGTAGATTCGGATTTAAATTTTAAATTGTAAAATATAACGTAGGAAATAATTTTTTTTTAACTACAATAAATTTGCCTTAAAAGGAAAAACATGAAATGCGGGATCCCCGTTCTCGTGTTTGTATTGATTGGTAGTAACAGTAACAGACCGTAGAAAACCCTCCCTTGCCTCTGGAAACCAAACCATAAACCCTAACCACAGAGTGGAGAGCCCTCTGCTGCTTTAATGGCGGGTCGTAGCCCAACCTCCACCGAATTCCCACCTCCCCTGTCACATATTATCAACCCAACATTTGGAAATCAGTTTTTTGGTATTTCTTTCTGTTTTCTTTTCTCTTTCTTTCGTACTATATTTTTTACCATTTCTTTCGGTGTCAGCTAACGTCATTGAAGACGTGCGAACTTGTAATTGAAGTCCCGTTTGGTTCCCCAGAAAATGTGGGATAATGAAGCACAATTTGCGAATGAGTTTTTTGGATTATGACAAAGTGAATGAGCTCTATTTTTTCTTGCTTCTTCTGTTTTGTTCTGAAAACATGAATATGAAATTGGATTGACTTTAACTGAAATTCCAGTAGTTTGCTGTGGTAATTGGCAAAAATCTGATGCAACACCAAATAATCAGTTGGGTGTCAACAACAGATTATTTTTCTTAAATCCTAAGGAGTTATGTTAGTCTTTAGTTTTGTGTTGATTTGAAGTTACCTTGTTGCGGTGGAAAGACGTGTTAATATTGCTCTCTTGTACAATTGTAAACCCGATCTCTCTCTCTCTCTCTCTCTCAAGATTTCTTAATTTTTCATGTTAGATGTTTAAAATGTAGAATTAGCATTTGTGTGAATTGAAATAACTTTTCTTCTTGATGTATGCTGTGGGTAGTGTGGAGAGAGTTCTTGTGGGGAGGTATTGCTGGGGCTTTTGGGGAGGGTATGATGCATCCTGTAGATACTGTAAAGACAAGGATTCAAAGTCAAGCTATTCTTAGTGGAAGTCAGGTACAAACTGAAAATAATTTAGCTGCAATTATGATGCTATTGTCCATCTTATATTTAGAAAATTATTGTTGTGGTATTTAAGGCTGGGATGTCCACCTAAAAGTGTGGCGTTCTATATGGTATATTTGTTTTTTCTCTTGCCAAGGCTTTTATGTTTGCACGTAACTTTTGTTTCTAAACACTTGCTGCCATTGTTCTATTACTGTCAGACCCAAAAGAGCATACTGCAGATGGTCCGAGCAGTTTGGGTTGCTGATGGACTAAGAGGTATGTGATTGTCTATCTTTCATATTTTCCTGATGATTGGTACGCCATTTTTAACATCTTACAAACTCGATTTTTGTGTCCAAGTTAGCTGTATATGTTGTGAACCTTCCTAAGATTTAGTATTTTGAGAAATTTAATTATTCATCGTATATATCTTTTGATTCTGAAATTATATAAACCAAATCTTAGACTTCAAACCATGATGTGCAATTCTTCTTTTATTTGTTGAAACAATTCACCATTTTTGTCTGGACTAATTGTCTTTTTAGGCTTTTATAGAGGTGTAACTCCTGGTGTAACTGGTTCTCTTGCAACTGGGGCAACTTATTTTGGCTTCATAGAGTCCACCAAAAGGTGGATTGAAGAATCACATCCTAGTCTTGGGGGCCACTGGGCACATTTCATTGCTGGAGCTGTTGGTAAGCTCTTGCAGATTTTTCCCAATGTCATTCAGATTTATTGCTAATATTCTGCGTACGTGGTTGTATTTAATGAATTGTCAAATGATTGGTATCTAATATTTTAATTTTATCATTATAGTTATGTTTTGACACAGACGACATAACCACTTCAGTTAGTAGGCTTACAGTCTGCTATTCTTTTTCTTAATTTTTTATGAAAGTATCAAGATTCGATGTTAAATCCATGCTCATTTTTGAACCTGGATTTACTTCTATTCATTTTTAAGATGTATGCTTGTTGTTATTTCTCACACTACATTTATGCAAGTTGATGGATGCAGAATGGCCTTGTGGTGTGATTACTTCTTTTCCGGCATTTGTGGCCTATTACTGTTCCTTGGATGTTAGCATTTGTGGCCTATTACTGTTTCTTGGATGTTGTTAACGCGCTTCTCTTTTTGCAGATGTACAGACATGCCATTATGAGTAAATTAATTCTTTCTCATGCTTATCTGTTTTGTTTTTTTGGGTCTCACCATAGTGATGCGCATTAAATGTCCATTGTTGATCATCCTAGTGCATATTCATATTAATATATGCTTATTGATTTTATAGTTGTTATGCTTCACGATAAGCCCTTTTAGCACACTGGATTAGCAATTTACAATATATGGACTTCACCAGCCACTGGTATGCCTCAGAAGACTCAAAATTTTCTTCCATCTTCTTCTCCATTCATTTCAGGGGACACTCTTGGTTCTTTTGTGTATGTCCCATGTGAAGTAATGAAGCAGCGCATGCAGGTTCAAGGCACAAAAAAATCTTGGAGTTCTGTTGTCATGAAAGACAATATCCCTGCAAAATCTGGTTTACAAATTTATGCGTATTACACAGGAATGTATCAAGCTGGCTGCTCAATATGGAGGGAGCAGGGGCTAAGTGGACTCTATGCTGGGTAAAAGTCAAAATAATACATCTAGATTCTTGGAATGCGTCTGATTGATTGATGTGATTTATTGAATTCTTGACAGTATAGTCGCCATCTCTGTGTACAGGTTTCTGTCTGTGTTGATGTGTATCTTTGTATGGTTTATGCTGTACTGCTGACAGCTTGTAAAAAGATTTTACTATTTCCAGTTTTGTGCAAATGCATTTTTTTTCTGCTGTAATGTTAATGAATAGTTAGACATTCCAAATACACTTTCGCCAATTCGAAACACACTTTTGCCAATTAGCTCTGTGTCTTTAATAGCATGCATGGGCCGCTGACAGAAATGTCTCAAGGATTGTTGGCCTGGTTGTAGGTTGGAATCCAGCTGATCGTAACTTTCTCTTTTGGTTGCTTTGTCAGATATTGGTCTACACTTGCCAGGGATGTACCTTTTGCTGGTCTCATGGTATGTATATATTTGTTGCTTAATAATTAGACTCTGAACTTGACTTTGCATACCAGTGATTTTTAAATGATATACTTTTAAAGTAGTTTATTTGTAGAAATGGAGTGTGAATTTATTATCCCATTGTTGCTTGTTTAAACATGCCTACAATTGAATATGTTTATCAAACCATGTAAATACTGCAATAATTGAAATATGAAATAATAACTTTAGTCTTATTAGAGTAGGATTTCTAGTTAGAGTTTTATTGGTGTTCCTAGTTTATTTTGGTTTCTCATTTGATCCTATATAATGGCATGTTCTATGTACTTATTATCATTCACAATCAATGTATGTCTTTATTTTCTTTGACATGTTATTAGCCTAGTTGAAGGTTCTCCTTCTTGTTCGTTCTTTTATTCTCCGTTCAGCAAGTGCACCATGTTTAGGGGGCGCACGCGCTCCCTCTGTTTCCATCCTAGTATTCTTGTAATCAAGTGTTTTTCTTTCCTGCCCTAATTGCCGCTTTACTCTAGCCTTTTTATCTTCATGAATTTATGATTTGTCCTGCCATTCTTAACTGTGAAAGACCAAGTTCAACCATTATTCGCCTCAGCTGGCTTTGAAAGATCGTAAAACCCTAGCCGTGGATCTTTGCACTCACAATTTGTTGGAGTTTGATGCTTAATTTCAATAAGACCCATTCTATTAAATTTCAGCAAGCACAAACAGATTTAAATATATTTTTTTTAATTTAAAATTTCATAATCTAAGTCCTCTGTGATATTCTCATCCTTATCCATAAATTTTATCATCTAGATACCCAGGTTTTCTTAAACCTTTCTACTACTAAGATTTCTTGAAAACTCTCTACTCAGGTTTTCTTAAGTCTCACTGGTATTTAAGGCTTTTTAAGCATTTTTGGCTTTTTTTGGATCTCTCTTATTTAGGCTTTAAACTCCCTTTTATATCTCAAGCCTTTTTGGGTTAAATTGGTTTCGTTCTTAGGCTCTTTTGGGCTCCTCTGGTGTCAATCTTAGGCTTTTGTAATCCTCTCAGATTTTGTTCATCTTTAGGCTTTCCTAAGCCTGTTGGATTATGTTTGATCTCAAGTTTACAACCTCAAGAAGTTGTTCCTTTGCACTCAGATTTAGAACCTCTTGAAGGGTTATTTTGATTTTCTTCTTAGTTGCATTGGGATTCTCAATTTTACAAACTCAAGCTTTGCCTTTAAAACGCCATCTAGAATTTGAGGGTGAATATAAGAATTGAAATAGAAACATTAACTTCTCTTGATATTATGTTTAGTCTTATCAGAGTATGATTTCTTGTTAGAATAGTATTAGCGTTCTAGTTTATTTTGTTTTTCTGTACATGTCCTCACTATCATTCGCTATCAATACAAGTCTTTATTTTCTGTAAAAGAATCTTGCTAGATTTGCAAGACTATTGTTTCTTACCTTCCTTTCTCTGGGTTGATGTCACTTGTTAGATACTCTTGTGAAAACTGAACTTCCTCTTTGGCCGCCTAGCATATGTTCTTTTTTTTCCTATTGGCATCCATAGCTCAAGTATTGGGGAAACACTCATCATGTGGGTGTGATTACAATGGTAAACAGGATCCTGAAGTGGTGCTAAGCTGTATTACTTCTCTTTGCTAACACCTTCTCTCTCTACTTTTTATCAGAATTTTGATCTTTGATAAATCATAAGGGCATTGAACAAATTGTTCTGTTCTCAAAGTCCTTTCACCTCTAATTGGATTAATATTGTCTCTCTCAGACAAATGTTGGAAACTTGTTTCTCCGTTGTACTCTTAATTTTGTGTTTTAAAGTTACTTTTCTGTTTGCACACTGCAGGTTATGTTTTATGAAGCCCTTAAAGATCTCACTGAGTATGGAAAGGAAAGGTGGATTCCCAGTTTAGATCTCTATGTTAATAATTCTGTTGAGGGACTTGTGTTAGGAGGATTAGCTGGTGGTAAGTATATTGTCTCTATTTCATCCTAAATTGTATCCGTCTGAACTGTCAATGATTGAATCCAGAGATAAATGTTTCCTGGATATTGGTCAATTGTTCTCTAAATATTTTACAGGTTTTAGTGCGTATCTTACCACTCCCTTGGATGTTGTCAAAACAAGGATGCAAGTACAGGGATCCACCATAAGGTATCACTCTCTTCATCTTCATGTGTTTGATGTATCTGCTACCATATATATAGACACAAGCATACTCCTATACATATCTCTATCACTATGACTGATTTGTTGATGTATCCCATCAAGACCCTCGTCTGGCTTTTCTACATACTGCCTCATGCCTGAAATGTGTCTGTATTAGGGAACAAATATGACTATTAACTGTAAGATATATTCTAAGAGAGCAAACTGTGTTTGGAGTATATTCAAAATTTAACAGTTTTGCCTAGGAGTTTGTTTATGTCTACAGCCGGTCAACGGTAGAGAATATAATGGATATGGGTTTGTAATGTTGACCTAAACCTTTAGGTACAATGGCTGGTTGGATGCAATTCACAAGATATCAAAAACTGAAGGAGCGAAGGGAATGTTTAGAGGAAGTATCCCCAGGATTACGTGGTATATTCCAGCCTCTGCCCTCACCTTCATGGCTGTGGAATTCCTAAGAGACCATTTCAATGAAAAATTAGATAGTCATGATAACCGTGAAACTGCAAGCGTGTCCATAGAGAAAAAAGGATCGATACGAGAGATAGCATAGGATGAATGCCAATTTTTACTCCATTGTAGATCCTTGACAAAGCAGCGATATGTTGCATTGATAAATTTGCCACAGGTATAGAAATTGGAATGGTGGTAATGAAATTTTGCCATAGTTAAATGTTGTTATATTCTATTTTGAAGGCCACTGGATTTAATTTTTTGTCTGCCTGAATTTAACATGCTGGAACAGTAATGTTAACCATGTTCCCTAACTTAACATGGCCATCCAGGACCCACAACTGTCATCTTTCCTCTGTAGTATCCTTTTCCCTTTGGAAGGGATTTGAAGAGGAGGCAGAGTGGGTATTAAGGCTTTGAGTCTGCGGATGGCTGGTTTGATTTTCTGTCCAAAAAAAAAGCATCTATTAGAGACGTGTTAATGATCTCTGACAAATTTGCCATATAGTTGACCAAACCAAAAAATTGTTGAATTTTCTTGATACTGAATGGATCAGAGAGATTAAATAACTAGTTAGTAATGTGAGATTGAAGCTAATGTTTGCCCTAACTAATTTTCATACCTAGAAAATCTATTTCTTTTTGGACAATCATAGCCAAAAAAATTGTTGATCATACAAAATTTGACTAACAAACATCATCGCCCTTGTTATAAGATTGAAAGTGAGGTCCAGCATTCCTTAAAACCAATTTGCAATTGGACCTTACATGTACTCTTCTCAAACCTTCCACACCACGACATTCAAACCCCAACAAGTGGTTTGGTCCATTATTAGCTTAACAGAAAACACTAGGTGTTGTTATGGACTAAGTTTAGACCTTTGACTTATGACAACATTTTGAGCATCAACTGTGTAAAAATATTCCTCACTCAGATATTAAGAATTCTTCGCTCGCCATTAAGTTTTCAACTTTAGCAAAACACAACCTGCTCATCCTGAGAAATAAGACCACGTTTAAACAAATCACAAATCAAGGTCGGGGATGGCAATCCGTCCCCGCCCATTGCCAAACACTACTAACAAATGCATCAATAAATTCTTCTGGAATATTATCCAGCCACCCTACAGGGTTTCAACAAGTTATAGCTAAATTTGCAATGCAATACTGCAAGCTGCTGAGTTGCAAGCTCCCCGAATATAATGCAAAACAATTCTTATATCTACTGAGTTCTTGCATCTGAAATTACCCAACAAACTTTTTTTTTGAACTTTTTACTTTCCTTATCATTCACAAGCCTAACAACTTTCATTGTGTCCGACTGTGATATTTTGGGTTCAGTTGAAATAGTGGGTTATAAGTCTTGTTTTTGCCCATGCCCCTTGTAATCACAGTTGTTTATTTGAAGCCTCGTCTATGTAACCCTCGGCCTCCTCTACTGAGAGAACCTTCCCTTCCACCAGGCCTTTTATTAAGGTGTTCGCATATTCTTTGGCGGGGGCATTCAAAGGTAACTCCCCAGATTTATATTTCTCAACATCCGAGAGTGAGCACCTGCAGTAAAACCACCACCGACATCAGTTTGAAAAAAAAATGCCCTGGTGGATGAGATATTTATATTAAAGAAGTAAGCGAATGTTAAACATACGTCATTGTCAGCACAGGGATATCACGCTCCTTCCCCAGATAAAGGACATTATAATATTTGCCCATCTGCATGCAAAATGAAAGCAGCTTAATAGTTGACAAAGGTTCAATAACTTGGTTCATGTTGCAGGCAAGATTTTGAATATATTCATATATAGTGACAGACATTCTCTAGTTTGGGAATTCAAACAAATTATAGAACCAAACTCGGACATCTAAATTTGTATATCAGGATGTATGAATTTTGTTAAAATCTCACAATCCGGAGCAGATAAATGTAAATTGTGAAGAAAAATGGGAAATAATTCATTGCAGAAGACATACCTTGAGTGCCTCCAAGGACATGGACTTCTCATTTGTAATAGAGGTCAAATCATTTATATCAAAAAGGGGGGAACTCATGTCATAACTGCTAAAATTTTCCTGAAGCAAAACATCATTGAACTGTTCTAGCCTGTTAAGGAAAAGGAAAAGAAAGTGATTAGTAGGTGATCAAGCAAATTAGAAATCCAATCGCAATTACTCCTAGGAGATCATTGATACTTATTCTATGACAATAATTCACATAAAGATGATCTCAAATAAAGTTCAAGAGAATCAATTGTGGGTAGAGATGGAAACAGAATTTGAGGAAACAACGTACGTAATCCTATGCAGTGACAAGTAAGCTTGATCCTGAATGTTAGATTCAGGGTTAAGAAAAGCCACCCCTCCAGGACCCCATGTACGAGTGGATTCACCACCAAAGAATAGACGGTGAGGGTAAGTTTTCCACAAAATCTCTTTCGGCAGGGTCCTGTCATTTGAACCAGGAAGAGACTTTCTCATACCTTCCACCTAAAAGTCAATATTTAGCTATTAAAAACTAGAAAAATAGACAGCATAGCAATAAATTTACATAATGGCTGAACAAAGATGAAGGTAATGGCTAAAATAAAACCCAATAGTGACTATAAAAAAATGATTGATAAGAATCACCCAACAGCAAACCTAAATGTCAGCCCATGTTTAATTAAGTCCTTAATTTCCTCAAAAGATGGTAAAATTAAACCTTGGCAGTGGTAAAACTAACTATCGTCAGTTCATTTCTCCATTCTGCCAAAACAAGGTTTTGTATATTTTTGGAAGTATTAACTCAATAATTGAATAGTTTCTGAATTAACATTGTAAACATGCTATGTAATTAACTAGTTTCTCAATTACTGAATCGTATTAACATTGCTACCATTCTTTCCAGTATAAGTTCATGTTTTTCTGAGCATTGTAAATAAGCTGTATAATTGCCATTCTTTCATCATCAACACAAAATATACAACAAGCAAGTTTAGCTTCACTCTTATAAATTTTAACTAAACTAACTGTCATCATGCCAAATCTCCTCTCCGCCAACACAAGTTTACATATGTTTAAGTATTATCTCAATAAATTAATAGTTTCTGAAAAAGAAAAATGGACTTTAAAAGCATAGACACGATTCAAGAAAACTGTGAGAACATCAAGAATTTCAAACTACCATGCTGGCTCTGATATTCCATTTTTCTAGCCTTGATTATTCTTGCAGTATGAAGCACGAGTATTAGATCTTAATGGAAGAACCAAAATAACAAAAGAAGCACCAATTACATATTCAAATAATTTAAGCGTACTGATGAAATAATGTGTTTCCAAGCATCATTTAGTTTCATAATTGGATATATCTTTTAATTTTAGCATGTTACCTGTCCACCTTCAATATAGCAGAAGAATCTAGGTTGCCACATATTCGATCCAAAACTAGCATACCAAATGACAACTTTTGAGAGTTCTGACCTCCAAGAGGTAGCAGTGCTCACTTCAGCTGCATTCAATTTGAAGCTGATCAAATGAGTTAAAAATGGACACAAAAGTTTTCAGCATTGATATCTTCTGACTTCAATTATTACCGTGACCATCTTCAACTTTGAGCTTTGAAAGGGGTTCTAATACATACTGGAGAACTGACCACAGCTTTTCTGACGCTATATCCTCATCTTCAGAATCAGAGCTTGAGATTGTATGCTGAAATGCAAAATCAACTACTTCAACAGAATGTGAAGGTTAAAGTGTAACAACAAAACCTGTCTAACTTAAAGTTAAACAACAATCCTTTTTCAATATTATTTCCCGCATTTCAGAAAGCATATTGTTCAAGCAGCATAAAATATTGGCTCTCCTTATGTGCAGTGCATTAATGAAAACCACAAGCACCCATTCTTTCTCCAACATATGCATGATAGACAACAATAAATGCATTGTTTTAACTTTCATAAATAAAGGAATTCTCTCCCCAGAAATTCAAGAACCACAAAAATGGAACTTACCAAGTAAAAATTGACAGTTTACAAACACACACACAGAGTAACCCAAATGTAGGAGCTAAAAATATTAATAAAATGATGTGAAAATCAAATACAAATGATAATAAGTTAGAAAGAATAAGCACAAAATGGTAATTATGCATAGAGATATTTGAACTATAAATAGGCAAAAGAAAAAGAAAGAGATGCAAAAAACACAGCAAGGAAATATTATATTGGAGAAGAAAGGATTTTCTAAGCTTATCACACTAGCCAAACACTGAAGCAAGCTAATCTGGAACATTATAAGACCTGAGTTCTTACACCAGAGTTTCACATGATGGTGACATGGAAGTGAATTTGTAGAAAAAGAGAGAGAAGGTAGCCTTACCTGAGGAGGAGCTTTTAGACTAGTTAACTCTGTTGGTAGTTCATCTGCTAGTGTTGGCCAGAAAGCCCTTAATTTATGACGAACCTGGAAGGCATATAAAAAATGCCTTAGTGGAAAAATATAACAAGTTATCACTGAGAAAGAAGCAAGGTAATGAATTAATAGAGCACAGAAGATGGTAACATATATTTGTTTACCGCTTGTATTACACGCCATGTTGACTCAAATGGATAGGCCTCTGAAGATCCAGCAACAGGCTTGTCTCCCAGCAAAACTTTCATGCACGCAAGGACAGAATTTGATATAGAGTCTAGATTGTAGCCGCCTTCCAGTGCCAAGACAATCTTACCTTGAGCAAAATTCATCAGCTGGAGAAAAGAAGAATACACAATGACAAATGTGCTTAAATTTGAAAGACACCCCTAATCAACAGCTTGCAAGAAAAAGTAAAAACAACAACACAACATAATCCCAATATTAAATTATATCTTATATCACCTATGACATCTACTCCTAAAATTGTACAAGCCCACGCTCAACAATGAAAAGTATGACTTTAAGCATACCACAGTTTGGGGAAAAAAAAAGTGAAAGAAGATTAAATTAAATGCTAACCTTTTTCAACATAATAGAGTATCCATATGGTGTGACACAACAGCCCCCCAGAGGATCACCAGCAGCTGCACAAAGCATGCATAGGAAATATTATAATCATAGAAACTTATCCGAAGAGAGCCACAACAAGCACTCATCATGTCACTCTAGAATTAAAAAAGTAACTCTATTTGATGCTAAGAAAGCTTCTTGATGTAAATTTACAACAGAAATAGTCTACAGAACTTGAAATATCTTGAGAAGAATTCTGACTGCCCTTTGAAAAAACCCACTGTATCTCAACGTATTAAGAAAAGGATCAGACGAACTTTCTTCTTTTCAATAATTGATTTTATCCATTAGCAACAAGAGTCAAGGAATAGATGCCCCTTCACTCACAACAACCTTGGAGGAGAAAATAATTTAAATTTTGTTGCTGAGTTGAATGGGGTGAGCCGTGTGGTAAGCTTAAAAAAAAGGAAGATATTAAACCTAAAAAGGGTGGAAATGATATTGAAGCCACAATAAAATATTGCAATGAAACACATGCTTGGACAAACTCATGCCCGTAGCATGCATGTCAATGCCAAATCTGACTTAAGCTTCTCTTCATCTCACAAGTAATTACAGCTAACCAGAAAATGACTTTGGTCAAGGTTCAATGACAAGAAAATCAACTATCCTTGCAAATAAATAATATTTTGAGAATTTATTGTTGTAATCACTACCTTCATAAAGCTTTCTTATCTATATTAACTATACTAGGCCAACAATGAAGGCTCTTTTCTTGAATCGCTAGTTATAACTACACTGACATCAAACATCTGTAAAAAAAAGTATGATGGTCTGGAACTCTGGAATCCCCAAGCATCTATATATTGAGTAAGTTTGTTTCATCAAGTGCCTTATTGTATCATCAACATACCCAATTAATTATCCTTAAAATTTTTCTTTAGCAACCAAGAAAATGAATATATATTACCAGATAGTTTTACATTTTATACATGGAGTGAAAATCAAAGACATTGTACTAGAGCCCCACAAATAAAAATAAAGCTTCAAACCTGCATCAAATCCAGCAGATATTATAATTATGTCAGGTTGAAATTCCTTGGCAACAGGAAGCAAGATATGGTCACAAACTGCAAGATAGTCTGCATCACTGCACCTCCCATTCTCCCAAGGGACATTAATGTTGTATCCTGCACCAGGTCCTTCACCAATCATAGTATAGAAACCATCATCATTTGCCGGATAAAAAGCACCAAACTCATGCCTGCATAAAAGGGAAACTACATATGGTCAATATGTCTGGTCACCGTGTATAACTTAACTTATGTGACAGAATATTTAACAGAAGAGTTAGAGGGTAAACCTTGTGAGCAACAAAACAATATACTACCAGCATAATCCTTGAGAAACACAAATAACTACTTCATATAAATGTTTCTAGAAAACAAGATCTAAAGGATAATAGAAACCCTTAACCACTGTGTCAAGGAATCTATTATGAACCTTCGGGAATATAATATCAAATGTAGTAACCTGACAATGATCAAGCAAGATAATAATATGACTCAACATTCTTATGTACCTATGAACAGAGAAGAATAGGACACGAGGGTCCTCCCAGAACATCTTTTGAGTGCCGTTACCATGATGAACATCCCAATCAACAATCAAAATTTTGTTGATTCCCAGTTCTGGCTGTAGTATGCATAGCAATAAATAAAGGGTTAAGCCACAACTAACTGAAAGAGAAAAACAGAGGTAAACTTTGAAAAGCATATCGCTTGCTTTACATACAGAGGACTAATAGGAGTCCATGAATAATAGAAAAAGGAAAGAAGAAAGAAACAGGCTCTCACTCCTTCATTCAGCAGAAAACTTGCTGCAATAGCCACATTGTTGTATAGACAAAATCCCATAGCTTTGTTTTTCTCAGCATGATGGCCAGGAGGCCTCACAATAGCAAAAGCAGCATTCAACTCTCCTTTGGCAACTCTCTCAGCAGCCTATTGAAGAAAAGAAAGATATAAGTCTATTTTAACTCTTAAGAACAATTTAACTGTTAAGCTCAAATCAATATAGACAATGACTTGATAGAGCAGAAACAGCTTCGTGCATACAGGATTGTTAGATTGCCATCTAGTTGTATATAGTAGGCCAAATTTAGAATTAAACAAGATGCTTAAATAAAATAAAAAATGTAAGATTGTTAGATTGCCATCTAGTTGTATATAGTAGGCCAAATTTAGAATTACACAAGATGCTTAAATAAAATAAAAAATGTAAGACGAAGGGCACATTCAGTATTGGTTTTCAATTAGTGTTTTCCTAAAACAAAAATAAAAATGAAAATGGTTTTTATTTTTCCATTTTTTATGTTCTCACAAAACAATATTGTAAAAACTATATTTAAAATTTTTGTCTTAAACATTTCAGACAAATAAAATTAATTTATGAACTCAAATTATTAACTATTGCATGATACTTAGAATATACAGTCATTGAAATTCAGTTCTTCAAAATACTTTTACTACAAATAAACAATTTACACTTCTTATTTTTATAACACAAATTTTACAAAAGGTTACCAATGGCATTCTTGAACATCAAAAGATAGTTTTATATTTAAAATATTTATTTTATACTGTCAAAAAATTCAAGCAAAAGGCAATAAAATAGTATAGCATATAACTCTATTATCCAGTAATACATTATTCCTAATAACTAATTGTAATAGTAATAAACACTAAACACGGTTTGTACATTGTTTTTCAAATACAAGGAAAACAACTGGAAATTATATTCTAGTTTATAGTTTGAAAGCACAAATTTTATTTTCTTTACTTTTTGAATAACATGATTTAGGCTGTTCTTAAAAAATGAAAAAGAAAACAAGCGGTAAAACAATAGTACCCAATTGGTCCGAAGACTTGAAAATTTTATTGATTGAATTGTTTGCAGAGCTTGTCCGTTTTGACATTCACTAGGCTCACTACAATCTCAAAGCTCATTTAATCTTAAATGATATTGCTCCTAATTGCATTTACCTCTATTACAGAGCCAGCAGCAAGGTAAGCAGCTTCCGATGAACCTTCATTTAAGTAGATTGAATTAAATTTTGAGGCAATGCTATGTCTTCGGGAATCAAACTTGTTCGAGCTTATATTCCTAATTAAGTTCACATGATTTTTGGAGTGCACAGACAATAAATATTTGTCTTCTGCTTCTTTGGCATTTAAAAGTACACACCTATAACAGAAAAATGTAGCAATCACAGCACATTCAGAAAACACAAGCAGCTGCGAATTTCTTTCATTTGGCAACCAAAATATGCCGAGCAGTAAAAAATTATAAATAATCAGAGTAAAGATTGTACCTTTCAGGAATGGAAGCGTTCTGGAGCTTGTTCCAAATAGCTCTGATGCGATTGGGATTCTCGGGATGATGATCACCACCAGGCGTGTGATGCTTGCACATTCTCTCATCGTACAGCAAGCCCACGCGTCGTTGATCACTCTTGCTTTCGCCTGCCGATTCCCCGTCCATGGTGATGTCCTAATCTCTCAGCTCAGTCAGACAATGTCTGCGCATCAAACGAAAGAGAGAGACAGCAAAGAGAAAAGTAAACACGGTGTTGGGGATTGAAACTGAACTTTTTCTTTTTCTTTTTTTATGAGGGTTTGGGAGGGAAGATATTTTCATGCATTGACCAATGATATCATGCCACCTCGAAACCCATCAATGATATCATTAAAGCTGAATATTTATAATAAGATACGAATAAAATTAAGTTAAAATTTTTAAATTAATAGTAAATATAAATATTTAATAATTTTATATAATTATAATATTAAAAAATTATTCCTATAAAATTAATTTACTATGTAATACAATACAATTTATCTAATTAAAATTTTATTTTATAATTATTTTTAATTATAATTATAAAAAATTTACAAAATTTAAATAATTAAAGCTTACCAAAATGAAAAATAATGAGTTGATATTAAGTAAACTAATTTCGCCTTTTACGGTGTCCTGAACTGTAAAATTTGATAAAATGTCAAATTACTCGCATCTGTTCATCTTTCATTGTCATTGGCCATGTGAACATGCACTGACTATTCTTTGAATGAAATGCTTTACAACATTTTGTTTAAAGTAGCCTGGCTTACAACACAATCTATCCCTTGTCACTTTCAAGCTACAAAAGCAATTAAAAGCTAAAAATTTTTTTTTCATTTTTTTTTAGTCATAAACTTAGACATCACAGTTTCCTTCAAGTGATGATCATCTGATTCTATTACAGCTGAAGACTTCATTGCAACTTCATCTTCCTGTGAACCATATGAAGTCTTCACTTTACTAGAATTTACACCTACAAACTCTAGTTTGATACCTTCAACTAGTTGAACATAAGGATCAGCCTGTTGAAGAGATGATAATTAAAATGATTGCACTAAATCATAATAATATAAATGATGTTAAAAGAAGGAATAAAACAATGCAGAAAATCAACTTTCACACAATTTAAATCATGTTTACAATAACACGAATATATATTTTTTATTCTTGTAAGTTGAAGAAGATCTATTATTTAATTTTGATATTTGTACTAATATATTTTTTGTAAGTAATAATATTTTAAAATAAATTATAAATTACGGATATTATAAAGTAGAAATAAACAATTATGATCAGATGTTTTATTTTTATTATATTATTTTAATAAAAAAAATCAAATTTTTTTATTTTTATTATTATGATAAAGGCGAGTTGGTGAATGATAGTGTCATGTATGAAAGTATGTTCAAGATTTGCAAATCATTATTACCATTTTGTTTTAAGTGTGCAAATGTTATAATATTATTTTATTTTTTATATAAGTAATAATTAGTATAAATGTATTATTAATGTTCTGTTTTAAGAATATAAATAAGAATGTATTTTATTGTGAATTAACTAAATGAATATAAATTAAATTAACTGAAAAAATTAATACAAATTAACAAAAATTTCAAAATTTGGGGAACCGAGATCAAAAAATTTAAAATATTTTTGAATTGAATACTTGAGCATGACGGGAGGATTCCGATCTTTAGCTCTCAAAATATTTGGGAGTTGTTGTTACTGCTTATAGGTTCTGAAATATAAATCAAATATCTGAATCTTTAGCTCAAATATTTCTTTTAACAACAAAGGATCCTTAAACACTTGCGCAGGTTGTACAGCAGAGAAGTAGAAGTACAACACATGTAAAAGCACTGAAGCAGTATAGGAACCGACTCAATTGACCGTCCATTAATCTTTAAAATCCAAAGGAAAGAGACTCTGAATTTTCTATGATGCAATCAGTAATGACTCTATACAAGGTCAATACTTCGTTAATATTTTACTGTTAAGTGTTAAAACGACCTGTAGAGATAAACCATCCTTTCCTTGGTGAGCCTGCCCTTAGTGACGAGTACCGGAGAAAGACCTGTAAATAATTGCAAAAGCATAAAATTATTTTAAGTACTCCAAAATCCATAGATTATGCACAATCTTAACAAATATCTTTTGAATTGCATAGTTCTTTAGTGTGGCTGATAAACATTCATCTTAATCAAGTCGTTGGATTTATGTATTATAATGAAATGGCAGGTTCCATAAGAATCACATTACATTATTTTTAATAAATAAAGTAATATCCAAATGATAGAAACCTGATGACTTCCCCTTAAACTTTTGATAAAGTTGCCAAAAGTTTATCAGCATTGCCTGCCAGAATCAGCATTAACAGCAGCTCTTCTAGGAAATCCAGGAGGAGAATCGGCATCATTGTATGGTTCTACTTTTGCCTCGACCAGACTCGGTTTGTTCTTACTCCAAACATTAGAACTGTTTGCGTGCACTTGGGAAATCACTTCATGGGAGAGAAGTGGGAGAACTTCCTGATTAGCTTCAAGATTGTTGTACACTCCCCACAGAAATGATCCCAATTTGAATCCTAAAAATGATGACAACTTCTTAAGGTCAACACCATTAAAACAGACCCCAAGGACTTGTTCTTGTTTTACAAATGCATGCTACAAGTTAAATCTGTAGGTGCTAATTCATCTTAGTAACTAATGAAATGTAAATCACTTTGTCCCCGCCATGTCTTCCCCTCTCAGATCCAGTACAGAATTAATCATGGTTTTCTTTTCTTATCTTCAATACATCAGAAACATACACCAGCCAAGACATTACATATGATGGATTGGTACTCAAGATGGTAAAGAAAACCAGATCACATGTAACACTAAAATAAAAAGTCCAACAACTGAAGAACTGAGTATTATTTTGAAGACATCCAAGGTTATTCATGCATTGGAGAAGATGAATAAATTTTATTTTGTAATATAAATTCATTAAGTTCACCTGAGGATTTTGCCTGCAAACTTTTAGAAGAGAATATTAATAGTTCCACACCATTTATGTAACTCTTCAGCACCAGATCTTGTGTCTCTATAAGTCCCAAAAGACTATCATACTGCTCTTTGGACCTACAATAAAAGAAGCCTTCCTAAAATAGAATACCACCATCTCCAACTATGTTGATTAAACAAGATTGAATTTAAGGACAGACCTCTGAAAATTTCCAGGGAAAAATATAAGTGCAACATCATCTATGTTGGGGCAGTCATCCTGAAAAACCACCTGGTAAATATTGCTGCGAGGAACTGGTGAACATAAAAGCACTCCGGGCATCTGTTTAGAAAACTCAAGAGCTTTGCGGTGAACCTTGATTGGAAGACAAGCCCAAAATCCATCATAAAATTTGCTACAAGTTTCCAAATTGAGCATCTCAATACTCCCACTACAAAAGGAAAAAAAGGAATTGTTAGTGGAGATAAACTCGTGTTATTTTTGTATAGACAAGTTCAATTCTAGTTGATTTAGGACAAAGAGCACCAGCTATTGGTTGCTAGATACGTAGCAGATTGTCATGCACACGTGACAGCTAAAGGTAAAAGATCAGATAGAAAAAAATAAAACATAGGAGCAACCCAAATAGTATTGGTACAAGGCATTATTGTACAGAGTGATATCCAATGTCAAGCAAAGATATCATAAATTTCAAATAAAAAGCTACTCACTTGCAGTCAGTATTTAAAGCAAATCACATTGGTGTTGCAATTCCTCAGATGCAAAAGATTTCTCCAAGCTACTAACTTGCAGGCTAATATGTAAAGTTCAGTTGTTATTGAAAAGTAAATAAATAAAACATGTCAAGTTCAGTTATTTCAACAAGTATAAAGCATTCTTGCAAAGTTAACTGCAAAGAGTTTTCAAGAAGAAAAAATTAACAAACTTAATCACTACTATTAGATAAGAGAAGGATAATAATTAATCAATGTATACTGAGGGAAACCTAGAAAGCAGAATGAAGAAATATGTTAGCAAGGAAAGAAAATGGACAATACATTTAAGTCTGTGAAACAATACATGTTATTTTGTCTGACAGTCCAAGAACATGAAAATACAACTGTTCTTATCCTTTTTTATTTTATCAGAAAAACATGTTGCATCCCACCAGTGGGTTGCACTATTATATCAAATTTGTGGCACCAAAATTTTCGCCACTTTGTGCAAACTAACTTTTCTTACCGTTAAATAAACAGAGAATAAAATATGAAACAATAGGTAACCCACCACCAAACTGCATATGAAGTCAAGGAGAGCGAAGCACATAGCTCATCTTTGGGCATACTCTGTAGATTGTACAGTCGGGTATCATCTGAAAAAACACATCTTCTAATCACTAAGACTAATCAAATAACTAAATGATGATAGGAGAAACATATTACAAATTGGTATTCCCAAAAGGCCTGTGAAAAATTCATACCATAACTGATAATATGTAAAGCATCTACTGGTGGTAAAGGTGTAAACTTAGCTGCTTTCTCTGCGCTTGTATTCAAAGTTTCAAGGGAGTCTGGCAGTTCTTCTTTACAAACATACCATTGTTTATCTGAAAAAGAATCAAAAGAACAAATGCATTTAAAAGCTTACAGGGAAATAAGGTAAACATTGGAGAAGCATATATGCATTTAGAGTCAATTGCTGCACCTTGGCACAAAATCAGATTGCCTTAAAAGTATTACTGCTTTAGTCAATTCTTGTTACTAACGGCTCATTTTGTAATTAATACACTTTACGGATTGTCAAATGAAGTTGTTTATTAGGACCATATGGTGTGTGCCAATTAAAATTTTATTTTCAACCTGTTAATGTAAAAGGTTCTGGCCAATATTCTCAACAAGTCTTCTCACCTTTCATTTCTTTTGATGTTTGAGGAACTTGCCGCTGAGCGATTGATAGGATCTCCATATTGCCTCGTCCAAGAGGACTGCAATCAGTTGCAGCTTTAGCACCCGAATCAACATTTACCCCTTGCGGGGCAAATTTTGAAGGGGAACTTCCAAATCTTGGGGTTCTCTTCAACTCTGTTACCAGAATACCTGTTTGGCAACCAGCGTTTGAGTGCAAATCACTGTGCAGAAACAACTTGACATCTGGGGCTCCTAGTTTCAGAGCTTCTCCTGAGATCTCAGAAGATGTTAAAGCCCCAGAAAAAAGCTCCTGTTTAACTGATTCCTGAAATACTTTGTCTCTGCTTGATCGGCATTCTTCACAGAACCAAACTTCTGGAATAGTAAAGAGAAGAACTTTCATGCAATAGCTGGAAACCAAAAGAAAAAGCAACAAGTTTGAATACAGGTTGGTTCACACAATAAATTCAATAGTTAGATTAAAAAGTATAATGTAAAGATTGACTTCATCTGCATAATCCAAGCCATTGCAGATCCCTTTACAGATTCTTTGATCATACAAGATGAAGTAACAGAAGCAACCAAGTTAATGAAGACAGATTTAAATCATGAAAAGGTCAGCACCGACCAAGGTACACTTGGCCGTTAGAACCACTTGGGTTTGCAAGCTCAGTCAAAAATACAAACTAATTACATAATCTAAAATGGACAACAACAAAACCAACTGCATTAACTTGTTCTCTTGTTGCTATGTTCAAACGTTTAGATGAAATACTGTCAACAAAATCAAGACTAAACCAATAACAAAAATAGAAAATGCTAGAGATGAAAGTGAAGGGGGAAATAGACGACCATACACATGTTCTCGAGCACTTTTGCATTGATAACAAGTGACTATCTGCTCCGCAAAACCTATATGACCACAAATATCACAAGGCTTCACCTGTAACATGAAATGATCACATTGAAATACTTTAACAGAATCATAGTTAGTGATGATCAATTCAACATAAACATGTCCGCTTATCCTTTCTTATGGCATCCAATTCAACATTTTCTGCTTTGTTTACTTAATTGAAAGTTCTTGGTACAGAAATTTGAATTAAAATTTTTCAGACTGAATAACTGATCACGGCTCAAAATGGAAATGGCTTGAGTACCAAATTGAAGAAATGTGAATAAACAAGGGTCTGTTTTAAGCCGCTACCGGAAAAGCGGTAAAGACAGAAGCTTATATATACATAATTATTTAGCAGGAAAGTAGGGTTTGATTTTTAAGAATTAGCTCAAATATTAATTAAAATTAATAAATATCATTGAAATAAATAATTGAATAAATGAAATAAATATTTATAATCAAAAAATTATAAATATTTATGCAGTGCTAATCAACACACAACCCTCTCACGCACTCGATCGCTTGACAATGCGATGATAATGAAGAACAGAATCAGACGCAGGCAATGACTAAATGAGCAGCTCAAAAAGTTAAACAAACAAGACGAAAATCACAAATAGATGAAGGAATTATACCAGCAGTTATAAGCCAACAGTGACGAACAAAACAATTTCTTTAATATTTTAAATGAAATGAAAACAATGCCGATACAAGAATAAACAAGCGTAGGAACAATGAAACAGTGAGAGAGAGAGGCAGGGGCGGGGCTGTTCCAGGGTTTTTACCGGGCGGGTTCTTCTCGATTGGCGCATTTTCTTCTTTTTTTAACGATGAATTTAAATCATTTCTGTCGTGTCATTCTTCTAAATCTAATCCTATTTCTAAAATGGTAGGATTATTTTTCTTATTTGGGAATTGAGAGGGAAATCTTCATGAATCCAACGGCCAGAAAAAGTTCAACGACACCGTCGTTACACCAATGACGATCGACACAGCGGGTAGGGTAGAGCAACAGGCAGTGTAGTCTTTTTCAATTATGGGAGTCGAGTTTTGTCATCAATTTAATTATGAACCTCCCTGAAAATTTGTGTTCGTTCTATACCCAATCTTCTGCCTCTGGACCTAACTTTATCGGTATTAACAAATTAGTCCCTGAAATTCGATGAATTCTTTCATCATGGCATACTTTCATTGTTTATAACAAATCAATCCCTAATTGGCAGAAAATAAAAATAAAAATAAACAACAAATGAAGTTAGGGCTATATAATTTATTAAAATTATCAAAAATATGTCCCTATTTATTGTTTCATCAAAACACTCAAATACTTATTTATTGTCATCGTTTTATTAACTTTATATTACGTATAAAAAATTTTTTTAAAAAAAAATCATAAAACCTTACGACATTCTTTGCTAATTTTTGATTGATAATTCATAATATAACATTAAAAGAGTATTTATAGGATGATTTTGAGTCGGATTATCTTGCCTTTTTTTGTTTGTAGGATTATAAATTATATATACAAGTAGAATTTGGACATTACTTTTTATTAAGTAATAGATGCGAGATTACTATGACTTTTATGTAATTGTAAAAGGAGGTGAAAAGTTCGCCCATTATTATAAAATATTTTTAAAATATTAATTTCTAATTATTTATCAAATTATCCTTTTAAATGAATCTAATTTCACATTAGTATTATTTTAAAAATTACAATACTTCAATTTTAAATATATTTTTTAGAGTTAGACTTTTTTTTTAATAACTAAACATATTTTTATATTTAAATTTTAAGAGTACTTGATTGAAATAAATAAGAGTATTTAGAAAAATAAAACAAATAATAAGAAAATTGGGTAATCCTCTGTGTTAATGATTTCTAATCAAAAAATAAACAACCTGTGAATAGTTGCTTACTTTAATTTTTTTAGAACATGGAAAAAATATTTTAAAAAATTAAATAGAGTGAATGGAGAGAAAAAAAAAGGTATAAAAGAGAGAAGAAGTCGTAGGAGCAACAAGCGGTTAAATCTTATAAAAATAAATTTTTACGTCATGCATATCATAATTTAATTAATTATTAATTTATATGTATTGTGTAATTATTATTTCATTTAAAACAAATCTTAATTTTAGCCTTATTTTGTTGATCAAATCTTTTACACACACTTACTGTGAATTGAGTTTGTTTTTTGGTAATTTCATTGCTAAATTATTATTTTAATTTAATTTTAAAATATTATTATAATTAATATGATATCTTAATTATTTTTTATAATAACTGAAGAAACTTTTTACATATTTCTCATTGGGTTTGTAATCATATCATTGTCATTGAATTTTTTTAGTTATTTTTGATAAAAAAATTTTGATTACAAAAAACTTAATTAACAAATTTTAATTATAAATTTGACAAAAATGATTATCAACAGTGCTAAAATTTTGTAATTAAATTTTAGTAAATTAATTAATTACATAACGAAATTTTTTTAAAAAAACTTAATTTTTTATTAAATATAAAAATAATGTAATTTTGAATTTTTTTAATCTGTTATTAACGGGTACTACACTCTGAGAAGTGATCTGGGACCCTACAATTCGAAGCCGCCCCAATAGTATACCACGTGAGTACCATGTGCTTCAAGATTTGAGAACAAAAAGCAAGAGATTTTGATTTCTCCAATTAATATTTTAATGGGAAAAGCCAAAACTTACGACAGAGACAGATTCTTCTTCACAAACCCACCCACAGAACATCACGTGGAGTCCACCGAGACAAACCAGACCAGCGGATGCAGATGCAGTTGTTTTCGTTGCGGCTTAAGCGGTAATCTATAGTGCTTAAGACACCAAAAAGAGATTAAAAAAATAATAAATTACTTCTATCAAGCATTACATTATCATAGGCAACTAAACAAGATAACGACATCGTACTATCTTGCAAATCAAAACAACAAATCCTAACTCCAAAACAAGCATAGCATGCTGTCCTTAGGCTGCCTTGCAGATTCTGGAACATAAATAGTCTTCTATAGGATGGTTTCTGGACAAAAGTTTCTCTTCATACAACCATCTCTCATTATGGGTATGATAATAACAACTCTTGCTTCCTAAATCAACCAATACATTGATCCCATGACCGTAATTGGCTTGCCTCAACAATAAATTGGTATTGGTTTTCTAGTTTATGCACTTGATTCAATATCGGAAACTTTAAATGATGACAAGAATGTTTGGAGGAATGCTCAAAATTTAGCTGACATGTCTTGAGATATAAGCACCTAGATCATTACTTAGCTGAGTGTAACAGCAAATAAAATACAACCCATGACATAAACCACCAAAACAGTTTTAATACTAGATAAGATCACAGGGTTCTAAATTCTCAACATAATTCGGAAATAACAGCTTCTAGAAGAAGAAGAAGAAGAAAAAGAAAGAGAGCTAGCTCAATATTACTTCTACCAGCCAAAAAGGAATAAAAAGCTCATCCTTTTTTGTCAAGTAGAAGAAGAGAAGAAAAGAACAGAAGACTTAGATAGCTAGCTAGGATGTCTTCGGATAATTAACATAATCACATGCATAATCCACCTCTGCACAATGAAATCCAGCATCAACAGCTAACCACACTATCCCACCACCACGACCAACCTCATTAGAGCCACTAGTTATTTGTTTGCTCAACCCCACAAGAGCATCACACCTGAGGAGAAGAGCATTATAAAGAAAGACAAGGACGTAGTGATTTGGAGTCTCAACCCACCATAACTGTAATCTGTATTGACGCTCGTAGGGCCCATGCCAGTGCCAACCCCTCCCAACACTCCAGTTCCAGTAGATGGTGATGTGGTGTAAGGAGTGGCGGTGGTGGTTGGTGAAGTAGTGGTCGGAGTTGTGGTTGAAGGTGTTGTCGAACCAGTACCAGTACCAGTACCAGTACGAGGGGGACTACTTGTGACAGGTGTAGTTGGCATAGTTGAGGGGGTGCCTGCAGCACTGAACAAACCGCAAAACCAGTAAACATTAATCCAAAAAGTAAACTAAAATATGGGAATGCTAGCCAGTCATTAACTAGAGAGTCGTGCCAAATGCTTGAGTGGCTTTCGATAGATGACCTAGCTGTTTATGTTCCAAACTAATTGCTCAAGGGTAACACATTGTGCAAGCTTGAAGTTTCTGATTTCTATATTCTTGCTTATATGAACTCACTTCAGCCCACATAGCTTAAACAATGAACAGTTCAAAGCTTGTCTCTACAGTAAATTCAAAGTATAAAGACAAATGCCCTCAGTTCATTATATTATTTAGAACTCAGCATCATATACTTTCTGGTTTAAAGCAGGGCTGAAATTTCCACTAGTATAACATTGTGGCTTCATTTTGTACTAGAGCAAAGCAAAATTACATAAATGACCAATAACACATTAAGTTATTAACCAATACATGATAGGGTTTGGTAATGCATTTCATTTCCACTTAAATGCTGGAATTAACATCAAGCATTGGCCTATAATGCGGGCCAGTTGATTGACCAAAGAATCACATATCATGTTCATTTTACTTTCTCATTAAAAGATCAAAAGCATGAGAACATTCTTAGAGAATTGAAAGAAAAAGCAAGAAAGAAAATAGAACAAAACATTTTCGAGTTACTTTAATAGCCTTTTTACCAACTATCATCATGCATTTCCTAAACATAATAGGGAAATGATTGCCAAATCCAAGTAGTTTAGTACCCTAAAAGTAATTAAATTTCGCACGGTTCTATCAAATAGAATCCTAATCCATACAGCTTTTTTAACTTTGACGATATGCATGCCACAACAAAATTAAAACAAATGAGCTGGGTGTTCTGAGCAACGAATCAGTATCTCTACAAAATCCAATAAGAGTAACCTTTGGATATGCACTACTGTCTTCTATATATATAATCCAAAAACCATGCTTGTGCTGTTTACAATAGAAACAGCAACAATTGCAGAAGTTAAAACTGCTTTACTGTAGCCTGCAGGAATCACCTTAGAACTGTTGGACCAGACATGCACAAGCCTCGAGACATCAAAAAATTTCAAAAGTTGGCTCAAATCTCAAAGAAAGCTTGCCCATCTTAAGGCTTTTAGGGAACTGTAGCAACCAGAACAATAGCCCCACCGAGAAAGTGACAGCAAACTTTATCTTATTTTAACGTGGACAATCCAACTGTTAAATCTCCCTCGGCTAGGTTCTTTCTGGGTGGTCATCAAGAAAACATGGCAGATTGTGACAGCAATGTTTTCACTTTTGTTCTCTCTGCTTTAGTGACGGTAAAAATGGCTCCACACTTTCGACTAAGAGACCATGTTACGTAGCAAAAGCAGGAAAGTAATCCTTTACACCATTTAATCCTTGACACTTTCTGGGTATAATTTTTTTTTCTTTTTCGCTTTTGTAAAATGAAAAACAAGTTTATCGTACTAGTATGCAAGCTTAAGAGTTGGTAAGAAGGAATTTCGGTTCATTTATATCCCAATATTTGCAGCATCTTTATGAAAGAGAAAAGTTGAACCAATGGGGTCTTAACAACTTTAATGGCCAATTTTGAATCAGTCAGGAACATCATCATGCAATTTCAACATGAGTCAATATGAAAACGAGCTTAGATAGAATAAGATCGAAAAGTGAACGAGAAAGAAGGGTTTCAGATTTTAGACCAATATTCATTAATTCCAATTTAAACGGAAGCCATATGAAAGAGAAACAGTTGCTGTAAGCTGCAATTCTTTCAAGAAGTTATCTATTCTTCATGAATAAAAGCAAAGATGCCCATCCCACCCAGCAGAAATTCTGAATGAAACAAACAAAAGAATCCAAGTAGACAACACCACACTAGTCAGATAAAACACTCAGCTTCAGTTATTTTATTTTCTGACCACTTAGTTAATTTCCTTACCTCATTTAAATCGCTTACTACCCAGTTCAACAAACTTAAATTAGATCTTCCCAGGGACAAAATAAAAAAAAGAATGATTAAAAAAACAAAAAACAGATGTATTTACCAGAGCTTCTCATAAAATTCCAAATTTCTGCGGATTATCCTATTTGCGTGTGAATGTTGTATTTATATTTATATCCTAGATTCTTCCTCCACGATCAAAAGCATAATAAAGGGCACACATGTTTGAAAAAGAATGATGAGGATGTATGGACTATAGAGAAAGAGAGTATCCTATGTAGGACATGATAAATAGGAAATCTCCAAAAACTATGCAAAATTCACGTCCAATCAATGGAATTTAGATTACACTGTGCATTTACGCCAAGTGGGACCTATCTTTTACTAAGAGCACCCCCAAATAATATCCTGAACAGTGTCAGAAATAAGACACCATAATAAACTACAAAATTTGAAAGGAAGTTAATTACATGTCACGTCGATAGAGTAACAAATGCGCCAAATGAAAATGCAGAGAGAAAAAAAGAAGCCAGGGAAAATATAAAGGTGACTAGAAATACCTGGCACTAGAAGGGTAAGAACAGCCAGCAGTGCCTGTAAATCACCATGTAAAAGGAGTTGAGTTTTTGGAGAATTTTTCTTCTTTTTTATCTTTCGGTAAGAGACAAAGAAATAGAAGAGAGAGAGCTTACTGGGATCAGTAGTACTAATGGTGGCAGTTCCGGAAAAATCACAAGTGCCTTGGCCTTGACCCTTCTTCTGGAAATAGCTGTTGGCAGCATAACTGCAGTGAGCCTTGACAGTGTTTGGGTTGAAACAACCTCCATTTTGATGGATTGGGTTACAGTCAGCCCCAGCTCCACACGCATAATCTAAAGTTTTCTGTAAAGCTGTGTCACTCACTCCATCCTTGCAAATACACCATGTAGCAGCTACCAACGTCACGCACACGAAAAAAAAAGGTAATATATTATTAGCCCATCTAGGATGAAAATACAGCAAGATCAAACTCAAGAGAAATGAGCACCAATTTTTTTCCTTTTTTTCCCGGAAAATATAGTTAGTAAAGTTTTCATACTAAGATGCAAAGTTGCTTTTGAATAAGGAAAAAAAACAAGTAACAGAATGCATCCGAAAGGAAACAAGCAACCATTTCGGCCTCAGTAAGCAGGGAGAATGTCTGAAAAAATATGAAGTTTGAAAGTTATAACACAAAAGGGTAAAATCTTATACCGACAAGATCAAAATAGACAATGCACCCAATAAATAAATCACTTTTTTTTCACAAAATATAATGTCATTAGAGACATTGTACTCTTAAAAAAAACAAAGAAACAACCAGAGATGGGATGGGGAGTTCAGATTTAAGAGATCTACATGACTAAATTGTTTTTGGAGAAGGCAAGCTTACTTGAATGACCAGTGATGCCAAGAAGGAGAACTAAGAGCACCAAAACAGCCATGAGTGAAGAAATTACAGATTTAAGGACAGAAAAAGATTAAGATATATATATATATATATATATATGTGTGTGTGTGTATAAAAAAGCTGGTTAAGAACAGAAGTTTGCTGCGGCACAACAGCTACCTAAGCTTTTAAGAGAGAAAGAGAGTGAAGAGGAGAGACGGGGAGGTAATTATATGTAGACAAAAAATAACATATAAGGTAGAGAGCGAAATGTCAATGGTATTGGTAGTGGTGGGATGAAGGTGGCCTTCGGCCTGCGAGTACCTTTTTGCACCTCACTCCACAGTTCACTGTAATGTAAAACTATTAATGCTAATTCAACATACTATTTATTTTCAAATTCATTTACAGTATATTCATACGTTAATATATTTTTTAAAAAAGAAAATGTATTTTTCATAATTAAAAATTATTTTTTTACAAAATTAAAAAATTTTAATTTTACTTAAAATTTTTATAAAAATAATTTTTAATTGTAAAATAAAAAAAAATTAAACACAACCAACATAAACGTATGTACCGTTATTGTGTTATGTACCGTTATTGTGTTAAGTGAAGAGCGTTTTTAAAAATTTTTATTTTTATTTTTAATTAAGTTGTCATAAAATATTATTATATAATTACAATAATAATAATTTAATATTTGAATCATACTATGAAAATATCATCTAAATTCTCGTTAAAAGATGTTTTACCATAAAGAGAAAAGAATTTTAAAAAGTAATAATAAAAATAATAGTACTGGCAATGAGATGAGATGAGATGAGATGAAGTTAGGGCAAACAATTTGAAGTGAAAATGGCAAACAGCAGGCCTACTCACAGTCGTTTGTCCTTTTGGGCATTCGTGACACCAACAATAATGACTGGCAATGGACCCTACATCTCACTGCTACCGCTCTATTATTTTATCCCCACTCAAAGCTCTTGCTGCTATAATTATTGTCCTTTAATCTCTTATTTAAATAATAATAATAATAATTTAACATAAAAACTAAGATGCCTTTTTCAAAAATTATGTATTTTGTGATTTAAGTTTAAAAATTAATTTAACATTACCGACGACAAAAGAAGCAGTAGTCCGTACTTTAATATCTTTTCTTGTTTAGGGCTCCCATAGAGAGGGCGGGATAGTATAAGCCACCGACTGTGACTGGTGCGACGGGACCATGACCATGGGTTACAGCTGGCTAATCCTGACCCCACTCTAAAACAACAAAACAGCTTGTTGCCTTTAACACATGGTTATTTTATATGATTTTTTTATTTTATTTCTAAAGTTTGATCATTTCGACATTGTCTTAAATTCTTTTGAGAAACCATAATTTCCTTGAGTTTTAAAACATAAATATTTTAGTCGGCAAACCTTTTAAAGCATAACAATTATTTTCTATATTTTAAAAATAAATAAAAATATCACATATTAACATATTATTAATTTTTTTAAAAAAATAATAATTAAAAAATACTAATAAAATTAATATATCTTATTGCACATGTATTTACTAATTTTATTAGATTATAAGTGAGTATTTTTCAATTCTATTCATCGAAGCGACAAAATTAAATGTTTTATGAGATGTGCGTAATAATCTAATGAATCGTAATAAATAAAAATAATATTTATGAAATATAAAAGATAAAATTATCAATATCGATGATAGCAGGAAAATTTTTTTTGGTATAACGATTACAAGTCAAAATTCTATGTTCATAATATTGTCGTGCATTAGATTAAATATATAATTAGGATGTAAGAAAAATATGGAATACCTTATGTCAATCATGCATTCAAGTAAGTACATTATCAAAATGAAAGTAAAATATCAAATACCTAATTTAAACTCGCACTTAAAAAATATATATTTTGTCCACTTATTAAATTGCATATTTAAATAAAGTCCAAATCCGATTTGAATACCACATTTAAACAAAATTCGTATACCTTTTTTGCTTGAACATTAAAATCTTTCGAGATATTTAAATAAAATCAATGTGCATAATTATTTTTATAATTCAAAAATCTTATAATTAGATATGAAGACTTGTAACATGGACTTTTTTTTATTATGTTTCTATTTGATCTCTCTTTTCTTGTTTCATTGAGAAGTTGGTGTTGGTTGTGTGCCATAAATCTAATAGAAATAAATACATAATTATTCATTATTGCATTAATTAATAAAATTAGTAATTTATTTATAAATTTGATATAAAGTTTTTTAAAATTTTAATAAGACGAATTAATTTTAATTTAATTTAAAAGATTCCATCATTTTTAAATATTCTCAATTATAGAATTATCAATACTAACACGTTAATAAAGAATTTGTTTGCTTGAATAACTTAAAGTTGACATTTTAAGTGGTGTCATTTAGACATAAACAACAATATAAATCAATATTCATAACAAGTTTTGAAAAAAGTTTTAAAGATTTTAAAATTATATTATTAATTTAAGTTAAAAAAAATAATAATTATAATGAAATAAAGTAGACATTTTTCATAAACTATAATTTTTGACAAGATATGTATTAAGCTAAAGGATTGAATCATATAAAATAAATTTCATTAAAATTTAGTATTCTTTTTTAATTGAAAGTCATGATGTATTGTTATATATCTGTTCTTGATAGATGAGAATTAATTTTTTAATTACATAATTAATTGAGAATAAATTAATTAAACTAATTTGTAAAGTGGTACTGCTAAGGTAAAAGGGAATCTAACAGGTCACACACAAAAAGTATTGAAGCATCAAGATTAAATATATAAATAAAAAATTAAGAATTTAATTGTTAAGTTCATGATCTTTGAGAATTTATTTCATAATTTTAGAAACTATCAGGGTTACGTTATAATTATGTAGAGTATTTGTAAAAAGGAATATTAATAAGATTAGAAATTCATTTAATCAAATAACTTTTTAAAATGGATTAGAATTTGAAAAGTCAAAATATAAAACTTATAAAAAGTCCCTTTCTACCTAAAAATTAAGAGATTAAAAATCAAGAGAGAATTTTTTTTTGAGAGTCAAGAGAAAAAGTTTATTTGCTTTGACAAAAAATAACACGCGAATATATTAAATTCATTTAAATGAAAATTATTTGCGTAGAATGTCAATAACGATGGCAATATTTTCTTAATATCTATTTTTTTTAAATTACAATTCTATATCGTTGAAATAACTAAATAAGATAAATAATAATTTAAGAAATTTTTATACTACATAAATTTTCCTTTTATTTTCGTGTACTTTAAAATTTTTCCTAAATGAAAATATATTTTTGATATATATGGTATTTGAAGAGCAAAGGAAAAATCATAAATGATAAGAAAATTTTGAAAAAATTATATAAATTTTTATAGTTTTTTTATATAACGAAAAAGTTGATAGATATTTGTACGTGAAAACATATTTAATGAAACTTTACGCAAATTATCACCGGGTATTTTACTTTCATTTAAAAAGTGTGTACTTAAAAATATAATAATAAAAAAAAAGAACAACAACTTTAATTTAAGATAACGTTATGGATAATATAATTTTTTTTTATAAATTTTATTATAAAATTAAAAAATATAATAAAATACACAATTATAAGAATAATAATGATAATCTAAAATAACAAATTAACATCGAATTTAAAAATTAAATAAATATTAAAAATAATAAATAATTTTCGCTGGGGGTGTTTACTGGATCGTACATACGGGTCGACTGGGCCGGATCGCCACGTACAAAAATTTAGTCCGAGACCAATATCGACTATTACTGACCGGGTGCCCGAAAGGTTAACCGGACACACAAAACTTCCCTTTGAATTAAGGAGGTCTGGTTCAACATGAAATCAAGCAAAAAACCCACTGGCTGGGGCTTAAGAGCAAGCAAAACCGTTGCAGCAGCATCAACGAGAAAAGCAAAAGCAAAATCAAGCGAAGGGCGAAACAGCAAAGAAACACCAGGAGCGAGAAGAAGAGCAAGAAATAATGTTACTTCAAATTCCGCGCTTGACAAACTCTCTCAGAGAGCCGTTCGACATCGATCAGGCCTATCTCCAACGCAAAGCGATCCTCCAGACTCTTCGGAAGCCCCGCAAGTAAATTTCATTGGTCTTCTCAGTTCACTTTACTTTATTAACTATTCTTTTTAAAATTTTAATATTCATGTTTGGTACCCTAGAAAACGTCTGAAAAAGCCGCGCAATTTTAATATTCATGTAGAATTTGGACTTCAGAAAACGAAATCTGTTTGTTAAATATCTTTTTTTTATTCCTTGGATAATAGAACTGCTATGTACTTTATGATATAGAAACACATTTTTAAAGCTTTGAATTATTTGATTTAGCTCCGCGAACTCGCTTGATGAGTCAGAGATTGCGCGGAAAATTGTTTATCGATGGGAAGAAGGTATTATAACTCCGTAATTACTTACAATGATCTCTCTCTTCTCTCTCTCTCCACACACAAACACACATATGGCTTGAAATTGGATTGGATTCTGAAGTTTCAATGGTCAAATTATGGAGTAGCTTCGACAGAATTGAGACAAGTTTACAAGCAATTTATTGGGGCGGTGGTGGAGTTGATTGATGCAGAAATTCCCTCTGAAGAGTTTGGTGAGGTTGCATTGACTGCTTACCGTCTTTTTGGTGGGCTGGAAGATGAGGATGCTAATGTGGATAGAAACATTGCGGAAAGGAAGTAAGTATTTAATTTTTCAAAGTTTGATGTAATGACTGTTATGATGGAAAGTTGAAAGTAGTGTAGTAAAAAACTTTGAAGCTGGCCACATTTTGTTGTACCATTGTGGTAATGAACCAATTGATTAAAGACTTTGCATTATCTAGGGAAAAATGTTAATCACAATCCATGAATTAGAAAGGTGACCATTAAGTTAAAATAAAGTCAGCTTCCTTAGTTTTTGGAGGTTTTGTGATTGTTGTATTTTAATGGTTTCGGGATCTGTGATTGTGGGAATTGATACTGGAATGCAGGTCAGAATTGCAGAGTTCAATTGGTCATGCTGTTAAAGATGCTAACGTGCGTAATGTTGCCTCTCTAGCACATATGCTTTCTAGGTTGCAGCCTAGCGAGCATAATGCCGCTATTTTTTCTGACAGCCTTGAGAACAGAAGAAGTGATGATTTTGAATTTGGCGCCAACCTTGTTTTCCAAGCACCTGCTCGGTTTCTGGTTGATGGGTCTGTGGAAGACGGGAAATTAGGGGGCGATGAAAATGTTGCACCTTCTTCATTTCGTGAAGAGTGGTATGATCACGCTGATGCTATAAATTATATTTCTGCTGCTGATGGGCAGAACTTCAATTTAAGTTGGTTAAGAGATGCATGTGATCGAATTGTTAGACAAAGTATTTCACAGCTTTCTCGAGATGACCTGGCAATGGCCATATGTCGAGTACTTGACTCAGACAAACCTGGAGAGGAGGTACTAGTTAATAGTCATTCTTCTCAAAATTTTACTGGTGCATCTTCTGAATACATCTTTTAGCAAAAATAAGTTTGTAGTAATTTTATAAGTTCTTCTGTGTAGATAGCTGGTGATTTATTGGATCTTGTTGGTGATAGTGCCTTTGAAACTGTTCAAGACCTTATATCGGTAAGAATGTGTATTATTGTCAAGTTTCTTAGGTTCATCTGCTATAAGACTTAGGAACTTGAATTCCCTCCTTGGTGTTTTTCTTTTTCCATCTAATCTACTACATGCATATTCTCTGAAGTACTGTTGTGTCTGAGTTTCATCAATTATTTTAAAGGTCCTGTTTTTTCAATGTTTCAAAATAATTGCAATTTCTTGTTGAAATTATATATTAATTTTTCTGTTGTTTGGTTGGTAGTGTTTTTCAAGGATGATGGTATATTATGGACAACCTAATGTACTGGTTCACTTTGTAAGGATGCTAATCATTTGTGAAACAACTGTATTGATATTAATAAAATTAAAACATATCTTTCTATTTTTCTTATGTATTTCTTTTATTCTCTGCAATTCTTTCTCTTTTATCATATTTTAAAATTGAGCAGCTATATAATTAAGAATTAAATCCTTTCTTTTTGGGATTGTAATTGATACCCTTATCCTCTCTTTCAGCATCGAAAGGAACTTGTTGATGCCATACATCAGGGGATGTTGACACTGAAGTCTGAGAAGACAGCTTTGAATTCTCAATCACGCATGCCTAGTTATGGTACACAGGTACACATAGATAAGATAAATAGCTAGATTTTATATCACTTATGCCTAGATCTTGGCGTTGAATTTTATATCATCAAATAGCTAGATTTTTCAACCAGTAGCCACTTGCTGCTTCTCTTTTAGGTTACTGTTCAAACAGAGTCTGAACGGCAAATTGATAAACTTCGGCGGAAGGAAGAGAAGCGACATAGACGTGAAACTGAATATGGGCCTGAGGGTGATGTGACTGCCATAAGTTTTTCTTCTTTACTTGAAGCAAGTGAGAGGAAAAATCCATTTGATGATTTGATTGGGTCTGGCCAAGGGTCGTTAGCAGTTACTGCACTTCCTCAAGGAACTGTGCGAAAGCACTTAAAGGGTTATGAGGAGGTTATTATCCCTCCAACACCAACAGCACAAATGAAACCTGGAGAAAAGTTGGTATGTCCAATATGATATGATGTAGATTCCTTTCCATAATGATTTATTAGTGACTTTTGTTGATTGATGTCTTTTGTTTTTCTTAATATTGATATGTGAGTGACAAGTACATAACCAGAAATTTATCTTTAGCTGGGTTAAAAATTTCTTTTCAGTGATGTTTTAGAAACTTAGGTGATACAAAATGAATACATTCCTTGGAGTGGCTACTCTTGGTATGTTGAACCATTTTCATAAAATTTTTATCATGCGTACCTCTAACGGATCATAAAAATTTCAACACACGGAGAGGATGAAATACAATAGGAGCACCATAGACTATCGCTTATTTGGAGCATAGTGAGCTTTTTATCAAAAGGTATATTCATCTGGAAAGAAGAAAAAAAAATCATGAAATTAAAGTGCAAAATGCAACAGTAAAAGCAACAAAAAATTTCCAGTTATTTTGTTAATCTAAAATATTGAAAATGATTTACCTTCATTACATTTCTAATTTAATAGGTAACAACCAAAGTAACCTCAATGAGACCTAATTAAATAGTATACTTAAATCTTTTGAAAGGGTCATGAGGAATAAGGCCATCTGTAAGTCACAAAGTACAAGTGTGTGTTTGTTTATTTATTTATTTAAAATGAGTAGTTATTAATATGTTAATATTGTTTAATAAAATAATAATTTTTTTCAAGGGCCCAGCCTAGTCAACTGTTAAATATTTCTATTGTGAGAGACACACTCATCATTTTTACTGATCAAGATTGACCAGGAAAATAAAAGGATAATTTAATTATGATAAAAGTTGAGTAGAAGATAAATGACCTTATAAAAAAAAAGTAGACACTTCTATTAATTAAACGTAACTTGATGGAGTAGGCATTTCTGTAAAGCAAATGTAACTGCTGGAGTAGGCACTTGTGTAAAGCAAATGTAATTGCTGGATTAGAACCTGGTTGTCAAATTGTTTTAACTATGGTTTTTTTTTATCCTTTTTTGGCCTAAGAAACAAGAAAAATAGAAAGATTTATAAAATAAGGGATAATATGTCCACAAAAACAGGGAAATACTGTCCAAGAAACCCCAAAAGGAATTAAAACTTTACAAATTGTATGGCTAAGCTCAGGATATTCAAGGACCGTAGAGGCTCTTTTGTTTGCATTATCTGAAGACCTCTGGGATTTGATCATTTTGTTGTAGCATAGGGATTGAGTACACTACTGTGTTGGCAAATTTATGGTAACGAGATGTTGACCTATTGTAGAATGGATTTTTTCATGATTTCTCTTGAGGTTTTTGTAAAATTAAGGATAATGCTGCTTGCTTTATTAATATTATTGTGGTTATTTGCTGATCTATCTTACTGCATTTCTGTTAATTATCACATGTTGTCAGATTGAGATAACGGAATTAGATGAGTTTGCTCAAGCTGCATTTCATGGATACAAAACACTGAATCGCATTCAGAGTCGGATATTTCAAACTGTTTATTACACAAATGAGAACATACTAGTGAGTCACCTTCTCTGTATTTACATACTAAATAATATTGGTGAAGGGAATTAAACCAAAGTTATTTTTCATGCATTTGCAGGTTTGTGCCCCAACTGGAGCTGGCAAAACAAATATAGCGATGATTTCTATTCTACATGAGGTGTGTAATCTTTTGGCGTACCTGAAATCTTATATCTCTTTATTTGGGGTCTGACTTCACTTTTTTCTCGTGATTTTGGATGGAAAAACCCATTGCTTTTTTAATTGTATGATTACATTCAGTACATGAGAATTTACATTCAGTGCTATAGAGCCATTGCCTTTGAGTATGCATATGCTTATGTGAAGTTTTCCTTTAGTTTTCAAGTTTTGAATATTCTATTCTATTGCTAATGTGATTGGTATTCAAATATTTTCTCTGGTACTGAGTGATATTTTTAGTCTTAGAAATGATCACATCCAGCCTTTTAAAAATATGACAGGCTATATGCAGAAGTGAAAGGAGGAATGATATTCAATGTTATACCATTATCTTTGTTTGTATGATTTAATGTGTTAAAGCTTAAATTATTGTCTGAGCCCTTATTCATCAATTGGAAGTTTTTTGGTCAAGTGATTTAATGTGATATTGGGTCAAGTTGACCTCATGGTCTTGCGTTTGAATCTTCCTAACTATTATTGTTTCTTTATAGAGCATTGTGAGCTGCTTGTGTTTAATAGTTGGATCCACGTGATGGGCCCATTAAATAAACCTTGAACCTGAGGGCTAATGTTAAAGCCTAAATATTATTGTTTGTGCCATTTCTTTATAGCTTAAACTTTTAGGTTAAGTGGTAACTTAAAAATATGAACAGGTGGCATTATATTGTCTTTTGGTTTGTGAAAGTTATATTTATTTATTTTTATGGGAAAACTTTTCAACTGGATTGAAAGGACAAATTTGATATTATGTCTATTAAGTTTCTCTCTCTGTGTAGATGTTGATATGATCAGTTCCTTATTCAATCATATCGAGTCAAATCAATTATTTATTTGATCTTGTAGAATAGGGGATATATGAGAAATTAATACAGTCAATGAAAAATCTTGCTTTGCAGATAGGGCAGCACTTCAAGGATGGCTACTTGCACAAAGATGAATTTAAGATAGTTTATGTTGCCCCTATGAAGGTAAAACCCACAACCCTTATCTTACTCTGCCTTTTTTTGGTTGAGAATGTGGGTGGATAAATAACTTAATTTTGCTCATGTTTTGTAGGCATTGGCTGCAGAGGTCACATCAACATTTAGCCATCGTTTGTCTCCATTAAATATGACTGTGAGAGAGCTTACTGGGGACATGCAACTTTCTAAGAATGAACTTGAAGAAACTCAGGTTGCTTGTTAAATTGTGTCTGGTTTACTGTGGCTGTTTGTACTATAATTAATGCTTCACTACAACTTCCTACATGTCCTTTTTTGTGAATCAGATGATAGTGACAACACCTGAGAAATGGGATGTCATTACCCGCAAGAGCAGTGACATGTCTCTCTCAATGCTGGTGAAGCTCTTAATTATTGATGAAGTGCATCTTTTAAATGATGATAGAGGTCCTGTTATAGAGGCACTTGTTGCTCGGACCTTGCGTCAGGTATTTAATTGAATTTATTATTGTTCATGCTATTGAATGATTATCAGTTGATTGATGTCAGCTGAAGCATTGTAACTTAGGGCTGTGATGTTGGGTGAGTACCAAATTTGTCCTTACTCTTACTCCTAGATTTGGTTGTTCATTTGACATTTTAAGCAGAGATATGCGTGCCATTATTCAATCATTTCTCCTCTCTACCGGCTTGGAGAATTCAGATCTATTGTATATTTTGCTTGACTATTCTGAGTGTTAATTCTTCATGCATTCTTGCATTGAATAACATAATAATTTTGGATGGATTATAGAATTCTGTTTCATTTTTTGGGTGTAAAAAATGATAAACAAAGATTATTTGTTGTATGAAACTGTAAGGTACAAACTAGGAAACAAAGTGTAACAAGTCAAACTAAGAAGATCATGGTATTTTCATCTGTTGCTACTTTTAGCAAAATTACATATCTGGTTGAGTCCTAGAGACCAAAAAGGTCATGCTACCGCAACTTGGAATTAACTTTGTAGTTTTAACACCCATTGCCCACAGAAACACCAATAATATTGTGGGGTCTTTCTTTCCTAGCTTTTGGTTAAGAAGAAACAAAAAGTTATATGAAATGTGGAAAAATGAAGTGCAAGAGTGGACCAGATTTCCACTTGACAGCCAAAACAACTTAACAAGGGGAAAAAACTGTACAGCATGCTACTTAAAGAAATTAGACAGCTTTGCAAATGTAAAGGTTATTTTAACCTTTTAGTTATTGATCATCTGTAATTTGACAGTGTTTCTTTATTGAATATTGACCTGTATTCTTCTATCATTAGGACTGGTACAAGTTGTAGATCGATCTGTTGGTGCTCTGTATTTGTAATTAGCCTAAAATAAGCATCTGATGATATTATTAAGGTTTGGCATTTTTGTGGTTTTCTTCTCATACTCTTCCATTTATGTTTCCACAGGTGGAGTCAACACAGAGGATGATACGTATTGTGGGCCTTTCAGCCACTTTACCTAACCATTTGGAGGTTTTTTTACCATATAATTGAAAAATCAAGGATTTTGGTTCATTTACTTCCTATTCTTTCGATGCCCCTCTTACTTTCAAAGTTTTTATTATGTACCTGTTATGATGCCTAGGTTGCACAATTTTTGAGAGTGAATCCAGAGATGGGCCTCTTCTTCTTTGATTCTAGTTATCGCCCTGTTCCTCTTGCGCAACAGTATATTGGTATTAGTGAACGGAACTTTTCAGCTCGAAATGAATTGCTGAATGAAATATGCTATAATAAGGTTTCCTTTTGGATCTGGGCTCTCTTATATGTAATTTTAAGTTTTGATAGTAATTTATTGAAGTGATGATAATCTTGTGTGGCAGGTTGTTGGTTCATTAAGGCAAGGTCATCAAGCTATGGTATTTGTTCATTCACGGAAAGATACAGTGAAAACAGCACAGAAACTGGTACCTCTTGTTATTCTGTCTGAGTTTGTTGTGAATGAATTATTTGGCTTAAACTCCTTGTTTATGTGTTAATAGAACTTTTGTGTGTGAGGTGACATCAATATATATATATATACATAGAAAATTTATCAGATGCAGGCTTTTAGATTTTCAATTTTGGTTGATTGCATCCACATCCGGTTTACTGAAAATGCTTGATTACATTCGGTCGACTAGATCCACAAATTCGGTTGACCAGACTGGCATACAAATTTTAACAAAATTCAGATGTCCGTCAACTGATAATGTATAAGGGATATCTTGAACTTAAATTTTGACTTAAGAAGGTGTCAAAATTTAAATTTTGACACCTTGATAGCATGCAATCCAAGGGTAGAGATGATTTATTGAGTTGGCAAACTTTCTGACTATAGAGTACTAATATTGGATTGCACAGATCAATGGAAGAAAATTTGTCTTTCAACTTAAGTAAGAAAAATCTAAGTTAAAGGAACCCCACCCATGTGTATATATTGAAAGGCACAAAATCAGACTGGAATGTCCTTTTGAATGTTATATTATATGTTGGCTTATAATTCATGTTGAACAGGTTGAACTTGCTCAAAAGTATGAAGATCTTGAGCTTTTTAGCAATGATGCACATCCTCAAGTTTCGTTAGTCAAGGTGAGAAACATAAATTCTTCACTCTTCTGGGTTACCTTGTATTATTTGTTAACTTTTTGTCATAGATTTCCCATTCTGTGCATTTCAGAGGGAAGTATTTAAGTCCAGAAATAAAGATCTCGTTGAACTTTTTGAAACTGCCATTGGCGTTCATCATGCTGGGATGTTACGTGTTGATAGAGGTCTGACAGAGCGTCTTTTTTCGGATGGATTGTTGAAGGTACAACTTCTTCAAGTTAGATCTTTCAATTTTGGCCAAAATATCTTGTAAGATCATGTTATTTGCTGTTTCAGGTACTTGTTTGCACAGCAACCTTAGCATGGGGTGTAAATCTGCCAGCCCATACTGTTGTGATTAAGGTTTGTGCACTTTTTTTTTCGACAAATAATATGCTTTGTTAAGAAAAAAGAGAAGTGAAACCAGAGTGCTAGAAACAAAGTATATATTATTCACATGAGTAAAGTAAACTCATTAATCTTATTTAATGTTACTTTCTTTTGTACATCAAGTCAACGATATATTTTTACATTTTAAAGCCACAGGGAAAGAGAAAGAAGAAAAGAAACTTAGGCTTCATTTGGTAATGCAGTGCCCTGACCACAGCTGCTTCCAAATAAAATCACTAGTTGCCTAGTGTAAGTGTGTGAATGGGTGATACATATTAGCTATACAGTAAAAGTGGATGTTTATCAAACTTGTTTAGCTGTTTTGCTTTAGCACAACAGTCCCAAACTAGCCCTTAGTATGAGTAAAATTTTATCATAGTTTCACTTTGAATTTTAATTTTTCTGATTTACATTGCAACCCCTTTTTTACTTTGTTTGAAATTAAGAAAGAGCAGAGTGTTGCTTCTTTTGTCCACTTTGCTCTTTCAAAATTGAAAACCAATGCAACTGTAAAATCTCCTTTTATTAAACTTTTTTTAATGTGGTTAACTAACCATCTGGAAACTGCACATGAGAGCCTCTTCTGCCAAACTCAGAGCTAGCTGATGCAAAATCAAGAATCAAATTTTAAGTATATTGATGTTTTGACTCTCTGTTAGGCTTATCTCAATAGATTGATTAGGTTTGTCTTAATAAATAGATTAGGTTTGTCTTTTGGTCTATGGATAGGCCTTGAATGTATTTCGTCCGACAGAGAATAGGAATGAATAAAATAATGTGGTCTTGATTACATCTTCCCTTTGTCATGTTATTGTTCTTTACTATCTCATTTTATCTATTTCCTCTCTAATTTCTCTCTCATCTCCTGAATTCTAATTTCTGTTTTTTCACTCTGTTCTGTTATCTATCTTTCAATTTTTCTCTTTGTTCTATATCTCTGGCATATGAAGATTTAAAGTTGACAATTTATATTGTTTTGACATTTTCCTTGCTTGTGCTTGGTTTCTAGAATCAATGTATATGTGATATCCTTTTTTGATAAGTTTGTTGCAGCTTTCTTTTTCCTCACTCTTTTAATTTCTACCTGTCCTGTGTCATCCTCCAGGGGACACAGTTATATGATCCAAAGGCTGGTGGGTGGCAAGACCTAGGAATGTTAGATGTTATGCAGGTATACCAAAATTCACCTTCAAAAAGTTTCAAAATAAGTCAATACTAGTTTTTGACTTACTGTATAGCTGTCCTCTGTGTTCTCATCGCTTCTTTTTTTCAGATCTTTGGAAGGGCTGGAAGACCTCAGTTTGACAAAAGTGGTGAAGGCATCATAATCACCTCTCATGACAAACTGACCTACTATCTCCGATTGCTGACAAGTCAACTCCCAATTGAAAGTCAGGTAAATACTTGTATTTTGATTGATATCAACATCTATTACATTGTGCTAGATGCATGATTATTGTTTTAGGTACTATATTTTTGATTTTTTTTTCCAAATGTTTGTGTGTGTGTGTTCATCTTGGTGGGATAACTTAGGGAAAAGGTAACTTTGGTGCGTCATCTGGAGAATTTTCCCTTTGAATTTTAAAGACTGCCCTTGCATTCAAAAGGGTCACTTATTTGAAATAAGGGAAAAAAAAGGTTAAGGATACTGTTGGTGCAGAAATTTTGAATTTTAAAACATGGTTTACTTACCTTTTGATCTTCTCACCCCTTATCATCTGTTTAAAATTTGCTTCTGTTTGGCTTGTCTTTATGATGGATGTTTATAACCTGCATTTTGGTTAAATTTGTATGGCATGCTGTGTTTTCTTCTAATTATGTTTAAAATCTTTAGTGCTTTAAAATAGTTTGGATGAGATGAAATAAAGGGCTCGTATGACAACACTTACTAGACTGTATTATGTCAAATGGATTGGACTGTATTGGATGGACCTGTACTGTAATGGATTAAATGAAAACTTATACTGTGTGTGGTATAACACGTACTGGACTGTATTATAAGTTAACATGTGTTTGTGCAGTGTAGCGAAGTCCAATTAAGCTGCCTAACATAGTACAAGAAGTTACATCACTCCTAATTTAGACCAGTACAATAAAACAGACATGCCCAAAATGTAAAAGTACTTGATTTTTGGTTATTGTTTAAGATACCTGTTTCTGTCTGAAATCAGGGACTGACTTTGTCTTGTAACTTTAGTTGACGATAGATTTAAATCATTATTGGGTCTGAACTAGCTTTTTTTTTCGGCCCAAATAAGTCAAGTGCCAAAAAAAGGATAAAGCCTTTGTTTGTAAATTACAAAAAAGGACACAACCCTACAATATTTTTTTTTATGAAGGTACCTAGCCTTTACTTAGCAGTAAGTATGAACTGAAGCTGTAGGTGTTTCGTTGTTATCTAATTAAGTAGGATGCTAATTAGATTGGAAATGGAATCTCAAATGTGTTATGTGACTATACTATTTGATCCTTGGATAAGCTTGGTAGGATCAACTTTCATGTTAAGGTTGTATGTGGTTTCCTAATAGGATTAAAACAATTATAAGTTCAGTATTTGGGGACATAATTGTTAGAGGTTAAGCTATTGTTGAGTTGTTACCAATCAGCTTATGCATTTAGCTCTAGTGGTAACTTAGTCAAATGGTCTCATGATTGAATTCCTCCTTCATGTTAGTGTTAATTAAGTCATAATAAATTACACGTGTTTTGTTATTATGTTTTAGTTGGTGGTTATGTTTGTGTTTGGATCGCTTGGCATGCATGTGAGAGGGCATGTTAGAGCTTAAATACTATTATTGGGCCCACCTATTAGCTTAAGCTTTTAGGCGGCAACTTAATAATGATGATGTTGCATGATAATGCTTCTGAACTTTTAATCATTCCTTGAATTTTTACTCCTTTGTATCTCTCGACAAATATCAAGTGCTATTTGTTTGCTTATAATGTTTTCTTCACTTTTGCAGTTTATTAATTCCTTGAAAGATAATCTAAATGCGGAGGTGGCATTGGGTACTGTGACCAATGTCAAGGAAGCCTGCGCATGGCTTGGTTATACCTATCTTTCTATCAGGATGAGATTGAATCCATTGGCATATGGTATAGGATGGGACGAGGTATTCTATTTTCTGTTACACTGCTCCATTTATCTCTTGTTGTAAATGAGCTCCTTAAAATGATTGACGTGGATAAACTGAGCTAGACAAGATAAGATGTTTTATGTGGTTGATTTGGATCTATTCCTCTCTCCCCTTGGCTTACTTTCACTGGTTGTTGAATTACTTCACCTATGTGATTTTAGAATTATGGTTCCATGTATCTTAAATTATCCACTAGTTCTATGTATAATTATCCACTAAGTCAGAAAGATGGCTTATCTCGTTCTTTATGGATGTTAGGGTGAAAGCATCATGTGAGACTGTCTTCTGAAAGAAGAATTTTCCATAGTCTTTGGATCTTTCAGATGTTTAGCTGTGTGATTGAGGCAACTAACTTCCTCTTAACTCAGTTTCTTTACCAAAAGTTTCTGCAACCTTACCAAAAATGTAAAGGAATTTTGGTAACATTTGGAATCTCTTAAACCCGTAAAATCAAAGATCATGTTAAAAGGAAAGGACGCAAAGCTTTTTAAGTTTTATAATCCAAAGTGAAAGCAGGAGTGGGTCTAAAATGTACATTTCACCAAAAGGTTTACTGGTACAAGTTATTGCAACTGATGAAGAAATTTTCATAAGATGAGTGTAGTAGATTTAGCAATGTTATAACTGTCCAAACAAAAATCCCTAGAAACTGCTTGTATGGAGTTTAAGAGTAAACTTTTGTCTATCTGTTTATCTCAATTCTGAAATATAGTCTTACAAATCTTGGAAAGATGAAGGACCTGAGGATCAGATTAATAAAAGTTATATCAGTTTGGGTGGTAATAACTTACTTGTAAACTATAAGAAGAGGAGGGCTGTCTATCATGGATGAACAGTTGAGAGTGTAGACTGTCTAGAAACTATTTGTGAGTTTAAAGAGCTGTGGTGCTCAAAGTTCATCACTTTCTATTTGAAAAAGAAAAAAAATCTATTATTGGGGAGCCTTACCTATTTTGCATCTTCTGTTGGATGTTTAGTAAGAGAGGCATAAACGAATTGATAAACATGCTTGAGCGCACACTGGTTTGTGACCCATGGCTTAGTGACTGCAAATACCACATCTTTTAGGGGTAGCCAAACTGCAGTTTCTTTTTCCTTTTGCCAACCTTTGTTGGGTATAAGTCAGGCAAGGAAAAGTTTTGAATAAGTAGATGCAAAATTGGGTTCAATGACTTAATAATCACATGCAACGACTATTCACCGCAAAATCTTGGGAATTTCCAATTTTTTGAACTTGTGACTAAAGGCGCTGCTTTTATTACTTGGGTAATTGGTATCTCATACCTCTCTTATTATCTGGAGGATCCTGCATTGAGTTTCATCTTTTGATTCCCTTTGCTATCTTGTGAATCTTCTATCTTGATTATGAGAATCATTAAGGTGACAGGGTAGACACGTTTTATTGAGTCCTGTACGAGCCTTAACAGCCTAGATGCATTTTTTTAGCTCCTTAACCTCAAATAAACTTACCAAACTTTGCTCATTCTGTTGTTGAGCATGCTTTCTCTCTTGTCTATCTGTGCATTTGCTAGCGTTACCCTGCCCAAACTGTATAGGATTGAAAAAGAAAAACAATGAACTGAGCTTACTGTTGTACTCCTTCAGCTGTGCTTCGAGATATTTGAAACCAATAGTATATAAGGTTCTTGTTTGTTAATAATGTCTTCATTAAATATTTGCCGATGCATACAACACTGCTGGTCTACAGTGTAAATCATGTTTTGTACTTTGCTGGATCTGAAATTTACACCTTTTCTTCCTATAAGCATGATCATTCTCTTGGAAATTGCCCTAACCTGGTTCTTGCCGTTTTTCTTCATGTTTACGTTGGTTGAAAATATGTTTGTTGTGAGATGAAATTGTATACTTCTGTATTTGGCAGGTTATTGCAGACCCTTCGTTGAGTTTAAAGCAAAGAGCCCTTGTTACTGATGCTGCATGTGCACTTGATAAAGCTAAAATGATGCGGTTTGATGAGAAAAGTGGCAACTTTTACTGTACAGAGCTTGGCCGCATTGCAAGCCATTTTTATATTCAATATTCGAGTGTTGAAACATACAATGAGATGTTGAGACGCCACATGAGTGACAGCGAGGTTTTCAATTATGGCTGTTACACTTGCATCTGCTTTCATCTGTTGTCTTTTTTTTCTTTTTCAGGTGTTATATTTCTGATTTTTCCAATCTTTTTGAAGATTTGTTTTGATAAAATACAGTATGCTAGCAGGATGTCTAGAGTCCAACAATTGTTGTTATTGGCTCTTAGTGAAGAGTGATGATCACCTTTTTTTTATTAATATTTCTTTTAGTTCTTGTCTGCTTATTTGTTTTATTATGGCTTTGTTGCTGCTACAACAGGTAATTGAAATGGTTGCCCATTCATCTGAGTTTGAAAATATTGTTGTTCGAGATGAGGAACAAAACGAGCTGGAGACTTTGGCACGCACATCATGCCCCTTGGAAATTAGAGGCGGCCCTTCAAACAAACATGGAAAAATTTCAATCCTTATCCAGGTATGGAGTTGCTTTGTATCAGTGTTGTTGGTGCTTACTGATTTTCAAGCAGAAGTGATGGCACATGACAACTAATATGTTAAATTCTCTAAATTGTAGTTGTTCATATCTCGTGGCTCGATAGATTCCTTCTCATTAGTCTCTGATGCTGCGTATATAAGTGCAAGTTTAGCTCGTATTATGCGGGCTTTATTTGAGATTTGCTTGCGCAGAGGGTGGTGTGGGATGTCTCTGTTCATGTTGGAATATTGCAAGGCTGTGGATCGCCAAGTCTGGCCCCATCAGCATCCGCTCAGACAATTTGACAAGGATCTCTCTGCTGACGTTTGTCAAACTTCTTACCATCTGCAACTAACTGCTTGAAACTGTATTTGTCATGTAACTGTATTTCTGTGGCTTTTCTTAATTGGTTCAGATTCTGAGGAAGCTTGAAGAGCGAGGTGCTGACTTAGACCGCCTACAGGAGATGCAGGAAAAAGACATAGGGGCATTGATTCGTTATGCACCTGGGGGAAGGGTATGGCTTTTTTGTACAGAATGGTGCTTTGAAATTTTCACTGGCACAGGTTTATATCACATTTGTATGTTTAATTAACCTTTGTCATTGGGTGATTGAAGTTGGTGAAGCAATATTTGGGATATTTCCCTATGATCCAGTTGTCTGCTACTGTGAGTCCAATCACAAGAACTGTTTTAAAGGTAACTATATTTATCTAATATATGTTTTTTTTTCATTTTTTATTTCTTGTATAATTCTTAGCATTGAAGGTTCTTGTCCAATGTTAGGTATTGTTTTAAATAAGTTTCCAATTCGCAGGTGGATTTGGTGATAACTTCAGACTTCACATGGAAAGATCATTTTCATGGTGCTGCCCAGCGTTGGTGGATTATAGTTGAGGTTCATACATGAATATCCTGTACTTTTTGAATGGAAAAGCAATCATAGAAGTCTGATTGGATTTCGACATTACTGGATGATAAGTGATCTCGAAGATAACTTTTAATTCTGGGTTGTGCAAACAATATTCTTGTCCACATTAAGCATACAATTTCAACTCATGCCTATATAGACATATGAATTTATGAATAGTTCAAGTATCTTATGATTTCTTATTTTTATTCCATCTTAATTTTTTTTATTTAGTTGCCACTATTTACTATTGTTTCACTGATGGAAACTTTACAGAGTTCTATTGAGGTAATTACCATATAATAGTAAGAGATATTGTTTTAAATTTTTTCTCTTAATATGTGCAATGTTAAAATTCTCCATGTGATACTGTCAACAGAAAATGTCTCTTCCCTTGAAATTTAGTCTCTTTTCTCTTGTTAAAAACACCAATGGCAGTATGAAATTCTGTGTGGAAAATTCTATTTCTTTGTTGTATTTTAAAATTCTTGGTATTAGATGCAATTTTAACATGTCTAAATTGGGGGTACTATTGTTTAAAGGATTCTGAGAGTGACCACATCTACCACTCGGAGCTTTTTACATTGACAAAGCGGATGGCTAGAGGGGAACCTCAGAAGCTTTCCTTCACTGTGCCTATATTTGAACCACACCCACCACAATACTACATTCGTGCCATTTCTGATTCTTGGCTGCAGGCTGAGGCATTCTACTGCATATCTTTTCAGAATCTAGCCTTGCCTCAGGTATGGCACCTTTCTCTTTTGCTCTTGTATGGCACCTTTCTCTTGCCAATGGTCTCTGTCTTATTTGAAGATTATGCTTCATTCAGGCTCGTACATCACATACAGAGCTCTTAGATTTAAAACCCCTTCCAGTGACAGCACTTGGGAACAATATTTATGAAGCCTTGTACAATTTTTCACATTTTAATCCAATACAAACACAGGTATGATTGGGTAGATCTAGTCTTAAGTTTTGTTGATTAATGCTTGACAGTTTTTAACCATATTAGTTATATCTGAAACTACAATTTGCTTGTGTTGCTTGAACATGGCAGATTTTTCATGTCCTGTATCACACTGACAATAATGTTCTCCTAGGAGCTCCCACTGGAAGTGGGAAAACAATATCTGCTGAGCTGGCTATGCTTCGCCTCTTCAATACTCAGCCGGACATGAAGGTTTGCATAATATTATTTTTTGTTCACTGTAATGAGGTTGTGTAAAAAGAGTGATAGAAGAATTTAGAAAAGGAAAAGAAACCGAAGTATTGAGGTTTGTTTCCAGTTAATGTCAATCCTCGCTACCTGCAGATGATGGAACTGTAGGAAGGCTTTAGTGTCAAAAACTGACAGTTGCCAGACTTCTTGTTCTGTTTCCACATCAAAGAAACAAGGCTGAGTCTTGGATTGGATTTAAGTATAGTGTGTAACTAAAGCAGAAAAAATGTTTCTCGTTGAACAATATGCTGTAAATAAGTAAACTTCACGGCGTCCATCTGATTGTTGATACACTTATTAAATTATGGAGTTTTTAGTCAATTGTTTCTAAGGTGGAAAGTGAAAGCAAGCATTTGGATGGTGTATATTAGATCTGATCTAACTGACCACAAAGTTGTACAATAAGTAACTACCAATTAATTTGTCATTGAGAATAATGACAAAACTTTTGAATTAGGGTCCTTGTGTTAGAAATTTGGTTCCATAATTTGTAACTGTTATGTATTTTATATCTGGAAGTGCAGTAGGCTTAAATCTTTGTCTGGAAGCAGGTTATCTACATAGCACCTTTGAAGGCAATTGTCCGGGAGAGAATGCATGATTGGAGAAATCGGCTTGTCTCTCAGCTTGGGAAAGAGATGGTGATAACACTTGTTTATTGGTTTTATTGGCCCCTCCACATGTATGTATTTTGGCAGATCATATTGATATTTAGTTAGTTTTTTTCAGGTTGAAATGACAGGAGATTATACTCCAGATTTGATGGCCCTCTTGTCAGCAGATATCATCATATCTACTCCTGAGAAGTGGGATGGTATAAGTCGTAATTGGCACAGTCGAAGTTATGTCAAAAAGGTTGTATTTATTCACTATTTACACCTGTAATCTATTAGGAAATTGTTAACTTTCTAATTCAGTAGTCTGTATTTATTTTTCTGAAGACTGGGAATTTATTTATGATATTTCATGTGCAGGTTGGGTTAATGATTTTGGATGAGATTCATTTACTTGGTGCTGATCGAGGACCCATTCTCGAGGTATTTACTTATTAGCTGCAGTGCATATCTGTGAATAGTTTGTTCACTGTTATGTCTGATTCTCAGAATTCCATTTCCTTTTTTGACACCTTTATTTAAATTGCAAGTTAGAGAAAGTTATTAAATTGTCAAGTCATATGGTACTGTCACTGTTTGAAATTTATGCATAGCATATTTAGAGGAGAATTATGTTTGAGATTTCCACATCTGTGCTCCCTTGGTTTTGTTTAGTGGAAAATTTTGCTCGTTGACCTATAATAGAAGTTGGGAATCATTTTATATTCATGAGCCAGGCCCAGGCTTCCCAGCCTGTTTGACACCTTATCAAATGCACGAAGTATAGATGGATTAGAAAAAAATACTAGAAAAGTTACACCTTAACATTAGAATCCTAAGACAAGAAATCACTAAGCAAAATACTGCTGTCTTATCAAAATTTTTTAATCATTCTTTAGTTGCATTCATGCCAATAGGTTTACATTTGTCTTGCATGATTTCAAATCATGATTATTTTGTATTTATCTTATGTTATATAAATTTGAAACTTACAATTTAAAAAATAAGTTTATATTTGAGAACATCATTTTTTTTCCCTTTTTGGGCTTTTCTCTATTTGATTTTATTTTTTATCATTTTTCAATTTGAATTTCTTTTAGCATTTTCCAATTTTAGTTTCTTTAACCATGATTTTTTTTAATAAAAGCAATAACTGTGGTTGAGTTGTTCGGATAATTATGATCTGTTCACTGAAACATGATTTGATCAAATTGATGTATATGGCCTGAATCTAAATTCATCATGGGTGTTTTGTCCATGAACCATGATTGACCAAATTAGTAGATATTGTCTGAATCTCTAAATTCATCATGTGTATTTTGTCCAAGAAAGGTTCAGCTCTGAAAAGAGACTCTTACAATTCATCAAGGTTTGACTTTTTTCATAATTTTAATGTAAGGACTTATTTGTTTTATTGTCTCAATATTTAATTTGCTAAACTTAGCTAATTTATATAATAAATTATGTTTTTTTTTACCTTAATGAGATTTTTCAAATGCTTACTAAAAAAAAAGTCACTTTTTTTGTTTTCACTTTTTGGCTAAATGTAAAAGTCTGAAAATTTTATTAGATCTATTATAAAATGATATCCTTGTCTAATTATTTTATTTACATTGTTACTCGTATAGAAACTGTCACCTTTTTTTCTTTTCAAAGACATACGTATTATTTTTTTTCCTTTTTGTGGACTCTCTCTCCCCCTTAAATTCATTCATCAAGATTTTCAACAAAGTATTGTTCTCAAAATTTTGTGTATTAATATGTATTTTATATAGAGTCGAATCTATTCATGTTTTATATTTATCTATTTATTTATTTATTGCAAACTTTGCAATGATGATGAATTGCATGATTTAAGTTATTTGCTTATTCTAAAGTAGCATGATTATTATTTTTTAATCCTTTTTTTTATTTTCTAATTTAGATTTATCAAGGTTGCAATATATATAGATACACACACACACTTACTTTTCATATAACATTTTCACAGTAATAGAGTTTTCTTTTATGTGTATATGTGAAAATAATTTTATCTATATTTTTTCAAATTTTACTTATTTGAAATTTAAGTTGATTCAAATTTTAGATAAAAGAACAAATAAATCCTTCAGATTCAGATACTTGAGTCTATTCAAATTTCAGAAAAAAAAATCCAAACGCTACCTAGCTTTGTTGTGAAGTTTTGGACATTAGTCATGGTGAATGTAATGTTTGTATTCATAAGCCTGCAAGGTGCTCTTTGATTCCCTTGAAATCTTAACTCTGGAATGGTACTTTTCCAGGTTATTGTTTCAAGGATGAGATACATATCATCACAAACGGAACGTGAAGTACGGTTCATAGGCCTTTCTACAGCTTTGGCAAATGCAGGGTTTGTATTTTATATATATTTATATTACTTTCTTTGAGTCTTTTTGCTTCTTATATTGGATCTAACCTTCCAGATCTAACCTGTCATATATCAGAGATAATGTATCAAAAGCTACTTAGTGTTGGCAGGGCATAAAGTCGCTTTCTGCTTTCTCTTATGAGCATCTTAAACTTTCTTCAGCATAATGCAGTAAACTGCCTGAAACAAATGTTGTGTGAACATATTGTAACAAAATTGTTTTAATTAGCAAAGTTAGATGTTCTGTCATTAAGAATTATAAAGTTCTCCTTACTCACTTTGCAGGATAAAAAACTACCATGTGTATTGCATCTGGCATGCATGTAAAATTGTAAAAAAGAACATTTATTTTTTTTATTAACTTGGGGTGTGGTGGAATAAGGGACTATTGCTATAAAAGCTAGAGGTTGACTAAGTTTTTGCTAAGTTCTGCACTTGTCTGGTACAAGGACTAGAGATATGATAGGCAGAGCACTGTTTGATTTAACATGAGAAGTGGTAGAACAATACAAAAAATGTTTTTCATTACCAATATGCAGATATAATGGACACATAGCATAGAAATGGAACTCAAAAGTGTGCAGTGTTCTGTGGATTTGTTGATGGAAAACCTTGTGAGAATCTTTCATTCGGTAGGACCTGCTGCATAGGTCAATACTTGTGTTAAATCTTTTCTATGTACAATTTGCTTTGGATACATTTCTGTGCATTGTTCTCAATGTGTCATCGTGTAAGTGGTTGAGTGTCCTTTGGAATGTCATAGTTATACTCTTTTTCGGATGCTCTAATTGTATAATTTTGGAGTCTTCTGGACTGGGTGGACAGCTTGTTCACTTTTTTCGGTTAATCTCCATCATGTCTATCAATACAATTTGTGCTTTCTATCCCAAAGAGAAGCAAAAGCAAGCTGCTACTAAGATGTTGTCTCTACATATGTATTTTACCCAAGGACTGGTGATTACTATAAGTTTTTCCGGGGATTATTTATGATACATACATGCAACGATACATACATTTTTTTCAAGTTTTGCATTGATGTATCAAGTTTTCCATTGATGTTTCAAGTAATATTCACAACATGTTTCAAGTTTTCTATTTACACATTTCAAGTTTTCCTTTTATGTTTCAAGTATTATTTGTCATTTGTTTTTTAGGTTTCAAGTTTTATGTGAAATGTTACAAAATTGGCATTACAGGTTCAAGTTTTGTGTTAGGGTTGTAACATTATTAGGCTATAACATAGCCAAGCCCCTTTTTCCAAGATGTTTTGTGTATTTGAGAAACAAGAATTCCCTTATAACTTCTATCTAATGATGTATTACTTCTCTTGCTTTATTTATACAGTGATTTGGCCGACTGGTTGGGTGTTGGAGAAATGGGACTCTTCAATTTCAAGCCAAGTGTGAGGCCTGTACCTCTCGAAGTTCATATTCAGGCAAGTGGTTCTATTGGTATATGTTCTTCATTAATGATCTCATTTGTTCTCTTTCTATCTTCATCGCTTGTGGGGCAAGTTTCCAAAGTCTCTTTAAAATCTCTCTCAGAGTTAATATCACTGGGATGTAATGTATTTGATTTTTTCTCACTTTTTGTTCATTGTAAATGTAAATTAAAGAATTTATTACTTTGACCTGGTGATTAATTAGCGCAATGTAGTATGAAAAATGACTTGGTATTTAATTTCCTTATTTGGTTATTCTATATCAAAGCTTGAAAGAGAACTAGGAAGGGAGAGTGGAGATTAGATTCTTGGATCAATATTCCCATGAAAAGTAGTTTTGTCATTTTTAGCTAAAGATGTTTGTCCAGTGAATTAAAGTATTTTATTATGATATTCAACCTTTTCTTTAGTGAATAGAGAACAGTGTACTAGGGGAAAAGAGGGAGGGGGAGAGAGAGAGATTTGAATAATTTTAATCTTACAGCATTGAGGCATAAGTGAACTAGTGGTAGCATAGTGATGCTATAGTGGCTTTAAGGAGGAAATGGGAGCTGCTATGTTTTCAAATGTTTTCCACCGTACACCAAATAATTGTCACAACTCACAAGGTTGTCTGGGAAGCAAATAACTCATAAGTATGACAAATATAACTATAAATTATAATCTGTGCTAGGCATGTGAGAATCTTTTGATCTGGGTTGATGCATATTAACTTGTCTGGTGATCAATATCATCTTTTTTTTGTTTGTTAAAGTTTTGTCGTCAATGTGCAATGAGATTAGGGCCTTGTATCTATTTGCATTTAACAATTACGATCTTTGATTTTTAATGAGTAGGGATATCCTGGAAAGTTCTACTGCCCAAGAATGAATAGCATGAATAAACCAGCATATGCTGCAATATGCACCCATTCACCAACCAAACCAGTTCTCATATTTGTTTCATCTCGTCGTCAGACAAGGCTTACTGCATTGGACCTTATCCAGGTGAGATTTAGAACTTGACTACGAATATGGATACTTCCATGACCATGTTTGTTGAAGCATTGTGTTTTTGGATAATTGAAGTTTGCAGCTTCAGATGAACATCCCAGGCAGTTTCTGAGTATGCCAGAAGAAGATCTTCAGATGGTTCTTTCTCAGGTTGCTGATCAGAACCTAAGGCAGACATTACAATTTGGTATTGGGTTACACCATGCGGGATTGAATGACAAAGATAGATCTCTTGTTGAAGAACTTTTTGCAAACAACAAGATTCAGGCACAACTCAGTTACTGTAGTAGTGTTTTTTTTCCCTAACTGGAAAAGATATAAATAATGATAAAACATTGGAACTTTCCATTTAATCAGGTTTTGGTTTGTACTAGCACGTTGGCTTGGGGTGTAAATCTTCCTGCTCATCTGGTTATTATCAAGGTGAGATAAAGTCATGTATAGTATGTTTGCATCTTTACTTAATAGTTACACGTTTCATTTAGAGGAAATTATGAGGTTAGTTATTCTTTGGAAATTCAGCCATTGATTTGTTTGAACATCATTCTGCAGGAGTTTTGGCATGCCAAACAGAAATATAGAAGTTTAGTAAAATAATTATTAAATTTTGGGAAGGTGTTCTCTTGTTTATTAGCTAAATTTTCTTAGAAAACTTGGTGTCAGTGTTGTTGGGACACCAAGCTCACCTTTCTCTCACAAATCAAAACCATCCTCATGTAAATCAATCTCTTTTAGCCATACCAACCTGAACCAAATATATTTTTAATTGCGTTATTCTTATTTGCTAAAGCATTGCCATTGGAATGATATCTTGTAAATACTGCATTTGGAATGATATTTTTTGTACTCAAATTTGCTGCAAAATATTTCAAATACATTAAAGAAAATGGGAAAGTTACTCAAATTTGGCTGCATGCTATTTTTCCACATAAAGGTTTCTTCTCTGATGTATGATATTATCCTGCATAACTCCACTCACAAGAAAGTGAGACATTTACTTGATTTATAATGCTTGGATGCATATGTAAGTGCATTTTCTTCTTTGAGCTTTTAAATGCTTTTAATTTTTATATTCATGTAGCTACACATATGATCTCCATTTCTGAATCCTTCTTTTCTCCCCACAGATGATGCTATATTAATAAATGTTGCATTCTCTGCAGGGAACAGAATATTATGATGGAAAAGCAAAGAGATATGTCGATTTTCCGATCACTGATATCTTGCAAATGATGGGCCGTGCAGGCCGCCCACAATATGATCAGCAGGGGAAAGCAGTAATTCTTGTTCATGAACCAAAAAAAAGCTTCTACAAAAAGGTAGAATTAGAAGTTGTGTCTATTTATAATGATCTGAATACCCTTCTATTGTTTTAGTTGGAATTAATGTTGTATTTATGTTTGCAGTTTTTATATGAACCATTTCCAGTTGAAAGTAGTCTGAGGGATCAGTTGCATAATCACTTCAATGCAGAGATAGTTTCTGGAACAATTTGCCATAAGGAAGATGCAGTGCACTATCTTACGTGGACTTACTTATTCCGTAGATTGGTATGTTTTGCCTATGTGTTATCTATTTGTTTAAAATCCTGCGATGTAGTGAGCATCTCTGTAACCAAAGCATTAAAGTCTCTCATGGAGTAGAGAATCGGTTTATTTGTTCATGGAGTAGAGAATCGGTTTATTTGTTGGCTTAGTTTGATATTTTTCTGCATTCAATTTTAAACTAGTTGTGTGAAAAAACAAAAGAAACAAGATTTACAGGATGCAGTGTGTTTTCATGTCTTATTTATGATATTATGTCTCTCATTAATTTTAATTAAAAAGGGAATGGTCATCTTTGAATACATGTTTATTATCTGCTATAAGTTTCAACTAAATTTATTTACATTCTTTATTGTTGTGGAAAAGATATAGCTATGGTACTAAAGATATCGATACTTACCCTTTATTAACCTTAGCATCTTGATACAAGCACTTGCACTTATCTATCAGATTATTGTTTTTATAGAAAGGATGTAGCTGTGGTACTGAAGATCAATAGACTTACCTTTCATAAAACATAACATCTTGATTCAAGCACTTATGCATAGCCAAGAATTTGTGCCTGTCATTTTGGCAGTTGCATTTCCATGATTGTTGCTTTTGGTAGGTTAAGAAATTATCTAGTTATACTATTATGCTTGGTTTGTGGAAGCAAGTCATCCGTTTTATGTTTAGGTTCAATAAATTTAATGTCCAAACTTGGGTGTGGTTTTTTATTAGTTTAGCTATCCAGGTGTTTTAAACATGTTCTGGGAAAAGGACAAAATCTAGGGATAAAAATTTAAATTAGCTATGTTCAACTTGTTTCATTTACAAGAAGAGTAAATTATGTCAAAGTTTGGAGTTTGTTAATGCATAAGGCTATTTTTGTGCTCTAAGTGATCTTTTGGATATCATGATTCTGTGAATGTCAAAAAGAAAACTCCCTTTTCTCTGGAACTCCAATAATCAAAAAACCTCTCTAACAATAGAAGATATTTTTCAGTCATTAAACTGATTGCTTGAATATGAAATGTTTGGTTGAGGCGTGTATGGAAACTTTCCATTGAGGGTTTTGGTTCCATTCATTATAATTGAGTGTAAATTGAGCAGCTTATATTTTTTCTGAGATATAAAGCCGACGGGGTTTTAATATTTAGGTAAAAGCACCTCACAATAGGTGGAAATTCCTAGTGTGATTGCTTGATCATAAAAGATTCAAAATCAATGATATTCTTAAACTTCCTGCAGTAACTATTGTTTATGTCTCCATGTCTTACTAAATAAAATTTGAATTTAGGCCATTAATCCAGCCTACTATGGGTTAGAGAATACAGAAGCTGAAGGCCTCAGTTCATACTTGTCTAGGTAAAAACACAGTTACTGCCATAACAGCACAACCGCTTTCTTTAGGTGTCTCCCTTAATCTTGAAGATGCTACAATAAAAAACTACCTTACGCAGATTAGTGCAGAATACATTTGAAGATCTGGAAGACAGTGGATGCATCAAGATGACTGAAGATAATGTGGAGTCAATGGTGCTGGGCTCAATAGCATCTCAGTATTACCTCAGCTACATGACTGTGTCAATGTTTGGATCTAACATAGGACCGGATACATCTCTTGAGGTAATATAAATATCAAGTTGTTTATTTGTTTTCAATATGAATATCCTATTGTTTAAATTATCGTTCTAAGAATTGTTGTTCCTCTTAGGTGTTCTTGCATATTCTCTCTGGTGCTTCTGAATATGATGAGCTTCCTGTACGGCATAATGAGGTATTTGTTGGTTCATACTTATCACGTTAATTTTCTTCCAAGTTGAGTAGAGAGTTACTGGACTGGTTAAATAATAGTAGCATCATTCATTGTGCACTGACTTGATTTACTGGAAGTAAAAAGTTATATTAATAGCATGAACTGTGTTGTTCCAGTCAATTACATGCTTATGTGTTGTTCTCAGGACTTTCTTGATGCTGAAACTGCTGTTTGCTTTTGATTTCCGTTCGGATTTTAACTTTTTGTTATAACTGTATAGTCGTGACTAATGTCTATAACAACTGCTGCTTTCATCTTCCTTTTCCAGAATAACAATATAGACTTTTTTACTAAATGAGTTTATTGGTGGTTATCTTATAAAGGTGTGAGACAATTTTGAGAGGACTGTTTTATACAAATTATTAGCATGTTCCTTCATAACATTCGCTATCAAAAGTTGTTTTGTTTTTTTGGAAGCAATACTGTAACATTGGATAAACTATGAGGTATGCATGGATGGTGGGATTTGGAAAGAGAGAAAAACTGAGAGGACATACTCAAGGTCTTGTGAGAGAGCATTGAATTGAGGGTTTGTCTGGTTATAAGTTGATGAGTAGATGGCTAATTGGACACGGATGAAACTGAAATGAAGGCTTAAGCTGCAAATATAAAATGTGTATCAGATTTAGCAAATTCCATTTAAATACTATACAGAAACAGTTTGATTACCTGGAGAACAAAGTTTATCCAGAGATTAAGAAAGGAAGGAAATTTTGTATTATCAATTCTGAAATTATGTTAGCAAAATTTGATGAAATGATGGTGCTGCTCCAATAGCCATTCATTTATAAGTTTGACCAACATTTAATAAATCCTTAATTAACTTAGGTTTGTTTTCAAACGATAAGAAATTTGCTCAGGTCAAAAGAAAATCACTGAACTTGGCCTAATTCTAATCTTAAATTATGTTATCAAAATATCCTAACCTAAATTAAAACATATGCCCTAAAGTAAATTTTATAAATCTCATTTCATTCTTAAGAAACAAATTAACAGGTCAAGTTATCAAGAAACAAGTTAACAGGTCAAAATTATCCTTTTTGAAGCCTCTGATATTTTGTGTCTAGTATTCTATCATTGATTTTGATTGCATCAATATTTACCCTCATTCTTTTTACTGTGCTGATTTTGATTGCATCAATATTTAACCTCATTCTTTTTATTTTGCTCTGTGGAACTTTAAGAAATTCAGTGAAGCATCACATATCAGTAAGCTGTAAGCATGTACAATATCTCTTTAATAGTATTATTTTACATGAGATATTTATTAACTGGTAGAACATATAATTTTCAGAAGAGGGAGTTCTAGTTCTTCCTTGGTAAAGTTCTTTGATGGAGATTAAATATATGTATGTGATCATGCTATCTTTCTGGTGTCCCATAAATTGGCTATCCAAGTATCAATTTAATTTATTGTTCTAAACTGATATTATCAGTATAATCTACTTTTTTTCATCTGATAGTTGGGTATAAAATTTGATTGGCGTATTTTGAACATTATTTGGATGGGCACATTAATTTGTGTTTCTTGTTTTTTGTAGGAAAATTACAATGAAGCATTGTCCCAGAGAGTTCGACTTGCTGTGGACAAGAATCGCCTAGATGATCCGCATGTCAAAGCAAATCTGCTATTTCAGGTCTTTTTAATATTGTTTCTAAGCATATCTTTTGGTAGGATGAAAAAGAAATTTGTTTATATTTCCTCATTTACAAAAAAAATTCTTAAAAAAAAAGGAAAAAAAAATACCACTGATTTCCTCTATGTTCATTTGTTATTAACTCATTACATGAGATGTTTTGGACTTTAGGCGCATTTCTCTCAGCTAGAATTACCTATCAGTGACTATGTCACTGACTTGAAGTCAGTATTGGATCAAAGCATACGCATCATCCAGGCCATGATAGATATTTGCGCTAACAGTGGGTGGCTTTCAAGTTCAGTCACTTGCATGCATCTTTTGCAAATGGTTATGCAGGTATCTGACTCTCTCTCTCTCTCTCTCTCTCTGAACAAAAAGAATTATAGATGTCAATTGAACAATAAAAGAGTTGTAGATTCCCCCTTCCTAAACATTGGTGTGCATTTGTGCTATTTTGATTTTACACTTGCTTCAATCATCTTCAAAACATTGTATTTTCTCTTCGGCTGGTGGATTTTGGCGGTAATTCCACTTTAACTTTTGTTTGTTTATTTTAACGATTGCTTGCTTAGGTGTTGCCTGAATTGGCTACTGACATCATGGGCTGTGGGCATGTACCATTAGGTCTTTAATATATATCTCCACCTTGGCACCTATGATAAAGCAGTTGTTTGAATCCTGGTCCAAGCACAAGTTTGTTTTCCTTAATAGGATAAAATCTAAAATGACAGCCTCCTCAAAGAGACCCTAGCTTGCTAGTTTAAGTTATGTTAAAATTTTGATCTCTTGAATTGTAAAAGCAGTTTTTCTTTACTTCCACCGAGACCATTATTCGATAAAGTTAATAAATCGTAATGTCCAGAGAATTCCTTTTGGGATTTATGAGGATATTTCAGTATTATATATGAGATTTCCCAAATTTGGATATTTTTCCACAAAACAGAAAGCAGAACTTGGGTCCACATAATAACTTGAGGGGAAATCACTTGGTAGTTATGCTGAGGTCAACTTTATTGTAATGCTGCTCAAAAATCTGATATCTAGTATCCATTGAAGGTTTATCTTTCTTGGCTCAGTCAAGATGTCTAATAAAAACTTTGCATTTCCTTTGTGTATAATCTCTGATATTATTTCCATTTTCACAGGGCCTATGGTTTGATGAGGATTCTCCATTGTGGATGTTGCCATGCATGAGTGATGATCTTGTAGGTTTGCTAAGAAAAAGAGGAATTTCCACTGTTCAGCAACTCTTGGATATTCCAAAGGCAACTTTACGTACTATAATTGGAAATTTCCCTGCTTCAAGATTATATCAGGTGCACATTGCTCTCTAGAAACTGGTGTATACTTCTATGGTTTATCTTTGTGTCTGCATTTACACAAGGAAAATGGAAACAAAGAAAGAAAGAGAATTGTCTTTTTAGTTTGTTATTCTAAAAACAGCTGACAAGATAATTAAGATGATACAGATGAGGCCATGTGGCAGAAATATAGACAATAGAGACAGATACAACTTGATATGGACTGTCAAAACAGTCCTTTTATAATGTTGTGAGCAAAGGTGAAATCCAGGCACTTTGCCTACCATCATTAGTTAACATGACAAAATAATGAGATTAAAAAACAAAATTCGAGTGGAAGTTAAAAATGTTAACATATTAAATGAAATGTTTTGAGTATCTGGTAAATTTCTATAGATACATTTTGATCTTCTGACTGATTTAATTTTTCAATCTCGCTTTACAACCTTGGTGGGTCACATGTGGCACATAATTGACAACTGATTATAATCAATGAAATGGAAGACAGTTGTGATTTATTCTTGGTGGTTGGCATGTCCTCTTATTTCGTTAATTTGGTTTTTGTCACATCATATTTCATCAGGATCTGCAACAATTCCCTCGAATTCAAGTGAAATTAAAACTTCAGAAAAAGGATATTGATGGTAAAAGGTCTTTAATGCTTAACATCAGATTAGACAAGGTGAATTCACGGGGAAACACATCGAGGGCTTTTACTCCACGGTTCCCTAAGGTAAAAGAAGCACACCAAGGATATTTTTGTTGTTCTTAACACAGACTAACTTTGATGTGCATTTGCAGCTAAAAGATGAAGCATGGTGGTTAGTTCTTGGTAACACTTCCACCTCAGAACTATATGCTCTCAAGAGAATTTCTTTCTCTGATCGCATAAGTACCCACATGGACTTACCATCAAGCATAGCCACTCTCCAGGTTAGAAATCCTCCTGAGTCATATTTTTCCCTTTGCTTATTATTTTAGAATGTAAAGCTAATGCATACCATAGAAGTTCGTTCATGGCATAAATCCTCAGAAAGGAAAGAAATCTTTACTTTCTAATGTAGAAAACATATTTTATTTAGTCACAATCTTTCCAAATATGGCTAATTCTCTCATGCCATAACAACCATAAAAGCGCTGGAACAACACAATTCTGAAGAATTTTGGCTTTCCTCCCTTTTCAGAAAACAAAAATATTCTTTAAAGCAATTACAAGAACTCGGTATAGCTCAAGAAATCATAGCCTCTTTGGATAACTTCTCCTATGTTGATATGGCCTGCAACTAAAGCCAACAAAGCTTTGGGTGGAATTTAGCTTTCCATATTAACTTATGAGGTGTGCAGTCTGCAAGTGAGCTGTGAATCAACCACCCAAAATATGACTAGTAAATTTGATACCTGAAGTCTCCAACTTTCATATTCTTCTCTCTCTCTCTTAGTCTCCTCAGTTTTTATCATTGTCTGGCAACATCAAAAGATCTACATATTCTTGTATTTCTCTTTCATTCTAATAAATCTTAAAATTGAAGTTCCAATTCCAACTTTCCTGAAGAGGGCGGATTACCACACTACTTCCACAATTGGGTGTCATATATGAAGCTTTTGGGTTCAAATCAGTTGTTCATCAGGGTTGTTGGGGTTTAGAGGGCCTTGATTTATGAAATTTATTTGTACTATTTTAATTGAATTTAGCAGTTGTTAGAAAAGAATAAAATGGCTTATATTTTGATGCAGAAGATGTTGTCTGAACACATCCTTGCGTTCAAGGCAGAGGATGTCAGATTCACTAATGATTGAATTATTCTGTGTTTTTCAGGGGATGAAGCTCATTGTTGTTTCAGATTGTTACCTTGGTTTTGAACAAGAATATTCCGTTGAGAAACTACACGACACCCATCAATCTTAGAAGGAGGAAACTAGGGGTGAGCCTGAGTTGTATTTTTTTTATGAAGTCCTTTGTGGCATTTTTTCTATTGGCCTATATTCCCAGGATAACGTTATCAATTGTCATTAATCCAGGCACCCTAGGTTGCATAGAAGTTGTATAACATAAAGGACATATGCTTTTTTTTTATCTGTTATAGGAAAAAATTAATTTATACCAAATATTTTTGGATAAGTTGTGATGTAATTTGAATGCATTTTGTTAATAAGTTAAAAAGGTTAAATCATGTTAATAAAATCTTGAGTGATATATCATTTGTTTTTGAAATTTGTTTTATTGAAACTGATGCAATCACAATTTTTGCTTAAAACACTTGGTCGCATACACTTTGATTCCTTTTATTATTAGACCCAGATAGTGTTTGCGAATTGTCAGTTCTGAAAGCAGGAAAGACAAGTTGTTTATTACACTAGCATTCATTAGCAGTTACAGGGGGTTAGATGAAAACATTCTGTTTAAAATTATTTGCAGAGTATTCAACTAATGCATGTGCTCTTGCTGTACTACATAATTAAATTTGCTATTCCCAGTCAGCATCAAAGAACCCCGCATCTTTCATTTCAGAGTAATATTCATTATCCAGTCGAAAATCTTCCTCCTGAAACACCACAACAGATCCTAGGGTTAGACAGTCGCACTGTTAATAAACAAGAAGATATTGCAGGAAAGAAAAGATGATGACCAGGAAGAAATCTGCCAGAAAAGTTGCATACAAAAACGGAAGATAGAGTGAATGATAGCAGATTACTGTGAGATTGTATAACCTGCAAAAGAAAAGATAAAACCATTGTTCAATAAGATAATTGAATTGCAAACTCTCCCTGTCAATGAACATTTAATCTTCTGTTACCAAATGCCAAAACCAGCTCCAATTCCAGCAAGCACACAACTAAAAAATGCTACTGCACTAACAACAAACATCACAACAACATAGTGGTAGAATGCTGGTCTAGCTGCATATCAAAAGAAAAAGAAATGTTACTTGATCTGATTTTGATAGCAAGTCAACAATTGGTGCAACAGCATGAATAATGTACTCACAAGGCAATTTCTCCCTCCATTTTGAGAAATGCACGAATAAAATGAAGCCGTAAACAGCAGTAAGTAAAAGTTTGTGGATGATCCACAAGCCCCACTTCATCCGATGAGTACTTTCCACATCAATGAACAGTGGGAATCCAAATCCAAAGACGTATATTACCTGATAATGAGGCATACAAGAAAGGAAGAGGTTGAAAATAAATATTCAAGATGGTCAGGTGGTGAAAATACAGAACCCGGAAGAGACACAAAATATGCAATATGATGCATAGAATTACCATGCAATGCGATAGGATGGAATTGTGGTTCAAATGCCAGCGAAAACTCTTAAACATAAACTATAACGCAATTGCTATAACCACCAAACCAAAAAAAAGCTATAGCAAACATACATTATACAATTAAAGTTGGCTGTTTTTTGGCCAACAGGGTCTGCAGGTGATGTTGCATCTACCTTATATCTTGTACCTGGCACCATTCAGGAATCAACCAACATATGTTGATTTATACAAAGGTCACCTGATCTCAACTGGTAGGTCACAACTGAGGAAAATTTAATCTTCCATTAACATGAAGTTATTGTGTAATTACTGATATAAACTAAAATGTCAAACTTTTTCAGCTACTAGGCAACAGTATGGAAAACAACTAGAATGTATTACAGTTAGGTTAGAAATACCAGCACGAGCAGCAAACATTAAAAGAGGGAAGCAATAGGCAATAGCCTAAAATTTAATCTGTATAAAATTAACCAGATCCTTGACTATAACACAAATCAGCCTCCAGTCAATCATGCATGAGCAAAAAACAAGTTTTAGGCAAAGTTACTGGATGGGTTTCAGTAACAAGACCAGAAACATGACATGATAAAAATTTAGACCAATATGAAAACTGAGTTTGGAGGGTAGTGGTGTACACCTCCAAGCATAATGCAATGAAGTGTCTCAAGTCATTTCTATAGATTAGCCTTTGATCAAAACACAAGACACATGCAAAAGGATGCAGTTCAGGCAAAAAAAAATTACCTTCACAAGTATATCCACACCAGCAATTATCCCTGAGATTATGAAAGTACGTGATAAAGTCTCCAACCCACTAGCATAACTTTCCTGTAGCAAAAAAGCCACCAAGCTGATTTCCAGATACAGCATCACAGACACTGTAAACAATGACAGGAGATTCCATGCGACTTCCTTCCCAGCAGAGCACTGCCAAGCCTGTTCATCAAAGGAAAAAAGGACAACCAACCAAAGACATCAAGAAAACAATATATTTGGACACATCTTCCACAGAAGACAACTTGGCTTCACAATTTAGGGGGAAAAGAACGAGCAAAATGTACATTTGATCTGGTTACACACACATATCTTCCTCACCCCATAAACATAAACAAACCACACTCTCATTCTGATTCCAAGGAATCCAAACAAAAACTTTCAGCCAACAATAGTATTAGCTCGTATTTTGACCGTGTTATTTCTCAACTATACCCTGAAACAGCAATAGAGTTCAATGTAATAAAGACAATAACTAAACATTCAAAAATCAAGAACTTTGATTTTCATTTTTCTTTTCTTTATAGGTTTGAAGGGCTATAAGCATACCATGCCAACCTTCTCTTTTATAATTCTTCTTTGTTTCGAATTCTACTAAGTTTAGATTAAATCCCGATTCCTATATTTTAACGAAATTCAAAATTTCAAATAAAACAAACTGAATTCCAAATAATAATAATAATAATTAATTGAAGAGGAAGTAAAGGACCTGAAGGGAGCACCAAGCTAGATTGAGGGCACTAGCGAGCCAGAGAAGGGCATAATAGGAAATCATAATACACGATCTACCATTGTACAGCTTCGACAAATTTTTCTTGGCGTGAGCCGCCAGGTACAGTAAGAACAGAACCGTGGGAACCACCAACACGGCATCGTGTAACACCCCGTGACATTGCCGTATGCTCTCATCGCCAACGTAAGTTTTGGTGGAAAGCGGAAGGCCTGCGATCGGCTGGAGGGAAACGGAGACGGTCGTTGCCGTGATTGTGACGTTAATCATTGCTTCCAGATTTTTTGCCATAGTTTACATAGCCAAAAATCCTAAAATGGACGGTTGTGATTGGATCGGAACATGATCAACCTCGCTGCTGATGAAGATTCGAGAAATCAAGCGATTTTAAGCACACTAGAGATTGGTTTTTGACTTGCAGAGAGAGAGAGAGAGAGAGAGAGAGAGACCTTCAACGAGCTTATAGAATGGAACGCAGATGGCAACACTCCAAAACGACTCCGTTTTTCTAAAACAATCTCTTGAACTCGAAAGACAAAAACAAATACGAGAACGAGATACTTTAATTAGTTGTATTAATGCAAATTACAATTCAATTTCAATCACATTAATATTTTGTTATCCAAAAACCTAATTATCACGTTAATACTCAAATAAATCTTTGACAACTTAGTAATTAATAATTATGTCCAACTAAAATTTAGTTTAAATTTTTAACTTATCCCTCAAATCTAAAATTTCTATAAAAATTTTTAATATAATCTTATAAATTTTATTATTTAGTAAAATATCAAATATATCGATCTCAATACACCAAATTTCAAACCGACATCTCTCAATACGATATTTACATCTGTTAAAAAAATTAATACTAAATATACATTAAATTTGTCATGGGTTGAAATATTTATTCATAATTTTTTAATTATATTTGTAATATTATTAAATATATAATTTAAATTTATATATATTATCTAATTAAAAAAATAAATTTTTATTTTTAATTTATACTCACATAAAATATCAACTATATTTAATATAAAATAAAATTTTCATCATAAATATTTAAATATATATAATTATTTTATGAATTCATCGTATATGAAATATTCAAAAGAAAAGTTTATAAACTCATAATGTAAAATAATAGTTACTTTATTTAATTATGGTCAACATCCATTCATCGTAAATTTTATACTAGTCAATAATAATTTATAAATTAATAAAAAATAAATTTTTTATGAATAATAAAAATAATTAATTTATTTTATTAATAACATTCAATTTTTTTTGTTTCAAAAGAAAAACTTAAGACTAATTATTAAAAAAATAATTAATTAAAGTAATAATATTTTAAAAAAAATATATATTTTGCAAAAATTTATCCGTACACATATAAGTCTTTAATATTATTGTTTATATTTCTTTTAGATGCATTCAGATTTTAGATTTTACGATAACACCAGCCCAGCCGGGGGTTGAAGAAGGAAATCTGCTATTTCGATTATAGGTAGGAATGCCGAGAGACGCAAGTTTAGTAGTAACATGGGGAAATCGTCAGTTGAGATAATATTTAATGGGAATGGGAACATGCTGTTAGTCTCTTTTACCTTCTATTTCCTGTTGAATTATAAACTCGACCAAAAAGAAAACAGTTTATCTATATTTTAAATACAAATATTTAAACCATACCAACTGGTTTGGGGGAGGGTGAAAAATGGAAATCACATTATATAAAGGATGTTCATTTTATTATCGCAGGAATAAACATGAAAATACAACACATATCCATAGTCTCATTTTAACCGATGATATATATATATATTCCAAACATCAACTAGCATAAGCAAGGGGTGATAGCCTGGGTCTTGGGTGCACCACCAAGGGCATCGCCCGCTGTAATGTCAGGCCATAGGCCTCCGCCATGTTCAGTTTCTCCGGCACCAGCCCATTCGGCAGCTCCCAATCAAAAGCATGGACCAACGTTGCTGTCAGCAACTGAACCATGCGCAGGCCCAGGTTCATGCCCGCACAAATTCTCCGTCCGCCACCAAATGGTATGAGCTCAAAGTCATTCCCTCTAACGTCAACACTGTCCTTCTCACCACCCGGTAAAAACCTCTCGGGACGGAACTGTAACGGCTCGGTCCATTCGTTGGGGTCACGTGCAATGGCCCACACGTTGACCAAAAGCGTCGACCCCTTGGGTATATGGTAGCCGTTGATCTCACAGCTCTCCGCCGCAAGTCGGGGTAAAGATAGCGGCGTTGAAGGGTGGAGACGGAAAGTTTCCTTGATCACAGCCTGGAAGTAAGGGAGCTGGGACAAGTCCAATTCGGAGACCAAACGATCACGGCCCACAACTGAATCTATCTCTTGTTGGACTCGACCTAGCACTTTTGGGTGCCTGATTAGTTCTGCTACGGCCCATTCAACAGTGCTAGATGACGTGTCAGTGCCTGCTGTAAACATGTTCTGTAACACATTACCAATACAAAATTACCATTCGCTTCAGCAAAGAAGGATAAAACAGAGAGAGAGAGAGGGGGGGTGGTGAGTGGTGTTGGGGTGTGTGTATGTGTATACACACACACTCACACGTGCGTACGTACCAAGAGCAATGCTTTAATTTCGGTCTCTGTGAGCTTCTCTCCCTTACCGTCAGCATCATCCATCAACGAAATCAACGTACTCAGCATGTCGGTGTGCTTGCCACTCCCATCACGACCGTTCATTTTATGCTCCTCCAAAATAGCAGTCAGAAACGTGTCAAATCTTTTGTGGAGCTTCTTCATCTTACGTGCTACTCCCTGTATGTCTAGCCAGTCCAGGGCAGGGATAAAGTCGCCGATGTTGAACACTCCCGCCAACACCATCACCTCCACAACCATGGACTTGAACTCGTCAGCCTTCGGATCGCTGCCACCGCTACCGTCGCCGAACACCCTGTAGCCTAGCATAACCCGCCCTAGCGCGTTCACAGTGCACAAATTTAGCAGTTGCGCTAAGTTCACCGGCTCTGACGTCCTTGCTACTGTTTCCAAGGCCCGGGTCAGCACCGCCACCTCCTCCTGTATTGTATTTGTGACGACAAGTGTCACGATAATTAATGTTCCAAAAAGAAAAATTAAGGAACTAAATTGGTAGAAATTAATTTCTTTTTTTTTCCCCAGACAAATACTGGTGCAACTGCGGGGCCACAATGAGTAGAGAGCCTGCAGGCGCAACACTAGTACCTAGAAATAACTGCGGAGGCAGAGGGAGAGAGCGCTAATTAATAATTAATTTACCTGGCGAACATGTCTGTAATCATCCAAGGCCTTGCCGGAGAAAAGATGAACGGAGCTGATCTTCCTGAGCATCCGCCACCTTTCTCCGTACGGTCGGAAAACGAGATCTTGATAGTTATAAGCAATATACTTGGCCCCAGAGTTTGGAGGTCGGCTGGAGAAGTTGACGTCGTGGACCTTCAAGAATTGTTCAGCCACGGAAGCCGAGGCCGCCACCACCACGTCAACGAGGCCGAACCGGAGGTGCATGAGCGGACCGTAAGTCCGGGCCAGGGCGGCCAGGGAGTGGTGGGGAATGGGGCCCAAGTGGGGGAGGTTTCCGATGAGCGGCCATGGTTTTGGGCCGGGAGGAGAAGGGAGGGAGCGTCGATTGAGGAGGAGGGAACGTATGAAGTAAATAATGAAGATTGCGAAAATTGCGGTAAAAACAGCGAAAGGAGACATCGCAGGGTGTGGTCTGAAGGAAAAAGGCCGACTCATGAAGAGATATATTGACAAGAGTCGAGTACTTTTAGGTAGGTATTGACTCGTCGATTAGGTTTGGCAAGCAAGCAGCACGTGAATTGAAGGTACGGTGTCCAAGGAAATCCTGCCAGAGAGACTGGTAGCTACTTTTTGAACTGTACGAATATGTTCATAAACGAAGAGTGGCATTTGAATTAATTAATTATTATCTTAAGCAAGAGTGGCAGACCATTTTAGGTATCTCGTGATGCTAACTGACTTTCTTTTTTCTTTTTTTAAGACCTGTGTTAATTTGCTTGCGCAGATACAACTTGTGTATATAAAGTTGGTGGTGTGGTGGATTTCAACCGCCCACGTTGGCTGATCTCTTCTTCATCTCGTAGAGGTGTCGTCCGAATCCAGTTTTGAGTATGAATTCACGTAAAATTAAAATCTATTTCATTTAATTAATAAATTATTTTACCATTCTATTTAATTTTATTTTAAAATAAAATATTTTTTATTAATTATTTTAATTTTATAAGTTTTAATTTTTAAAAATTTAAAAATTTTAAATTAATGATATTAAATTATAAAAATAATAAAATATATAAGTAAAAAATATAAATAATCGATAGATAATAAAAATAATTTATTAAAAATATTATATTATTATTTGACTTAATATTACATATTATATTTATTTTTTAAAATTATATTTTATTATATATATATTTTTATTTTATTTTTATGTATTTTTTTATTTTTTATTTGTATAATTTTAAATAAAATAAATATTATGATTTTATTAAATTATTATATAAATAAAATAAAATAAAATATTATAAATATATTAACTAATTTTTTTATATATTTAATAGATAAAATATAATTATTTTAATAAATTATTTATTTAATTAAATATGATAATATTTTACATCATTAGTATACTTGCACAAATTTAACAATAAATTTTTAATATATCGTATTATGTTTTAAGTTTAAAGTGTTTATTTAAAATTAATTTTTTATAATTTTAATAAATAATTTTAAATATTATTATTTTATTAATATAAATTAATATTTATTAATTTTAAAATATAAAATAAATTAAATTAATAATTTTTAATCCTATTACATTCTTCCACATCAAGCTTCAAACTGAAGTTTGAATTTGTACCTGTTAAGTTTAACCTTTTCATTTCCTTGCTGGATTGTCTGACCGACTCGTCCACGATATTTTGTGTAATTTATTAAACCGTGCAGGTGTTGCTGTCAGCTGGATTATTGTTTGAATCCTGACCGAACAGTTGTCCAAATAACAAAATAAAAAGTGAGCAGAGTATTTTTCTGTATAATTTCTTTTACGCCCCTTCCCTTCTCTCTTTATCCCCTTTTTCTTTCGTTTCAAATTTGTACTTTCTGATCCGTCCCCTATTTTCTCTGATAGAGTTCAAAAACCATCAGTTAAAATGTATGTGGTGGGTAGAGACAGAAAGGAAATAGGGCTAGTCGAAAATAATTGAATTATCAAAAATTCCCGTCAAAACATAGGATCCGATATAATAAATATATACATGTATTTAGTTTTTACATTAAAAATTGAACAGTAATTTACTCGAGTTCAATAGTAAATTTAAAATTTGAACCCAATCTAAAATTGAAAAATAATTTATGAATTTTTTAATTTTAAAAAATTAAAAAAAATATTTGATTTGTTTTAATTAATTAATAAATTATAAATGAATTCCCTCTCCCTCTCACGCGCGCGCACGCACACACATAACGCTCTTTACAAATTAAAATTTATTTTAAAAATTATGGGCTTACATTTTGTGAACATTGTTTTATTAGTTGATAATTTATATATTAAACAAAAAAAAACCATTCTTTAATTATTAATATTTACTATTACTTTTTAAATCAATTTAGAAAAATTACATAAAAAATCACCAAGTGTGTAAGGACTTTTTATAAATAAATTAAATTTTTTTGTTTATTTAAATTTATTTTTTATCAAAAGAAATATAATATATTTTTTTTTAATTTCAAGACACAAACATCCATATAATATAATCATAACGCACACACATGCATGCGCAATATAATTAACAAAAAATATATTAGATTTATAAATTATAAGAGAATTCTTTTTGTTTGGAAAAAGAAGAGAAATTTGGAGGAGTATAATTTTTTTAATCAAATTTAAAAACTGTCTATTTTAGAGATTTATAAATTATAAGATAATCTTTTTGTTTTTTTTTGTCACAATGCTTTCATACAACATGGGCACAAAATTATACTATTATAATGATATTGATAAAAATATATTTTGATTTACGAAAAATTTAATCATCATTAAAGGTTAATTTATTTTTAATAAAATTTATCGTATTATATTATTTATTAAGATTGTATTTATTATTTTAATTAAAAGATATTTTTATTATTAATTAAATTTATTAAATAACTTTGAAATAAATAGACAAACACATTCATAAAAAAAAATATTTACACTTCTAAGTTAATACTTGTATGAAATATTTATACAACTCAGTAGTTGTAGTCATAATAATCAGCACCGACAATCACAAACACATTCATGATTATGTTTAGAATAAATCTTTTATTATTGTTTTTGAAATACTAATCAAAAGTTTACATTTTCAAAATTGTTTACAGAGTAGAGAAAGATCAAAAGTCGGTAAATAGGGGGGTCACAATTCTGCAAATTTGTCAGAAAGTAATAGATAACTTGAAAAGAACCAAGACTTAAAATTCTGGTATTCAAGCAGATTTTGAGAAATCATATCACTCCCAAGAACCAAGACCTTCCCTTCTTGTGCTCAAAGCATATTTATCCCTTTGCAGTCCAGACCTGACCTGTATCTTCCATTTTTGTTCATCCATATTTTTACTTTTCAAGTCATGGAAAGATAGTTGTATGAACATTGGCCCTTGGATTTAGTGGAAACAAACCATTTATTTGTTTTCTAATGTATAATTGCAAGACATCAGAAGCAACCTTTTCGGAAGAAAAATGCAGCAAATGCGAAACAAAAGGAAGAACTTGAGAGACACCAAATCCATGAAAGCAAATTACAGACCGACTCTTTATAAAAAGGTTTCAGACCTCGTCAGCCATCTCTTCGTCATCGTCAATCTCTTCGATCTTCATCTTCTTTACTGCCTGAGCAGCATCGCTCCTTAGCCCGGTTGGCATTTGAATCAGTACATCGGACTTTTGTCCCGTGGCTGCATTCACAAACCCTCCGTTCTTCTCCACCCTGTACACCAAATCATCCGTATTTGGACCAGCATCTATGTACACTGTAGAGTTCTCGTCGATATCTCCCCTAATAAGCATCCTCGATAGCTCTGTCACCACCTTCTTCTCCAGCCATCTCCTAATAGGCCTAGCACCATAGACCTGAAACAGGAATGGAAGCAACTTTTAGCTCCTCCTACTAAAAAAAAGGGGGGGAGAGGGGGCGCAATAACCACACATTGTCCTATTGAGGTAAGAATGCATACAGGGTCATAGCTCTCCGCCAAGACAATATCCAATGCTGCATCAGTAACTCCCAAAGCAACACCCCTCTCAGCAAGGCGGACAGCTACATCCTTCATTTGCAACCTGGCGACCCTCTTCAGTTGCTCGTGGGAGAGCGGATTGAACACCACAATCTCGTCAAGCCTATTCAGCAGCTCTGGCCTAAAGTGCTTCCTCACCTGTTTTGTGACGCATTTGTTTTTAGCACCGGTAAAAAAAGATGGATATACAGAGAACATAATTGATAGTGGACTACTTAATTTTACCTCTTGCATAACACGATCACGGGCAGCTTGCATCGGGACCTTGCCCATCAGTCCAGACAAGAGATGTTCAGCTCCAAGGTTTGAAGTCATAATAATAACAGCATTTCTGAAATCAACAGTGCGGCCTTGGCCATCAGTCAATCTTCCATCGTCCAAAACTTGAAGAAGAGTATTAAACACAGAAATATGTGCTTTCTCCACTTCGTCAAACAAAACAACACAGAAGGGTCTCCGTCTCACAGCCTCAGTGAGTTGCCCGCCTTCCTCATGTCCAACGTACCTAAAACACAAACAATGTGTAAGAGAAAACTGTCATAACCACACAGAATAGGCATTAAATGAAAGCACAAAAGGACTTACCCAGGCGGAGCACCAATCAGCCGCGATACAGAATGTTGTTCCATATACTCAGACATGTCAATTCTCACCAGTAGATTTTCATCATCAAAGAGTTGCTCAGCAAGGGCCTTCGCAAGCTCAGTCTTACCAACACCAGTTGGACCCAAGAAAAGGAATGAGCCTGTTGGTTGTTGTGGCCTACCCAACCCAGCCCTTGACCTCAGTACGGCCTCTGCAACAGCATTAACTGCTTCATCTTGTCCAACAACTCTGTTATGCAGCCTCTCCGCTAACCCAATTAACCTCTCTTTCTCATTCTGACCAAGCCTTGTAACAGGAATGCCTGTCCATCGGCTCACAACCTCTGCTATTTGGTCTGGCCCAACAGACTCTGTTAACATTAAGTTCTCAGCTGTGTGGTTTGCTTCAAGCTGTGCTAGGGAAGCTTCCACCTCCTGAATTGCACCATACCGCAAATCAGCAGCTCTGGCCAAATCATATCTTCTTTCAGCCTCTTGTAATGCAAATAGGAGCTCTTCTCTTTTCTGCTTAAGCCTTCGAACTTCATCAATCCTTTCCTTCTCCTTTCTGTACTTCATCAGCAGAGGCTGAAGCTTGTCCCTCAAATCATCAAGTTCTTTCCGAACCTAAAGCAATAATAAGTAGTTAGATACCACGTAAAAGACAACCAAAACAATTTTTTCTAGTCAAACATTCTTTGTGCACCAAATACTTACTTCAACAAGTCGGGCTTTGCTAGCTTTATCTTTCTCCTTTTCAAGAGCATGCAGTTCAACTTCTAGTTGCATTCGCTTCCTTTCAAGATTATCAATTTCCTCAGGCTGACTATCAAGCTGCACCCTCACATTAGCACAGGCTTCATCTACCAAATCAATTGCCTTGTCAGGAAGATGACGCCCTAGACAAAGACATATCGCATATTAGGACAGCCAACATTTTCAAGCACCCGATAAAACAAAATAAAATTGATGAAAATCAGAATAATTGTCACTAGATTTATAAATTGTGAATACAGACTTAGCATACCAGCGATATATCTAGCTGATAGCTGTGCAGCAACAACAAGAGCACGATCCTGAATCCGAACACCATGGTGACCTTCATATCTCTCCTTCAATCCTCGAAGGATGCTAACTGTATCAGCAACACTAGGCTCAGCCACATAGACCTGTTGGAACCTTCTCTCAAATGCAGCATCTTTCTCCACATATTTCCTATACTCTTCAAGGGTGGTAGCACCTATGCACCTGAGCTGACCTCTTGCAAGCATGGGCTTAAAGAGATTAGCAGCATCCATAGATCCCTCAGTTCGACCAGCTCCAAGCACAAGGTGAATTTCATCAATAAACAAAATCACTTTTCCCTCGGCTTCTTCCACTTCTTTCAGTACAGCCTTTAACCTCTCCTCAAACTCTCCTCTATACTTGGCGCCAGCAACCAGTGCACCCATGTCCAATGCAATTAGCCTCACATCAGCAAGATTACTAGGCACATCTCCTCTCACAATTCTCTGAGCCAATCCTTCTACCACAGCAGTTTTACCCACCCCTGGCTCTCCAATAAGAACAGGGTTGTTCTTGGTCCTCCTTGAGAGAATTCGAACCACCCTTCTAATCTCTTCATCTCTGCCAATAACTGGGTCAAGCTTTCCCGCTTGTTCAACAAGATCTCTCCCATAGGTCTTTAGAGCTTGAAAAGTAGCATCACCAGTAGCACTTTCCACTTTCTTTCCTTCCTTCCCGCGAAGTTTTTCCACCTCAGATTTTACTCTTGCCGTTGCAACCCCAGCTTCCTTCAACAAGTCGCCAATCTGAGAATCCTCCAGAAGTCCTAGAATTAACTGATCCACAGCCAAATGGGTGTCTCCACGCCCCTTCTGTGCTGCTTGGGCACGTCTAATTGCTTTGATAAGTGTAGTACTAGCTGGGATTTCGTCTGGTGGTGGAGTTTGAGTTGGGAGTTTCTTCATGGCTTGATTGAAGACTCGTTCTGCTGACTGTGAAGCATTTTCGCCACTAGCATTGTTGATTGCTAGAGCAAAAATGCCACTGGGATCAGATAGTAGAGCCGCCGCTAGGTGGAGAGGAGTGAACTGTGCATGACCAGAGCTCATCGCTAGTTCATGAGCCGTGGCAATGGCCTCATTTGTCTTGTGTGTGAACTTGTCGGGATTCATTTGTACTTGTTACTGCTTACAGAAACTGCCGCAAAGATACAACGATAATTAGGATCATAACCTCCGCGCCACTTAAAAAATATGCAGATATCTGAACCAAGGAGTAATACGGAAATTTTATAATATTTGAAACCACCTCTAAACCACAATAGTATTCCGAGAATGTCTCCTCAGAACCAGAAACCAAATGCATGATAACATAGGAATGCCGACGCTTCAAAAAATTTTAAACAGAAGCAAGTCTGATTGGAAAAGAAAAGGCAAAATCTCATTCAGAAACATTTTTCAAATGCATGCAAGATGATTCCCCTGGGGCAATATAGAAAAACAGCTTTATAATTTATAAAACAGAAGCAATGGTACAGAAGGTGAGATCAAAAGAGTCGCAGATAACCAACAATTCAAATCAACCCAAAAATAATTAAATTCATAAAAAACTTTGAAACACATATGTGGCACCATTTGTTAGATCACAACAAGGACATAACTGTCAGCAATTCGAATGAACGAAAAAGAACAAAATTTACAGACTCTTGTTTCCTTTCCCGGTCTTTCCCAACAACCAGCCACACATTAACAGAATATTTCCCCGAAAAAACTGCAATTTCTGCAGCGGTAAAGATTCTAAAAACAAAAAGCAAAAGCCATCCCTCAAAACTAAAATTGAAGAGGAAACTAACCTACAAATACTTCAAAGAGAGAAACAGATGTAGAATCAAAATTTTCAGAAAGCAAATAACAAAGCAATAGCCACGATTCATACAGTTCATACAATGCACATACGACCATAAATATCCATACCAAACAGAGGGGGAAAGAAAGAGTTTCTAACCTTATTTACAGAAACTTTTTTTAACAGAATAGCGGGTTATAAACTCAGTATGATACAATTGTTCCGCCAGTGAAAACTGTTGTTTGCTTTGCTTTGCTTTGTTGCAGGGAATGAGAAGATAGAACAAGCAAGAGAGTCCTTTTGTTGAGGCGAGGGAAAAGTCTGGAACTTGTTCGAACTCGGTTGCTAGAAACTACTAGAAAAGCAGCAGTAGATAAGCAGTTAGTTATTTAGGGATTAGTGGTTGGCGGGATGTGCCAGAATCACCTAGAACTTGTTCGATGCGCCACGTAGGATTTTGTGAAATTACGCCAATACCCGCTTCTCATCAATTTATATTTATTAAATATTTTATATTCTCTATTTTCAAAAAAAGTAGAATAAAAACAGAGTTTCCAAAAATGCATGAGATCGTTAATAATTATTTATTATATTTATAATTTATTATTATTTTTCGAATTAATAATTAAAAAAATTAAAATTTAAACTCGTCTTCATATTATAAAAGGATAATTTTATAATTTTAATTCTCTTATTTATTTTTTAAAAAATAACCAAAACACAAAATTCAATCCAATATTATCCTTTTAATTATTACATTATGACACAAGGAGTATGTTGAGTTTATTTCATATATATTAAATGTGAAATATACTTGGAGAAATTTAGTGCATGGATGAACAGAGGAAACAGTAAAAGAACCTCACTCACAACAATCTATAAATACGAAAAATAAAAATAATTTAACCGCAGCTTATAGTCTAAGATACGAAAGAAAATACATTACTTAATTTCAGGCACTTCTTCAGTTAATTTCTTTTCTCTGAAGACTCCAAAAAAAAATTACAAATCCACTATCCCATCATCACGCCTACTCTTTAATAAAATTTTCTACTGCTAAAATGTCTTAAAAACAAAAATTACGTTTACAAAACTAAATTTGCTTTCTAGTCCACTAGCCAGATTGATTGATGGATCGGCTAGCCTGATTCAGGGTTATAATCACTGTGAGGTCCTTCCATTGCTTTCATTACCCAAACCGAGATTAAGAACGACAAAAACGGCCACTACAGCTAACAGACCACTCGGAAAAACATTCTCTTGCACGAAAAAATTAATTTATTTTCGCCCTTTCTCAATTTTTACTGTAATTTTTTTTATAAAGAATGGATGAAAGGTGTAGAAAGAGGTTAAAGGAGTTGTCAAGAAAATGAAAATAAGACAAAAAATAATAATAAAGAAATATTTTTTAAAGTTATTTTTGGAATATTAAAGAGTACAAATTTGACATCATAAATGATGTCTACGTCAAGAAAACGAGTGTGAAGATTAAATTCCACGGGAGAAAATATACTACACCAGCACCCCCTCCAATGCCTAGCTGAAGACTGAGAGCACCGGGTAAGATATAACAATTTCACGTTATGACTCCCTACACAAAACCTGTAACCTCTTTCATAGAACTTGAAAACTACATCCCTAAAAAGTTCAAAAACAAAAGTTGAAACTGTAACTTGAAAACTCTTATCACAACTTGAAGCTTCAGCAGCATCATAGTGAATCCCTACATCTTAATATTCCCAAACGAGTTGATGCAGTATGTATTTTTCATGTATACTACATAACATTGACTGAAAAAACCTAATTGCCTACCTTCTCCAACCACAAAAGTTCCACTCTAGCAAAATATCTACAAACTTCAAAAACATGCACATGACATAAATAATACTTGTACTAAGAAATGCCTTGTGTTCATTCCTCGTCACTATCATAAACAACAGCCATCCGACGATGTGCTGGCATTTTCCTTGGAGGAGAGTCCTCGTCTGACTCAATTCCCCTACGCTTGAGACTGCTTCCAGATGCCTTCATCTTCTGCTTAGGTTCCTTCAGAAATAACTGACAAAAAAGAATTACAATGTTAGAAATAAAAGAACTTGATTCTGCACAATACAACAGAAATAAATCATGTCCCCTTTGTAAACCACCACTTTCCAAAATAATGATAAGAATAAGATATCAAAATAATAACAATTATAACAAGACATAATCAAAATAATACACATAATGTCCAAGGATATCCATCCAGATAAGCTAGCGGGGCAGGTGTCCAAGCCCAGGACTAAACACCACTTACAAAGCGAGAGATAATTATTGCCACCAAACAAAAATTAATTTATATCCTGAAAAGCAAATAAAGTTTTTTTCCAGGGTTGTGTGATGACCTAACAGTTGAAAATAGTGGTGGAGTTTTGACATAATTTGCACTTCCAAATTCATTACCTGAAAGTTGCAATATCAAAATTGAGAAGTCTCCAAATTTAAAAGGAATATTAAATATTTTATGCATAATTGCAGGAGTAAAGTGAACTCCCAGGTACAATTTTTATACCTACTCACATATGGTAGAAATGCATCCTATAGAGAAACAGTAAAGTTCAAACATCTACATACCTCAGCCTCCTCCTCCTCCTCAGATGCTCGATTAATATCTGGCTCTTCTTCCTCCTCTTCTTCCTCTTCATAATCCTGTTCTGGCTCCTCAACCCTCTTTCGTGAGGGAGACCTCACATCTTCCTCCCCGTCAGTTTCATATTCAGACTCCTCTCTCTCACTGTCAGAGAACTCTAGAGAGAGCCGAGATGCTTTAGCAGCAGGTAAGGATGATGACTTGTGCAGTATGTCCCTGTGTCCCTGTGACTGATACCACAAGGAAGAGAGATCATCAAAACAAGAAATTTGGAGGTGAATTAAAAGAAATTTACTCTTGAGTTCAAGTGGCACACCTTCTTGGCATTGATAATGCGTTTCTCTGCTCGAGCTTCTGCTTCCAGTTCTTCCTCAAAGCGGCGTCGGGAACGACGAGAGTCATGATAATCTGTTTCATCATCCTGACCAAAATTGGAAAATAAAAAAATTTTGATTCAGATCTAAACAGCATGAACAGATCAAAAGATTAGAAAATTGATGTTTAAATAAGACCATCAACTCTAATGTTTGTACCTAGTTTGAAGATATCAATTAATAGAAAATATAACAGTCTGATTATTTGCAGAATGTGTGAAGAAACAAAAGTTTAATGCACGCGAGCGCGCACACACAAAGCACAAACCTCTTCGAGAGCGTCCTCCAAATACCCAGTCGAAAGTTGGTGCCTCCTATCTACGGTTTGCGTGTACTTTCTGTTAATCTTTTCTCTCTTCCGGTTTAGAAGTACATTAGCTCTAATGTTTTGACTTTCAACCTATAAACAATAAGGACAATCAAAATCAAAATTTTCTTGCAAATGGGTAACATCATAAACAACCAAAACCTTAAGTAACTATTACCCTTTCTTTCTCCTCCTTCTCTCTCTCAGGATCAATGTCAGTAATGCAGTTCTTAACCTTATAAACCTTTTTATGCCGAGAGTCAACAAGAGCAGTCAATAATCTATGTGAATTTGATGACAAGGATGATGGAATAAATCTCATCTTCTTTAAAATTCTTCCTTGTGATTGGAGGATTCCCTGCAATGTGAAACACAAGAATTCAAGGAAAAATTCTTCAATAATCCATCTGCCCTATTACACAGAACATGGCAGTGCTGTGCAGTATTTAGATATTAAAAACATAAATGAATAGAAAAGAACAGAGAGAGGTAGTGATGCACAAATGCAAAGAAGATCTAGCATGAGATTTAAGAATCACAAAGGCCAAGATTGGAATGTAAAAATCTAATTCCGAAAACACAACCTAAAGGCAACAGATTTAGATGTATTAAATGTATAAAGGCCAAAATCAAGGTCTTGAATAGCTGAATCCTATTGCAGATGTAACTGAACACACTGATTCCCTTAAAATGCAAAATTCAGTCAATAGATCTATATAATTAACAAATACCTCTCCCCAACATTCTCTTTTCCAAAAATAATAATAACAATAATAATTAAATAAACAAAGACAACAACAATGAAAATCCCCTCCCTGAGGGGATCCAAGTTTTCAGAGTCCATGGCAGCACATGTAGCCTCAGTGGGATGTCAAAAGTTTGAAAGCATCCAAAAACAAAAGAGAGAAAAAGAAAATAAAAACTTTCAACAACCTAGCTTTCCATAAGAATCTTAAGAGGGGACAATTATACTTTAATAAGATTAGAATAACTTAGATAAGATAAAGGCATCATCTAATTTTCCTCTGAACTCAGACATTGTAGAAGTCCCACGTGAAATAACCAATAGCAGATGTTGAAGATCACATGCTGCTTCTTCTGAGACCATCACAAAGTATGAAGTTAACTGATGTCAACACCTAAAAACAATAGAGATATACAGATATATGTCCAAACACTCAAATGATGAATCATTGTTGTTGATCTGCTGGCAAACAGCATTAAGGTCAGAAGGGAAACTTACATTCAAGATGCACGGATTTTCCTATGTGTCCTAAAAGTGAAAATCAAACACAGATGGAAGGACTGACCAATACCAAAAGCTTCAGTAGGCTCTCATGGGTCATAAGATAAGACATATGACAAGAAAAGCGGAATCATATTCTTAAAACCCATAAACAATCAAGTTTCATAGAAACTTGACTTCAACATAGTTATAACCAACATGATAAATGATAAATGTTACTTCAATCCATCAGAACTCCTAAAATGCATATTCCACTGCAGGCTGTTTGAAAATGTCGCATAAATTTGTTGCAATTTGACAAGAAAGCAGAAAAGCAGTGAAAGTTCAAAGACACTAATGCCCAACTAGAATACCATATAGATTTGAGAAGTTACCTTTCCGTGTCTAAGGAAAAGGTGTGATTGATCATGCTGTGCATCTTGCACAGAAATATCAAGAACTTCATTACCAATTAATAACTGTAAACTTCCATCTGACCATCTCACAAACCGTGCATTGCTTTCATACTACATGTCATAAAGAAAACGTTAGACAGCATGGTCTAAGAAAGCAGTCGTTTAGTAAAACATAAAATGTTCCTAGCAACTGCAGTAGAGGATAAACAATTCGGGCATTTGAAACAGAAACAATGGAAATGGAATAAAACGCAATCTTGTTTCCTAGTGCATAATTTCTTTCTTTTTTCCAGGAAACAAAACCTTAATTCATGTTACATATTTTTAAACTTGGGTACATTGTCACTAAAATATGCATGTAACTCTTAGCTTTTGCAAATTCATTACTTATGATCATCTGGTCAAGTAAGAAAAAATCTCCATTAAAATATATTAAACTTTTGAACAAGTAACAATATTTTTTTTAATTAAAAGTATGATCTAACTACAAAATTAACACATACCTAAAAACTATCTTGTAACATTTTTCATTCTAATTAAATCCCAATTTGTTGACAAGTATCATTGCATTAAAAAATTTACAAACAATTTCATCTACCAAACCATTCCTCTTCCAATTACAACAAGAGTATCTCAACGAAACAACAAAAAAGGCCCCTGTGTCATTTTTTACTTTTTACATTACTATTGCATAAGATTTATGAGTTCAATAAATGCCAACTTTTAGAACCTGATCACAGCAAGGATAAGAGGCTGTGAAATACTTTATTACATTTGCAGGCTTCAACTGCCTGATCAGCTCTTATCATGAATTATTATGTGCAACAACAATAAGTTAAAGAAAAATTACAGAACATGAAATTTATTAACAGAAATGGAAGAAGGAACAAATTCGTGCATTTAACCACCTCATTTATGATCATGTAGATACTCCAGCAGTAAATTAATAGGAACAACTTACTGATGTCGTGCCATCTTTATTTTTAATGGTCCTCCAGCGAACTATATTGTTTTCCAGACGTATACGTTTTTTGGATCCAGACTCATCTGTCACAAAGGTATCCTCTTCCACATATGTCTTTCGATCAAATGGCTTAGGATCAATGCCCATTATATTAGAAACTTTTATCATATTCATCTGCAGAAAAATAACTGTTAAGCATTAAAATTCTGCGTCAAGACATTGATATGTTCATCTACTTTCTTCGGCAGCACAAAATATTTTAAGGCACTTGAAGAGTACAACTATCAAGTTAGCATGCACCTAAAAACCAGATAACATTTTATACGGATACTAATAAGAAATATATGTGAATATGGTAGACTTTGTCAGAACAAACATTTTATGATCAACATATGCTATCCTTAAATTCCCACAGCACAAAAAAAAATGCAGGCTTAAACAAGTTTTTTGCAAATATTATATCTCAAAGTTGCTTTCTGCACTTCAGGGAGCACATGCTCACCTTAGCACTTTGTTAAGACCAAAAAGAAAAAAAAGAAAAGACATGCAAATTATCTCATAATCGTATACGAAATGATTTCTTTTAAATCAATTTCAACAGAATGAAGGATACTACTTTACATGATAATGGCTTCATTATTGTTGTTATTTAAACAAAAAATCCATTTAATCCAGTTTTCAAGCATATCATAAATCAAGAAACAGTGATTTTACATGTTATTACAGTAGAATGAAAAAGAAAGAATATACACCTTAGTTGGATCAGCTGGTGGTGGTCGCAACGGAATTTCTAGCTCTAATGGGGGACCAACTGGCTTCTCTTTTTGTTTAGGCTCAACATGCTCCTCTTCTGACTCGTACTGCATATCTTCATCAGGCACTATATCTTCTGGCCTTAGACTTTTCCCATAACTCCCCTCCTCTTCAACAGGGGATCTCTAAGAAATGAAAACAATTTACTTGAAAAAATGAATAAATTTCCTTGGAAGCGCCAACAAACACAAAAATATAAAATGTTCTTGCTCTAAGACATCAATGCTCACATTTGAATCTTGATCAATGTCATTCTGAATTGCATATTCTCCCATATCTTCATCATCTGAGTCACCAAATACATCACGAATCTCAGCAGCTGATTGTGAAATGAGACCCTGATCCTTCTCATCCTCTCCAGGTGATCTACTACTACAAAGTCAACTTTCCACAATATAAATACAGATCATTGTACACAAGGTCACATGGGAGAACTCTTTATTTAGAATATATCTTAGGAATCTTTGTTTCTATGTAACTGTGCAGCAAAGATTGTTTTGTGAACATGTCATACATAACCAAAAAGAGAAACAAGTCATAAATAGATAGCCTATCATGGGAAACAACATCCAACCAGACAAAATGGATCCATTCTTCATTGCAAAACAAGTAGAAAACATTACACTGTGGTCCTTCAATATAGCATGCACAATTGCAAGTGGCATTGAGCACAGACACTGACACCAACATGTCTTAAAGGCATAACTCATTCTGAATGACAAACAAGTAAAGCTACATAAGGACACGCACAGAACCAGCAGAACTAGAGAGAGAGGAGAGAGAGAGAGAGAGAGATTATTACCTTGGACTTCTAGCCTGATCAACCTCCTCGTCTTCATTGTTTGGGTAATGATTTTCTTCAGACCTCTCTGATCCACTTTCTATTACTTCCCGTCTCCTGCTTGTTGCTACTCTCTGACCATAATCTTCTTTTTCATCACTATCTGTATATTTTGCTTCGCTTTCTTCCCTTTGATCAACAACATCTATCTCTTGAGAACTTTGATCTCTTTCACCCTCACTTTCTCCAGGATCAGGTTCTACATCGCGCATTTCACCTTCACTTTCCACTTCTGCTTCCCCATGCCCCTCTACTTCCCCTTCCCCCTCAGCTTCCAACCCCCCCTCAGCTTCATCCTGAAATAGAACCACCAAAACTATTAAGATGCAAACAAGCACATTGTTTGAATTTTAGTTCATTGGCATTGAAGATATTATATGTGCTGCCAGATAATGAAGTAGATATCTTTGTCAATAGCGTTTTAAATGAGTCCATATCATACCGAAGCAACTGCATGGACAAGGCATGTCCTGGAATACTAAAATATTATGTTACAAATAATTTTACAAATTCGTGCATGTCTATTTCCGATTAATCAGTACTGCCAACAATGTAAAAGAATACGTAGGAGAACCAAATCCCTTCAATGAAGTTGGTAATCCTAATTTAACATCAAGCCATGCAAGCTGATCCCTTTATTCTCATAAACCAAATAATCACAAGCATCCAAGCAAAGAAGCAGCACCCTATTCTCAAATTCCGCAATGCGGAATTGAATTTGAGTTGAGCTCATAATAGAAGTTTAACACACGTCAAATTCCGCCGAACTTAGTTGTTTTATGTACTAAAACTATCTGTATACATATTGAACCAAATACGAGGGATGCGAGAAAAAAAAACAATCATTATTATATTTTTAGTATGAGAAGAACGAAATCCTTCGGCTGATCAATAAATCAACAACCTAATTTCTCAGCAGATAGCCATGTCAAATTCATGCATAGTCATGTTTGCGTCAATTAGGACAAGACTAGGGCATGATTGATCCCCAAACATCCAAAACGCCTCAGATTGAGCAAGAACGTGCATTTTAATCATCAATTAAAATAAAATCCAGAAAGGAGAAATTTACAGAAGCATAATTTGGCTGGGGATTGGACTCGTGTTCAGAATCAATCTCTTCTTCTTCCTCTTCGGATTGATCGCCGAACAGATTTTGCATCATCTGGTGTCTCTTTTCTTCCCCCATCTTTTGCTATTGTATTTTTCCGCAGATCTGTGGCTTCGCTTCGCTTTTCTAACTGCTGCTTGGCTGTTTTTGCTTCCGTTTAATAGGGCATTAAACCACAGAATCCTTTGGCACATAGAAATTGGGTCATGTAACACCCCAACCCTGGGTCCCACGTTTTTGACGTTTTACCTTTTTCTTATTCTTAAATTTTCTCTTATTAATAATTAGACTTTTATTTATTTTAAAAATAAATTGTTGTGTATTTTTTAATGTTTCTTTTTTTTTCTAAGCAGCGTTTAAAGTCTCAACCTTTATTTTCATGAATACTTTTTAAATGATGTGATATTTATTAAAATATATGATAAATAATTTTAAAAATTATAAAATTTTATTTTTTAATTAAAAATATCATCTCGCTTTTTTCATTATTAAGAGAGTAAAATTTGGATATTATTATTTTTTAAATATAGTATTACTATTGTTTTGATATAAAAATTTTAGTGACTAAGCAAAAACAAAAAATTATAATTATAATGAACAAGACAATGAGATTAAGTACCATAAAATACACTGCAATAGCAATTTTATCTAAAATTTATGAAATGTCAATTATAGTCCTTTTATAGTTACCCTGCTTAAATTTTAAAATTTAACTATTATTGATCTATGTAAAGGTAATTTTATCCTAAAAATAATAAGATAATATTATCTTTGTAAAACATAAAAATTAAAAATTAAAATTTTAGAGTAACTATCACTAATTGATAATTTACAACTATAGAATTATCACAATTTATATTTAATAATCTAAAAATGAAATTTATAATTCTAAACCTATGTATGAAACTCTTTAATCATATATCATGTGAGGTAGTCTAAAAATAAGAAATGATGAATTCAGTCTCTATAGTAAAAGTAATAACTAATGTCTACTTTACACTCTTCTAAAATAAGAATTCAGTAACTAATATAAAAATATATCTAAATGTGAATTTTCATGAATTATCGTAATAAGCGAAGTATAAATCTGAGTAGCTATATATATATATATATATTCATATTGTTAGTTCATCTATACATAAATATCTAATCTTTAATTATTTGAAAGTACTTTATAATTTTTTTTTGCAGCTTTTCAATAATCCATACCTAAATTACTTTGATATCTTTCATCTACTCAATCATTAAATCATCTCCCAACACCTTTATCCATCCACAAAACACCAAAAAAAAAGAAACATATCCATAAGATCTTGGTTCACCATATATCCTCGAGAGGCATATCAAATAACTTACTAAACCAAGTCATTAGTATTTTTTGATAATTTTAAAAATCTCATAGGAGATATGAGAAAAATAATGATATATAAAATTTTTATAAAAAATATTATTTTAATTAATTAAATATTTATAAAATATTTAATTTTTATATTTATTAATTTTAAAAAAATTATATTTATACATTATTTCATCAAATCTTAATGAAGATATGTGAAAATACCTCTAATATAAATAACTCATTTAACATAAATTTTTATGTAGAAAATTTTAAAGTGTTATATAATAATAATAATAATATTATTATTATTATGTTAAAGTTGTGCCTTTTGTTAAGAGAAAAGTAAAGTTTTGTTTACATATAAATATAATATTATAAAATAAATGAGAATGAGGAAGGACAAATATGGTAATTTTTATATAGTCAATCAAGCAAGTATGTTTTCATCTTGATCTCCCTTCTTCATCTTTATTTATTATAATTTTTATGTTAATTTTTTATTTATATTTTTAAATATTATTTATTATATATTTTAATTTTTTATTTATATTTTAAATATTATTTATTTTATATATTTTATTTTTTTTACTATAAATTTTACAAAAATTATTACAAATTATAAAATTAAAAAAAAATTTGAGTGCAAAAATATTTGTGTATCGCCGTTATTCTATTCTATACGTAAGAATGTTTTTTAAATTTGTATACCAACGTCATGTAAAATCAACGTCCACGATCAAATCAAGGTCTATTGTGGGCTCCCCTAGTTTTTACGTGTCGCGTTTTAATTGGACAACCAACTAATTCCTTCTACCCAACTACTCCTTCTATTCCCCTGCATTCTCCGTAGGCTAAACCCCTCACCCAGCTTCGAATCCAAACCTTCTGCTTCGTTACGAACGTCAGCCCCCGTATCCGAACCTCGGTTTTGCTCCTCTGTTCGTTGAAAATTTCGCACTATTTCGATCGCTTTATCTCTCTCTCTCTTTCCTTCTGTTTCTGTCAGCTCATAGCAAGGCCAATTTCTCTCTTTCTTCAATTGAAACCCTAAAACTTGACAGAGTCACAGCGTCGGAGGATCGGTTTCGAGCTTGGAAGGAGGTCTCTTAACGTCACTGTGAGTGTCACAGCCTCTAATTTTCTATCTGGAAACCCTAATTTTCTCTCTCTGTGAACCGGTTACATTGAGAGGCCAAATCTAGGTTAGGGCAGTGATAGATTGTGTCCTGGTCTGTGTTGAGCACGAGATTTAAGCGTCGTTTTTTTCTACTTATGTTGTTCGTGTTGTTCTTCTCTTAGGTCGATCTTATTTTTTTCTCGTGTTTGATGTGAGATTTTCTGACAAATTAGTGGCTTACGCTCTGTTTAATTGGTCAGAAAATGGAGGAAAGTGAAGAAAATGAGATTTTTTATGGGGCTTTAGATCTTTTTCCTTCCACGTAAATAAAAGGGGACTTTTATTTTGTTAATTATTTGGGGTTTGCAAACCAAACACGTCTTGCTCGTGAATTTTTTAGCTCGTGTACTATACAGTGTTCAATGACCAGCATGTTGAGACATTTTGTTGCTTTGCTCTTGGTTTCTAATGTGAGTAGTGCAAGAGAGCCTCGTTTCCGTTGTTGTTGATGTTTTATTTAGTTAAATAATGGAAGTTTGATGTAGAACTTTTTTTTGTTTATCTCTGTTTATAGAGTGATTATTTGAAGTCATAACTGGAATTTCACATATGGTTGTCTGAAGTTTAATGATGTTTATCAAGGTGCCATTTTGAACTTAAGTTATTGCTTTGTAGGAATTTCTCTCTTTTCTGATTCACTTGCCTCCATACCCTTAATTTTACTTTGCATGTGAGGAGATCCTTTTAAGTATTTGCAACTTGGTTCATAGAAAGGATTTGATGCATTATTTATAGATCAATGCGAATACTTTAAGAAGTGTGCAATGGATATCAAACTTAGGTTTTGCACTGATGAGTGAAGGTGCAGCGTATTGCGAAGGAAGTTGAAGCCAAAATGGACAAGTGTTTATTTCTTTTTTTGTCCACATCCAGTGAAGCCAGTGGACCCCACATACCACTCTTAAACTAAATAAACCAGATTTTGACTTCAAAGCTGGCAACTAAAATGATGATCAAGAGTTACCTTTATCATTAGATTACTGTTATTTTATTTTTGCTAGAGACTGGAAATAGTTTTAAGTTCTTTGGCAAGAAAAACTGGAATGTGTATGAGAAACTAAAATCTTTCTATCCTTAATTGGTGGAAAGAATGGGCTTGTGATCCCAGTTTGTTATTGTACAGTTATGCAATGTTTTAAGTTGTCCTGAAATTCTAGTGCAATAGGTTAAGGGTGTTTGGTTTGATTCTAAATTTTATGGGAAAAGATACTGTGCAGTCCTTCGTTGATATGTTTAGGCATGGCAGGTTTGCATAACTAAGTTCTTTCATTCCTCTTTTGTTGTTTAGATTACAGCAATCTCTCTACTTGTTATACTAGACCAATAGGCCTCCTCTTTAAGTGTTTCCATATGGGAGTTAAGATAGTCAAGAAATGTGGCAAAGAGTAGATAAGAGTATTTATTTTGTCTTGAGTTAAGTTCCTGGAAGGTGCTATTCTCTTCTCCCATGTTGCTTCAGAAATTAAAAATTGAATTTAAATAACCCAAAGCAATCCAAGATGAAATAGGAGTGCTCAAAGTGGGTAGGTAATGCTTTGCATAGAAGAGTGGCCTGCAAGCGCTGCTTTTAGATTATATTTAAGATTGAAACTCCTGAATTTTTGGGTCCACATTTAGGTCTCATCAGATATATAGTGGTTGAGCTTGTAGAGTTTGTTATGATTTCTGGGTCTAATTGCTTGCTTCTCTAATTGGAGTACATGATCTGGATGCCAAGGATGAGTGAAGGCTTTTGTTTCCATATTTGCATATGGTAAGATCAAGCCAGTTATGGAACAGCACATCCAAGATAGCTTTTTTTTGCATAACTTGGTTTCTCATGGCTTGGAAATAGACTCATTAGAGTGGGGGTTTTTGTAACGGTCACTCAGTTTGGGCTACTTTTGCTATGAGTTTCATTGCACATTGCTTTTAACTAAGATTTTATGTAGGTTCAAATATTAGGTACAGAATTTGTTGTATATTTGTCTCTTCTCATACAGGTTGCAAGACTTAGAATACCATAGTTTTGATATACCTTGTGTGTGTGTATATATATATATATATATATCTCTTTTTAAGAGAGAGAGGGGTTTCTAGGTTTGTGCTTTGATAGCAAAAACACTGATGCAGGTGCAGAAATAGAGAATTCCTGAGAATTGGATTTCTGGGTAATTAGCTTTGCTCAAAGCTTGTCAAATTAAAGAAGGAAGAAATATAGTTTTAAGTGTTGCCATGTGACGGGACACTTCCTTTTAACAACTGTTGTTGCAATGTTAAAGCTGTGTATTGTTGTAGTCTCACTACACAAGCATCATTTATCATCGTGGTCGCTGAATGGTCAAAATATTTTTTATAAGCCCATTGCCACGCTTTTTGTTGTACTCTTATTCCTCTTTGCTAAAATTTGGTTTTACACTATGTTGAAGTGGTGATGTGTATGTGTGTAATAGTACATTGCCTATCCTAAATCTATTGATATTCAATGCCCTTTTGTTTGACTTGTGTAGCTGTTTGTACTAAATGTGAACTACTAGCTCACTTTTTTTTTCCCCTCTGTTTCTTATTGAAAGTATATGTTATCTGATTCTTATGGAAAGAAGTATTCCTGATATATCCTGATATGGGATATGATTGTTTCTTAAGGCATTTGTGGTACATGGTTTATGACTTTTTTTGTATAACTGCTTTTGGTTGTCTTTATATTATCTCATTACCGAGCTGTTAACATACAATGAACATTGTAGTTGATTTTCTCAGGATACGTTCTTAAGTGATAGGACCTTGGCAATCAGAGAGACCATTAAATGTGCAAAAAGGAGGTGTGTTTCTGGATATTCTTGAATTTGGTAAAATAATCTATTTATATATGTGTGTGTGCAAATGTGCTTGTACTTGTGGGTGCGGTGTGCAGTGTGTGCGCACATATTGTTATTTTTCCGTCAATGGAAGTTTTGATCTATCTTAATAATGTTTTAGGTATCATTGTACTTTTCCCAACTTTGTAGCTGCTGCTGAAAATTTGTGGGGTGGATTATCTATGCCTGGCAACAAAGTAGGAGACAAGATTCACAATTTTTTTGGCCAAGAGAACTTGTCCCAGGGCCAGCACCACTTGCAGGTTGACGGGACCTGGCCTGGGTTAAATACATACAATGAACATTGTAGTTGATTTTCTCAGGATACGTTCTTAAGTGATAGGACCTTGGCAATCGGAGAGACCATTAAATGTGCAAAAAGGAGGTGTGCTTCTGAATATTCTTGAATTTGGTAAAATAATCTATTTATATATGTGTGTGCGTGCGTGCGCGCGTACTTGTGGGTGCGGTGTGCAGTGCGCGCGCGTATTGTTATTTTTTCCGTTAATGGAAGTTTTGATCTTAATAATGTTTTAGGTATCATTGTACTTTTCCCAACTTTGTAGCTGCTGCTGAAAATTTGTGGGGTGGATTATCTATGCCTGGCAACGAAGTAGGAGACAAGATTCACAATTTTTTTGGCCAAGAGAACTTGTCCCAGGGCCAGCACCACTCGCAGGTTGACGGGACCTGGCCTGGGTTAAATAACAATCCTTGGGTCGGAAGCCAGAGACAGACTGGTGTGCCTCTTCTATCTTCCAATTTGAAGAGTTATGATGTGCAGCTATCAGGTATTAATCATGCTTATCTTGATTATTTTGTTTTGACTGGCTCATATTATTTCCTGGAGAAATATTTTCACAGCTGAATGTTCTTGTTTCTCCCTCATCTTTTTGGTAAAGACTACAGGTTACTTGATTCTTAGGTACACATCTGTGGTATGGTGTCACTCTCTTATTAAATGTTATTTTCTTTTCTTTTGTCACTAGCTGACTCTGAGAGAGGACATGGTGGTCAGTCTTCAAGTGTGCAGCATGGCTTGAACTTCACAGAGTCAGCATTTAAGCCTGAGCTTATTAGAAGTCAGTCTCAAAACCAACAGCCAACTTTAAATGGCTACATGCATGGACATCAGGCATTACAGACAAGGCAGAATGAATCAAACTTTTTGGGAGTGGATACAGAATATAATGGGCTTAGTTTGACATCAAGAGGCTTGCAAGTCCTTGACTCACAGCTTGGAAATGGCCTTGAACTTGGAAACAAAAATTCAATGCAGTCGGAATCTACTGAATCTCCGGTTAATTATGATTTTTTTGGGGGTCAGCAGCAAATGAATGGCCAACATTCTAGCATGATGCAATCATTGCCTAGGCAGCAGTCGGGGATTGGTGACATGCAGATACTACATCAACAAGTTATGTTCAAGAAACTACAAGAACTTCACAGGCAGCAACAGTTGCATAATCCACAATTTCAGCAACAAGAACCATGGCAACCTAATTCTGTAAATCAAGTTTCTTCTGTTTCAAAACAGACAGCTGGTGGTCATACGCCAGCTCTTATGAATGGCTTACCTATGCAGGATGCATCAAATTATTCATGGCAGCCTGAACTCATGGCATCCAACACAAATTGGCTGCAGCGTGGTGTCTCTCCTGTTATGTCAGGATCCTCTAGTGGACAGATGTTTTCCCCTGATCAAGGTCGTGTGCATGTGATGGGCTTGGTTCCTCAACAAGTTGACCAATCTCTTTATGGCGCTTCTGTCTCAAGCCAAAGAGTTAATCCAAGTCAATATTCTTCCATCCAGTTGGACAAGCCTATGATGCAGCAGACATCTTCCAGCAGTAATTCCTTTCAAGGTAATCAATATACGGCTTTTCCAGCTCAAGTTAGCATTCAGGATGGAACCATGATTTCTAGGCAGCGCTATCAGGGGAAAAATGTATTCATGTCTGCTGCTGGACCAGGTTTAAACAGTGAACTTAATTTGGAAAACTTACATCAAATGAATACCCAGCAAAGAAGTGTTCCCTTGCGGGAATTGTATGAGAGGCAAAGGTTAGTTGGTCCATCAGAAACATCTCACGAAAGAATGGCAGTGCAAGTTGCTCCTTCACAAAATGCAGCTACCCTAGATCCAGAAGAAGAGAAGATTTTGTTTGGCTCGGATGACAATTTATGGGATGCCTTTGGCAGGAGCACTAACATGGGTCAAGGATGCTCTAATATGTTGGACAGTACTGCATCTTTTGGTGCATTTCCTTCTCTGCAAAGTGGGAGTTGGAGTGCTCTTATGCAATCTGCTGTAGCAGAAACTTCTAGTGGTGATGTAGGGCTACGGGAAGGATGGAGTGGTTTGAGCTTCCAAAATAGTGAGCCTATGGCTGCTACTCAGCAGCCCTCATTTGTTAATGATGTCAGCAAACAGCCATCAGCTTGGGCTGATAACAACTCACAGGCTGTCTCTACAGTACACTCTAGGCCTTTCCCCTTAGCTGGTGATGCTAATGCTGGTGGTGATTATTCTAGTGTTTTGGCTGCTTCACCATCAGGACTCAAGCCTTCACACGAGCAAAGTGAGAAGTTGCAGAATGATTCTTCTCAGAGATCTGTTCAGTATTTCTCTGGAGAAGGAACCAAGTGGTTGGATTGCAACCCTGTACAAAAACCAGTTACTGAAGGCAGTCATTTTTATGGAAATGTTGCTCATTCCTCATATGCAGAACTACATACAAAGGGCATTTCAGCTTCTTTGACCCAGCAAGAGTGTAGGTCTCTGGATAATACCAATGGCAAGCAGGACAATAGAACGAATGGTTGGAGCCTCATCGAGTCAATTTCACTCGGTGGGGGTGCTACTTTCAAAGATCAGAGTCGTGAAAGCTCATTGCAGCGTACGCAGAGTAATGATCATAAAAGTGCCATGCATGAGAAAGTGAGTCATAGTACTGGTATATGTGTGGCTAATTCCGTTTCCAGTGCAATTGATCATGCTAATTGTGCCATACGACACCAACCGGTCAATCTAGAAGATTCTAATTTGAATAATGATGCTGCAATATCAGATTCAAGTAGTTCAAGGGCCAATCAGAAAAGCGGCCAACAGTTTCCTAATATTCATAATCTAAATTTATGGAAAAAAGTTGATTCTTCTGTGAACCCTAGGGATGGTGAGGTTGCAGGAAAATATCCGCTTCATGTGGATAGGATCCCGCAAAATATTGAGTTATCAGGTAATGATGCCCCAGATAACGGGGGAGTTGGGTGTGAGATGGATAATTATGACACTAAAGAAAAGTCAATTGAGACTTTTCATACTAACACATCCCACCATACCACACGTGGATTCAGAGAAAATGTTTGGTTAGATACAAGTGATTCACGAACTTTGCCCGGCGGAAAACAAAAATCATCTGGTAATATTGGTCGAAAGCCTTCTGGGGTCCGCAAATTTCAGTATCATCCTATGGGGGATGTTGATATAGATACAGAACCTTCTCATGGAATTAAAAATGTTGCACATTCACATGCCACGCAGCGGCAGGTTTCTCGAGGATTAACTGTTCATGACCAAACATATTTTGGGCAGTCTAAGCATTTTGGGCATAATGCAAAAAATTCTATGGAAAATGAGGTGATTGAATGGTTTTTTATATATATTTGAAATTCTTAAGAAAATGTGGCTTAAATCTGTAATCTATATTGACAGGGTCACTTGCCTGGCCTTCAAGGTGATATGAAATACTTAGACGAGGTACCTTCAAAAAACATGCATCCTGGTGAAGCACCTGCAAAATCTGCTGCCTTCGACAAATCTGTTGGAAATTATGCGCCCAACAAAACTGCTCCATCAAGGTAGTTGAATTTTAAGATTTTCTTCCTATTCTCTTTGTTTTTTTTTCATTTCATGTTTTGTTTGCTTCTTTGACTGTTTATTAAATTTTTTTCATCAAAGTATTGTTTACTTTAAGATTTAGTACCTATGTTTTATATTAAATTAAAATGACATTTTATTAGTTTCCAGTAACCTACAGTTAATTACCTTAATTGTTTAGTGTTCTCGCGTGGCTCTTCAAATTTCCTTTCGGTATTTATTTATTTGTTCACGTAATGATATGGATGAGTTGTGTGGGATGTTATGAACGTTATTCATTTCAGTCAAAACATGCTTGAGCTTCTACATAAAGTGGATCATTCTAAGGAACTCAGCCAAACACACTTTGGCTCTTCCGATCGCAATCAATCTCAGATGCCTGAAACAGAAATCTCTAATGGGTCTGTTGATCATCTTCAGCAAAATCAGTCTTCTGTATCACAAGGTTTTGGCTTGCAACTGGGCCCTCCATCTCAACGGTTGCCCCTTCCAGACCATACTTTATCTTCACAGAGCTCCTCTGGGGTTGTTAATTCTCTAAGCTCGACTCGTGTCACTTCTGATATGGGAAAAAAGGGTCATGCATGGTTAGCTTCCATGGCTTCTGTTCAATCCTTGCGTCCTTCCTGTGAAACATCTCAAGGTGATTCCGGGAATAATATTTCAAGTACCACAGGACAAATTGGCAATAAGACCTCACAGTATAATATCCAGAGGAATTTTTCTGCTGGTTTTCCTTCTGACAAAAGTCATCTTCACACCCAACAAATGTTTGGTCCTGGTGGTCAAGTAACATCAGGCAAGCCTGTCATACAGATTACTAATTCTTCTGATAGAATTCAAACTAGTGGAGCAGCACTGGCATCAGTGCCTGACATATCTAAAGGCACACCTCATAATGAACTTACATCTGCATCTGAAGCATCCCAAGTAAGCTGTAACAACCAAAACCATGGGGGTTCAGCCCAACAGTTTCCAGTGTTGGAGGCTATGCCAGTTCCTCAGCAGTATATTCCTGGCATGTCTCAGCAGGGTGCTTTTTCGAAAATTTTATCTAATCCATGGGCCGGTGGTTCAAACCAACAAAACTTATCAGTTTCCCTGCCTCCTCCCAATTTGTTTAAGGCCCATCTTCAATCTACTAAGAACTTAGAAAGAACATTCTCCGGACCAGAGAAGCAAGATCATCAAATTGTCCAAAAAGGAGATAATGGCCCATCTGGGTTTGCTGCATATTCTGCAAAGCCACAAGGCTTTCCTCGGGAAGACCAATCAGCAAAAGAGCAGCAAGTATCATCTGAGAATGAAGCAGGACACAAGATAATGAGTGTTTCACATATTCAAGGGAAAGAATCTGTTGTAAACCGTTTATCTGATGCAACTCTTTCAAATTCTACTACCCAAAGAGACATTGAAGCATTTGGTCGTTCTTTAAAGCCAAATAACATGCTGCATCAAAATTACTCCTTGCTGCACCAGATGCAGGCAATGAAAAGTACAGAGATTGATCCAGATAATAGGAGTGTGAAGAGATTCAAGGGTCTAGACTCTGTTCTTGATGATTCACGGGTAGCTCATTTGGGGGGACAGCAAGTTCCAACAAAGAATACTTCACTTCCACCTGGAGACTCGAGCATGCTAAGCTTTTCACCAAAGATGGGTGATAATCGTTGGACAAATGCATCTCCCAATGATACGCTTGTGTATAATCGTAATGATTCTCAAAGTTCCTCTAGCGGTAATAGCACAGTTGCTGTTAGGGATGACAATTCTCAGATCAGTCCCCAGATGGCTCCTTCTTGGTTTGATCAGTATGGAAGCCTTAAAAGTGCGCAGATGTTATCTATCTGTGAGGCACAGAAATCTGCTGCTGTAAAGACTATGGAGCAGCCTTCCATTGTTGGAAAGCCTTGTGATAGTTTTCATGTTGGCCATTCAATGCAAGCATATGCTGTTCCTGATGCTAGGCAAAATTCAATTCCCATGTCCATGGCAAGTGAACATCTTTCTTCTCCTCAGTTTTTTCCTCATGTTACCACTGATCAAAGTTTGGTGCTTGCGAGACCGAAGAAGCGCAAAAGTGCTGCATCTGAACTTCTACCTTGGCACAGAGAACTGGTGCAAGGTTTTGCAAGGCTTCAGAGTATCAGGTGGTTGATATATGTAGTGAATATATTGTGTGTTTTAAATTATTATCACTCTTTTAAAGAGGGCCTAGATCAAGGGTCTATCCTATCATTTTGAGCCTATTCTCTCACCCTTATCATAACTGAAACCATTCCATTATGCTTTTTATTTGTTTTCAAATTTTGTTAAATAAAAAAAAATTATAAAGTTATGATTTTTCTGTAGTCTTTCTTCTTTAAGTTCATCATCAAATAAGAAAAATTCTAAGTAATGTTTCTAATGTGGCAATTATCAACTCCTGATTTTCTAACCTTTATAAAGCTTTTAGTGTGACTTGTTTTTTTCTATTTTTTTTTGTCCCAATTATATATTCAATGTTCTGTTATTTGCAGCATGGCAGAAGCAGAGTGGGCCCAAGCAACAAATAGAATCATGGAGAAGGTCTGCTCTTATTTTTCCCAAGCTGTGTGTGTATATATTGGGAAGGGGAGGGAAGGGCATTACCAACTTTGGTTGAGTATTATCTTTTGGCTATGAAATCTGAGGCAGTAGGGTTCTAATGGCTTCATTCTATAACAGGTGGAAGATGAGACTCAACTGATTGAAGATGGGCTGCTGGTGTTTAGATCAAAAAGAAGAATTGTTTTGACAACACAGCTTATGCAGCAACTTTTTTGTCCCCCTCAGGCAACAGTTCTCTCTTCAGATGCTAGTTCATCCTATGAGAGTGTGGTTTACTTTGTTTCCCGATCAACCTTAGGAGATGCATGCAGCAGTATATCTTCCTCCAAAACTGATGCTCCTTTGCATTGTGACAACGGAAAACTGTAAGATTTGCTCCTTGAAATTGTTCAAACATGCTTCTGCCTGCAATTTTTATAGTTTTGTAGTTCATTATTGAAGGATAATTTTGTGTACATACAAATTAACATAATCTTTAAAATGCGTTTTCCAGCTTTCCTGAGAAGCTTAAAACATGTGAGAGAGTTGATGATCAGTGGATCTCAAAAGCAATGGAAGACTTCACTGATAGAGCAAAGAAGTTGGAAGATGAATTGTTGAGGTAATCCTTCCTCTGATGTTCCCATCTCAAAATCCATGTTTTCAAGTTCTAAGTGTCAAGATTATTTCTATATGAGATCATTTCTTCACACACATACATTGAATAATGTTATTGCTTTTGTAGGGGGTGTTCAGGTGTCAGAATCAGTTAGTTGTTTTTTTTTCTGTAAATAGGATGATATGGTCCTGAACTGAATATGAATACATAGAAGGTTTCAATGATTTATTCGAATTAGGCATTGTGAGATTTGCATTGGGGAATAGCTGGAGTGCTAAAAATTTGTTCTCCCTGTATGGGCTCATTTCATTATATGGATTGTGCTGACTTTTGAGCAATTTCCTGCTGCACTGATTTGTGGGCTAATTAGATGAAATTTGTGCTTTTAATGTCCGATATGGTTATAACATCCGAAATCCCAATTAGAAAGTAACTGAGACATTTATATGTGCAAGAAGATGCCCAAGGCTTGGGTAGTTATACATTTTTGCTATTTAGGAGAGATATTGAACTGTTCTTGAATTTAAGTTGCTGGGTCATGCATGCTAGTGTTAGATACGTTGAGAAGTGGGTTGTCGGGGGGGTAGGAGTGGCAAACTATCCAGCTTTCATAATATTAGCATTTCCCTGAAGATGAAAAATGGTTATTACCTTTTTTGTTCACTACATTCTGGTTGCTTGTTGCTGCTGTTATTGTACCATGGGCACTACTGCAAGCTTCACATTAACTGTCTGTAAAGTAGCTCTTTCTCATGCTGTTGTGCTGCTTTATGGTTATGTAGACTGGAAAAGAGGGCCTCAATCTTAGACTTGAGAGTGGAATGCCAAGATCTGGAGAAGTTTTCTGTCATCAATCGTTTTGCTAAGTTCCATGGCCGGGCACAAGCCGAGGGGGCTGAGGCCTCGTCAACCTCTGATGCAAATGCTCAGAAATTCTTCCCCCGGAGATATGTTACTGCACTTCCAATTCCTAGGAATCTCCCTGACAGGGTACAATGTCTTTCACTTTGATAATTAATTAATTGATTTTTCCCTCTTTCTTTGTCAATTGTCTCCACTTCCCTCGTGCTTCTCTTGTCCCCACTTTTAAAACTTGCACTTGCACATAATTGAACGACACAAATGGGAATTTAGTTGAAGAATGTCTCCATCAAGCTATGGAGAATGTTAGATTTTCATCTAGGCCATTGATTTCATTCTCAAAAATACAATTTGATCTTTTATACTTCTTTGGCAACCTAGAGAGAAAGTAGGTGCCCCATTTTCTTTGTCAGTAATGGGGAGAGCAGAAGATTTTTCTGAGTTTCAAAGGTGTTTGCACATGGCTAAAGTTTCTGGTAAATCATGTGTATCTTCATTATTGAGGTTTTGAATCATGGGGTTCAATTCATTGAGGATTTATCCGTTCTTGCTTTTCTATCGAGTTCTTTTGGGATGGTGGTGGAGGTGGGTCCATGCTGGCCCTGAATCGTGAATTACCAAATTTTACTCCAAGAATTAGGTTAACTTATTTTTTTTATGCGTTTACTATTTTGAATCTTTTTTGAACTATTACAAAATTTGTAAACTTGTCAGAATTTTAGCCTAAGTGGACCAATATCAAGCAACCAAATTCAATGAATAGTTCACGAAGCTTCTTGTTCCCTATTTTGGATTTGCTCTATCAATTCCATGCCAATGATCATCTGTCTTTGTAGTAGAGATGGATTGTGTGGTAAATGAGCTAATTATTATCAAAGAACTCACTTTCATTGTTGAACTATGTTTTGCCAGATTATAGTAAATTAATTATGCGTGATGATGAGATGTTAATTTAGAACTTATAAATCCAATAATGTTGCTAATGATAAATTTCTGCGAGTTTGCTGGTCTATTGGCATCCCAGCTATAAGCACTGGCAAAAAACCATTATTTATCAGAAAGTTTTGTTCACAACAGACTTTTAATATGTTCTTCATTAGTTTTATACTGTCAGTGACCAATTACTCACATGAGAAAAGCAGCCTTCTGAATGTTGATCAAATCTGGATGCTAGCAAGCTGCTTTGGCTTAATTGCACATACTAGGTGCTGCACAAGCACTCGTACGAATGAATTCAGCTTACTGTGTGGCGGGTTGGCTTCACTTGAACTTATGATTCTCAAGTTACTGACAACATCACGTTCAATAAATATATTATATTAAGCCATAAATAAGAACGAAATTTAATACATTAAAAGTCATGATCATCCATTCGGATCACCGAAAATACCGTTTTCTAATCTACCCAATCATAAAACATGTTATGGATGATCAGCTCATTATTATTCTAAACGACCCAGATGCAGCGGTAAACTTTGTGATGTTGAACAAAGATACAAAAAATGTGTTGCCTATCCTCACAATAGACAACTGTCTCAGCACAAGCAACGGAATAACAATTCAACCGCTAAAAGGTTAAAAAAAAGTTAAAAAAACGCTGTTCAAGGGTGAAAAAACATGTTTCAAATAATTTCCTACTGCCTGCTATCCCAGTCGAAGGGCATATTAGTTTATACGTAGGGTCGGTTATTTGTTTCTTTCATGTATAAAATTAGAAGCTTATCAATACACACTAACCAATATGCTCATCCTATTGAAATATCCATTGCCTACCTCCAAGCAGAAAGTTCCGCATTGAAGCGAGGTAATTTGATGCAATTGCCTCCACTGTGCAAGTATTCCACCTTGTTTAGCCACCTTGTTTAGCCTGTCTTATTGTTTCCAAATTCCCAACTGTTACTTATGGGCTAGGCCTATTGCCAATAAAGCTAGAACAATAGTCACTTGCATCAACAAGTACGACAGGATATCGGAATGGTTGAATAGTCCTTCCTCTACTTGAGGGTTGACTATCTTCTGTGAGCCGGCTGGAGGGGGGGAGGTAGGGGTTTTTGGGTGTATGTGTGAAAAAAAGAATTAAAAAAAAACTTCTCCGGCCTCAAATCATCTCAAGAGAACTCTCTCAGGGATCTCAATTTCATTCCACCACAAAGATGCTTATGTAATGCTTAAATGCATTTCCTCTCCAATTATTGAGAATATTTCATTGACCCTGCAAAGGAAACAAGGAGTTGTCAGAAACCCTGCAGCTATTAACTACTTTATCAGATGAAAGAGAGAGATGTTACAATATCTATTTTTCTTTTAATATTGGCACACGAAGTAACATTTTACATTCTACAAATCTAGAATAAGATACAAATTTTTCATCCTTTATTTTTGTTTTTGACATTTGAAGAAACAGCTAAGACTATAATACTTGAAATTATAACTGTTATAATCCAAAACACAAACACAAGTTTTTGATCTTAATAGCTCCGTAATTACCTTTGAGTATCTATGTTCACCTCTGCAAGCCAAGTTGTTAGAAAAACCTGCAGTGTAAGAGTCTCAAACAGTTCAGATGAAGTCTCGTACATTAAAAAGTAGCAACATAATACTTCATTGTACACAAACGTGGGACATTCAACCCAAAAGGGCTACAATCTACTAATTTATTTAGCACTGGCACATCAAATGTTTTGTCCAGATTCATTTCTTCAATCTCCTATGTTGTAGTTGGATTTGAGGATTTGGGAAACGCATTTGCAGTTCAATCCTCTTTCAAATTTTTCTATTTATGCTTTGACAACACAAACATTTTAGAATGCCAAGGAAATGCAGATTAGGGACATAAAACCCTAAATTGAAGGTTTTCCAATCCTCAGAGAACTACAAGAATATCGAACTTTCACTTTCCCAATTACAATTCCAAGGCCACATATGAAAGAATTCCATTTAGAAGTTAATGATGAAAAATTCCAGTTTGTGCCTTGATTCATATTGATAGGTAATTCCATTTGACTGCAGCCCACGCTTTTGATGTGCTTAAACGTATATTGTCTTAAAAAGTCTAAATGAGAAATGTTCTGTATATCCAGGTACATATTGAAAATGAAAGCATTTTGACACTGAAGTAAAACAACTTCATCTCAAAACTACATTACTAATATCAGGAATAACATCCACTTGTTTTATGTGTAGTTATGCTCAATTTAGCAACTCATTCTCCTCCATAACAATAAAATGAGATCCACCAGGTGGCCAGTGGTTGGATGAGTAAATGGTGAATCATTTTGTGTTCTGTCCAGTGTTATGTAAAATTTATTGGAGAATAAATTAGACTTCTTAAGAAGCATACTATAGATGTATTCTATAATCAGACCAATAATTCTTGATCACACATAAAAATGAACCAGTACCTGCAGAGTCTCCCGGTTCGGCTGATGACAATATTGTACAACTTGAACAGGCATAGCAGGACAACAATCCCTCAATCTCAGGGTAACTGGCTCACAAGTTTCTTTAGAATACAGGTTGCACATAGTCAATTCATCAAATTCACCAGGGTATAGCTCATCTGACCAGCAAAATTTGTTCACTTGGGGGGTTTCGCAAGTAGTAGAGAGTAACTCTAACACAAGCAATCGCTGCATGTTCCAAGCAACAGCAAGAAGAATAGAGAGTTAAAAAATAAACAAAGAAAGATGATCCATACATGTAGAAGTTGTATAAATCTTTCATCTTGAGTTAAAAAACCAAAAAATAAACAGTGTTTACCTTCAAATTTAGCTCTGATTCAAACATCTGGACAAGCTCCTCAGACAATTTTTCTAAGATCATTCAGAGGTTACAATTATTATCTAAAATCATATAAAACTTACAAGTTATATGATATTACATGAAATCTCAGCATAACTTAGTTAAATTAACTCCACTTGTAATTGTAACAGCTATTTTTTTCTCTATCTACATTCAAGTAAAAAATAATAACTAATAAATACTTGGAGAGTGGGCTCCTCCAAAGCTTATATCCAACAATATTTTTTCTACACCCTGTTCCCCTCGAAACATTTTAAGGATGGAAGCCTCAAGCATCTTTTGTAAGATAATTAAATGAAGTAATGCATTGGAACTCCACGAAAAGAAGATGAAGTATAGAAGATCTGAAGATAGAGAAATACCAAAAGCAGCAATTGAGAAAAATGCAGAGACTGGCATCCCACCACCATCACCAGTGTCATTTACATCCTCAGAATAACTAGAAAATTGCACGATTGGACTACCGCTAGTTCCTTTAAGAAAGCATCTCATGGATCTGCTAATGTTGACCATACAATTTACAACAGCCACCTGAAAAAGAAGAAACGAAATACGTAAATTCAACCAAATTTATAAACTACATAATATCAATGTGTGCAATTGTTGCTTGTTCAGTGTCTGCATACAATTCTAAATTTTGTTCCTAGATTAATGTCAAACAGGACAATTTAAATTAATGCTTGTTGATCAATTTAATTTTTGAATTCATGAGGGAAACCCAGTCATTGCTAGTTGAAAGAATCTCCAGAAGTTCCCCAAATAACCATATCATGTAAGGCATCATGCTGTTTGTAATTGCACTTATTATTATCATGTGCTTTAAATGTTTCAAGTCTGTTAACAAGATCAAGACTCCTTCCCCAACAATTTATTAATCAGAATTAGCAAAAGAAAGTCTGAGATTTTGATTTTCTTCTCGAGTAACGCTATCAGGAGCAGCCCAGCTTATCTTCTCTTATCTTTCCATTCAATCTTGTAATGAATCACTCAGCAAAAAATATAAGTAATATATTTGCATAAACACAAAACAAGACCAACTATCCCTTTCCCAGATAATCTTGCAAGAGCAGACAGTAATAATGAAATTTTAATGCCATTTCAGCCTACCAATATCTTAAGTAAAGTCGGCAACAAACTTTTCCTACACTTATGGTACATTCTTCAGTTTTCGTTTCCACCTTATAGCACCTTTTATTTATACACTCTTGCATTTTTGCCTGATAGACAACATTTGTGTTCTTATACATAATAAATCATGCATTTGATATTTCATCATCATATACTCTATAATTCATAACCGGTAGCACCAACTTCCTAGGCATTCTGGATGAGCCCATATTCTTTGATTTGCACTTCCACTATATGTTCAACATACATGTACAACTTACAGTAAATTATTTTTCAAGTTTGCAATATAAGATATGTTTAGCATATGGAAGATCTAAGGTACATGTCAAGCAAACATACCATATCTTTGTAAGATGATAACAGTTTACTCCGGTGATGCTCCTGGAACAAGATTCTGTCAGTATTTTCATGTATATGAAAGAAGATAGTAAGCAAAATAAAAAAATTCGAATTCCATCAAAACCACAAAGAGTGGCAAAATTGTTCAAATGACAGGATAGATGCGCTTATCTATTTCTATTGCTACTTCCATGACATTTTAGCTCTATTGAACTTTCATAAACAAGCCAGAAGCATCAAAAAGTTTACCTTACATCTACTAATGCAATTTTTTATCCTATCATGATGAAATCAATTACTATTTTCAAAATCATACATGATTCTGTAACCAGATTTATTATACTTAACTCCTTACACATTGCACAATCATTTATGCACCTTGCACTCAACCAGTGATCAAATGCCATATAATCTGCATTGCAATGATACTAAAATGGCTAAAAACCACAATGCATTGATCTATGCTAAAAGCTCCAGTAAAAATTGTTCAGCAAGATGCTAAACAATATAGAAAAAAATTCCATCATGAAAACCATGAAAGCATTATAATTAGCATTTAGAGATGTAACATTTTGTCTTAAATTTGGTGTTATTACTTAATGTCATTCCGTTTAAAATATGCAGCTTGAACAGTACAAGCTAAAATTACCTGCTGCTTGGACAATCTGAAGCAAGCTTTATTTCTAATATCGGGCATATCACTCAATACACCTAATTCCATTGAAGCCATGTACCTATATGAAAAATTCTTAGAAGCAATATACAAACCACAATAAATACATACCTTTCTCTTTTAAAAAAAAGTGAATAAAAATAATTTGACAAATAGATGAAACAACTCAAACATACAAAACTAAGAGGAGAAAAAAATGCAAAACCTTTGAGACAAGTAAGAGTTGACAAGTGAAGTAGCATGCGACCTGCCACTAGAAGACGCGGAGAACCATTGTTGATGATACGATGCCATTTTGGACCACTGGTTCCTCAAATTTCGCTGAGCAGCTGGTCTCCATAGCCTTAACACTGATGCGGATGGTGGTGCTGGTGAAGCAACCAAATTGGAGCTATGGTTTTCTATTTCTGGTTTTGAATTTGATTCTGATTTGGTAGAAGTATATGGAGAATTTGGCTCTAAGTTTTCCATTTTTTGAAAATCAAGGTATCTCCGCCACCAAGGATGATGCACCGAGGTGAGGGACTAGTGATGGTGTAGTTTTTTACATGCACGAGAGCTGTGAGTTGAAGTCTTGTTACTGTATGAGCAATTCAAATGACTTGTCATTTGGGTGTGATGGTTATTGACAAACACAGAGCAAAACAATTTTCAGAATAATTTGATTTTAAGGGTATTTATTATAATTTAACATACAATTTGATATAACATTATACTGTTTTTGAAGGGTTAGCTTATTCATAACAATGTATTAGAGATAACACAGTTATTAACTAAGTAAAAGATGAACAATTGTTTATTTTTTATAAATAAAATTTCCATTTACTTGTCTTTACTTAATTTTGCATTTACATAAATTTTACCGAAATTACCTCAACCGTCGAGGTATATAGGGGTGAGCAAAATAGGTTCCAATTCTGATTTGTTCCTATGTTTTAGAATTCAAGCTTACCCAATTTTAACATGGTGCTCTGTTTTTTGGTGTACCTAACACAAGCAACATTCATAAACAGTAAACACAAACACTAGAGAGCAGGATCATAAAGAAAAATAATCCAGAAAAAGAATTGAAGGCAACATACCCAGCTACAAGGAGAACAATGCAAAGACAAAAATCACACACTTAATTGAAAGGAATAACAAACCCTAATTTGATAAATGAATAAAAATTAAAACCCACAAAGACACTCAAGCATATCTAACACTGGTGTGCAAGCCAAAAATAAATAAAACAAAAAAAAACATTTTTGAGATACGGTATTTGATCCAGATCGGTTAGGTATGATAACAAATAACAAAAAGTACAGATCAAATGAAACAATAGAAAAAAAATCTAAGACAATGAAAGAATAACTACCTGTTTTGTGGGTATTTTGAGCTTGACTGAGAGAGAAAGAGAACGAGATCTGAGAGAGAGAGTAGAAGACGAAAAGAGAATAAGTGTACCAACAAAGAAAAATGGAGGACAGAAAGCAAAGCAGGGATACTGAGAAATTTCTTTTAATATGTTTTTATTTCATATAAAAAATAATAAAAGAAACATTTTTAGTCTCCTAGGCTAAAGCTAGAAATACTAGCATGAAGAGAGAGCGAGAGAGCTAACATTGAATAGGTTTAGTTTTAGTTACTCAAATATTTTAAATGGGTTTATTTTTTTTTAACTCAATACTAAAAATTTAAAAGTAGAAGTGAGCATAACAAGCTCAGGTTCCGTTCCACTGAATAGCTTACTTTGAATGAGTTTCTGTTTAGTTATTCAAATATTTTAAATGGGTATTTTTTTTTCATTTAAAACTCAAGAATTATTTAGGAGTAAACAAAACAAATTGAAGTTCCAATTTCGATTGGACCTGAAATATACTCTAAATAAATTCAGTTCCTAAGTTTTAGAAAGTGGGACCTACTCTATTTAACAAGGCACTCTATTTTTTGGTTTCAACTCGATTCCAATTTAATTCTGGTTCAATTATGGAATACCCTATTTATCATTCAATTTCTAAATGATTTGACAACAATTAATCTGACTCTTTATTTTAATTAAGCACGCAATTGGAACTGTTCTTTTAAAATTTGATTATGCATTCATCTTTGGCTAAATCAAGATTGTTGGGAAATATTCCAAAAACTTCCAACGTTGTTGCAGGAATAGACTGAATGGTGATTTGCTTCCTTCTCTTCAAGCCAGTAATTATTAGTTAGCTATCTATGCCTAAACCAAGAAAATATTGTTACTCTAATATTCAATTGAAAAAATTGCATCCTATTTCTCAAATGCAAATACTGAAACCGTAAAAATTAAATTGTCTTTCAAATGTAAAAAACAATGAAACAAAAGGTATCCAATAACATTGAAAAAGCTTAAAAATAAAATGATCCTGCAACCTAAAACCAAGCAAGAAAAATTTCAGAAGAACTTTATCAATATCATTCAATTTTATAAGCTTTTCTTAATGCCCAACTTGACCAACTACACATTACACTACTGAAAACTACCTCAAAGTCTATAGGCAAGTAAAAATACATTACAGGTATTTTTTGGATTGAGGTGTTGGCAAATTATTTCACTACCAAAAGTTGGTGGATAGTTGGTAAGCATTAGCTCCCACATAAAATTAGGCATTTACCAAACATTACAACCATGTGCTTTCAAAATTAAGTAAAAACACAAAAATTACAAAACAGGCATAGAGGTTGAAATAGCTTTAGAGTGATTTGTAGCAGATATGCCAAGAAACCGGGTAATTTTTAACACTATCCTGCTGTCTACAAACTTCATAATTAATTTCCATGGCCTTCTATTTTTACTGTGCCATTCAACCATCTTCGTGCATTTATAGTTTTAAACCCATAGCACGTCAATTTTCTTTTTCAGCCACCAAAAAACACTATGAGTGTACTGTCGAAAAAGAAGAATAAAAATTGTTGAATGTTCATAAATCTTCAATAAAGGTAAATACAGAAGAAAAATTTAGGGCTTCACCAGTTTGCAGAATTGCAGCGAGGCTCTAGTGGAACAAGATAGGACCCAGTTAGGCTGCGGAAGAAAACTAAAATTGCTGAAGAACTGGAGAAAGCCAATCCATGTGATCAAACTACTCCTTGGTCAATAATACTACAATCAAATTTAAATCCAAGCAAATCTACCCAAAATTTCCAAAAGCCACAAAAATCTAAGAAACAAAACAAGTAAAAGAAAGCGTACCTAAACTGAATGAAAGCAGATGAAGTGAAATTTCAGAGATTCCGCTACGAAGAGAGAGAAGCTAGAGTTGAGATTGAGAAGCTGGAGTAAGAGGCCCTGGGGGCAGAATCAATTCGCAGATTCGGGGGATTTCGTACTCTAGGCGAAGTGGCAGAGATTCAAAAGCCAGAGAAGAATAAGAGAAAATTAGAAAAATCGTGGAGTTTCCGGATTTTTGGGTCGGGTTTTTGGCACGGGTCGAGTATCTTTGGGTTGTTGGATCGGTAAACCGTAACCAGAACCGAACCGAAAAGAAACAGTCCGGTTTCAGAACCGGTTTTATGGTCTCAACGGTCCCGGTCCGAGGTAACCCCTATCCATAATGCTCCAGGGTTTGGCAATAAGCAGGCATGTTGCCCGCTAATCTCGTCTGCGAGGAGACGAGCAGGATCGAAAATGTCTTCATACACCAATTCGTCGTCTGCGAACGATCCACGTCAGCCATCAACTGCGAAGCCATACGTGCCACTGGCTGTGGCTCCTGGAGATGAATCGATTGATTACTCCGGTTTCATTGCCGTCGTTTTCGGAATTGCTGGAGTGATGTTCAGGGTTCAGTAGCCAATAACTTGATAGATCTAGGTTTGAACTTCCTTTAAATTATTATCAGTTAGGCTTTATTTACTAACCTCTCATTTATTTGTTTAACATTGTGGCAGTACAAGTTATGCTCGTGGCTCGCGATCATATGCTGTGCGCAGTCACTAGCGAATATGAGGAACATTGAAACCGATCTTAAGCAGTTTTCCATGGCCATGATGTGAGTTTTGGTTCATTCTCCAAAGTTTACGCCTTATGCATCTACTTGTTTATGCATTCACATGTACACATATGATTGAAGTGGCCCGGTAATTATGGTTTAAGCTTTGTCTGTAATGATGATGTTTGGGGCACATTACTTGCATATAGTGAAATGGAGAATGTTTTAGATGGACCAGCCCATATTTCTGCGCGTATTTATTCAAGTCTTATAACTAGAACAAATAAGAGAAAAATTTAAAATAGGTGATAAGATTTCATCCTACCATGCTATAGGAAGGCCTTGCTTGGAATTAAGGTGTTGTAGTTTTGAAGTTACATTTATTGTCAGATAAAATAATTAAATGTCAAATATTAGTGAAAAAGTGAGTGGTTCCTTCTAAAAATTGGTATTTACCAAACACTTTACCTTCATGCTTTCTAATAACAGTAGAAGCTGAGTGGTTTGAAATGTAGCTTAAGGCTTCATTTGGTGTTAAGGCGGCTGATTAAGGTACAATTGTTGTGGAACGAAATCACTAAATGTTAAATAGAGTGGGTTCCACTAAAAGTTGATTTTATCAAACATTTTTTTAATCTCTGCTTTTGAAACATAGCAGAAGCACCACAATCCCAAACAAAGCCTAAGAATGTTATAGTTTTTGGTTTCAGAAAAACTGAGTTAGAGGAGAGATGCCAATTCCTGTAGCCACTGTCAAACAAATATGATGCTCTTTGCCACACACACATTGATGCATTCAAACATGGAACTTAATAGTAGATACAGATCATTGTGCAAATTGTCAATTGTCTCACTCCCTTCATTTCCTTAAAAGAAAGTTAATGTCTACTTATAGATATGCCGATCCAGAGATTTAGGTGCTGGTTGATGTCATTGTGTTGATGCTAAATTGTTGTAATCTTTACTCTTAACATTTGACAAGCTTTACAACTTTCTTATAGGTGTGTTATGGTCAGAATGTTTGTTTGCTAGATTTAGGGTCTGTTTGGTGTAATGTTTAGATGTGTTTTGTAGTATGAAAAGTTCCCGCAGAAGGGTTGAGAACCTACTATATCTAGAAGTTCTAATGGCTGAAGCGGACGAGAGTTGCTCTTTGTCTCTTTTCTTTCTTTTCATTTTCTTTTTTTCAGGCGGAGTAGGGGTTGGGCTGTGGGGATGGGGTTGGCTTAAGTATATTGTTTCATGTGCCAATAGATAATATACAAATACTACCATTATCCTTTTGAATATGTATATATATATATATATGTATTTATGTAGATATTTTATGCACATTAAAGTTCAAGACATTTGCTGCTAAATTTTTTGTTGTATTCAAATGATTCTAGGATATTTTTTTGTTGGATTATGTAATATTTTGTCCGTTAACCTTTATGGTTATTTGGTTGTAAATAATCACTCTCAGGTTTGTTTCTTTGTTTTTTGTTTATTTTTCTTTTTACTAGTTCAACCCTAAAAATTTGGTGGTTGAATATTTTTATCTTTAATTTAAGCCAAAAACAAAAATTCTTGTTTGTTCTTCAGTTTCTAATATAATCTTATGACCATAAAGAAATTGTTCTATTCATTGCTCATCATAAATTGTTGCTATTAATCTCTTAAACTACTTATATGAATCTCTTTGAAAGGAAAATACTTCATGTGCAAATCTCTCTTTATAACACATTGCCCAAACATGTTTTATATACCTCACCACAATCCTCTTTCCTTGCCTCATCATGCATAAGGACTTGTGCTTATGTGCATGATGGTAATGGTTGGCCTGAATAGTATCAATCTTTGCTTCTGGAAAAGGTTGATATTTAATGGTAGTTGATGCAGTTTTTCTGACCACAAGTGTTAGCTTATTTGAGTGCTATCACTCTTCATTTCACACTCTCATATTAGCTGTTAACTAATCCATGACCTATTAATGCCTTACACTTAGTCCAAGCCTTAAACAATGTTTTAGTTTATTGTTTTAATTGTGTTGAAAAAACATTAGACTTTGCCATCTCACCAATTTGCTTCTCCTACTTGCAGCTTTATCTTTGTTGAATTAGTGTAGTCTCTCTTTTTTTTTATATATATATATTTTTTACAACTTCACTTGGTCAATTGATGAGTTGATCAATATTGTCAATTATGCCAAATAATGTGTACACTAGTCTTGTGAAGGTCTTTTAGTTTTTAATTTAACGTGTCATGTCTGAGCTATCAGTTTAGCAATGATACGTTAATTGGAGATAATTGTATTGCATGCTTGTTGGCTTGCAAGCATGGTGGACTTAATTAATTTATTTGATATCTTTTTATGTTATTGTGATTATGGCTGAATGTGTCTTCTATGGCAATGCATCAGGTTTGCTCTCATGGGCTTGGTAACAAACTACCTAGGGAATGCTCGGTCAGGCACAAGAAGTTGAGATATCTTGGCTGTAACTGTTTCTTTTTTTTTATTCTTCTTGATGATATGTGGTTCATTCTTTTTTAAAGGTCAGGCAGGGTATGACTATGCTTGGAGCTGTTAATGAAATTTGCTCACATGAATCGTAGGGATCCCATTGTGGCTCTGGCTTTGAATTCGATTCTAATTTTGAAGAAAGATGCATAGTGTGACTCGTAGGGATCCCATTCATTATTGAAAATTGAGATTGGTTCTCTAGTGATGATGACCCACCAAGGTGACGAATGATCGGTGTGGCTAGACGCAGCCGCTGGTTGTAAGCCCACAAATGATATGCCTAAGGCGAAGCAGCCTATTTTTGGGTGAGAAAATTTTATTTTTAAATAAAAATAGAATTACCACAATAATAAAAGAAACTGAAATACGAGCAATTTTGTAAACTCTCTCCCGGGTCGGTCAGGTTGTGTTCTATTATTTAAATCTAAATTCAATTAGAAGATTTTGTAAGGTCAATGCAGTCATTTCACAATAGCTTATCAACTCACGTTTAGCAAATAAATCAATTTTAACACTGGGGAAGATGATTTCAGGAATGTGGACGATTTTAATACAAAAAGATATGATATGGTTGTTGAACATATTTTCTTTTGTAGTTTTTATATATTTTATTGGATTATTATCCAATTTAATTTCTTTTTTAACAAATAACATTGAGTGATATTCATTGATCAAATTTTATAAATTTTAAAAATAAATAATTAATTAATTTTCATCGCTCCATGCCCCGAATTCGTGGATCCATGAATTTTTAAATGGGTCATTCCGTCCGTAGGCAGGCTTCTAATTCTAGTTGACTCTCAATTTTCATCTCCAGTTTTAGTGTTTTCTTCGGTTGCCAAATAATACCTTGCGTGCAGAGGGCGATCGAAAATGTCTTCGCACAACAATTCATCCTCGGTGAACGATCCACGTCAGCCATCGGCGGCGAAGCCATATGTGCCCCTGGCTGTGGCTCCTCAAGATTTACCTATTGACTACTCTGGTTTTATAGCCGTAGTTTTTGGCGTTGCTGGCGTCATGTTCAGGGTCTGCAACCGATCAGTTCACCTGAATTTCAGCTCTTTTTTAAAATTATTATTCTTTGGGTTTTGTTTGGTCATCTCTCATTTATTTCATTGTTTCTTTCAGTATAAGCTGTGCTCTTGGCTCGCAATCATATGCTGTGCCCAGTCACTCGCTAATATGAGGAACATCGAGAACGATCTTAAGCAGATTTCCATGTCTATGATGTGAGTTCATTTCCTTGTATAGATTCCATGGCTGATGGATCTACTTTCTTACGCTTTTACACATAACCATTTGAATGAGGAAGCCCTTGTTTCATAGAGCGATTAAGGATTTTTGGGGTACAGTTCTTAAAGAAATAATATTAAGAATATAAATTATTTAAACAACAATTTATGTACAAACTAACGTGCAGTGGTGTTATTTTATGGTCATGTTATTTGTTTATTTGTGATCTTTTCTTGATTATGCACAATGTAAGTTTATAAATTAACAAGAGGTTGCCTTGATATATATATATATATATATATATATTTGTAGCATTAATTCTCGGATATACTTGTATCAAATGTCACAATTCAACCTCGGAATTACAGAACCATTGTATTTCAACTAGTCACAAAAGCAAAATTGTTGCCATTCCCATTGAAAAATAGAAATGTTTCCTGTATGAAGAAAGTGTTTTCAATATTTTATGTAACTATCATAAGTATCATCAAAAACTATGAAATATTGCCTAGACTGTCTAATTAATAATGTATTGGTACATTCTATATTGGAAAAGAATGTATGTATACGCACATGGATTTGCATGTGTTCTTCATTTTTGGTACCATAATTAAAGGGTTCATGTCCAACAAGAAAGACAACTTTTTTATTTATCTATTTCAGTTTATGGACAAGTGATATATGATGTCACTAATATTTACTAAGGGTTCATAATCTTTGAATGTTAACATAAAACTTGTTTGATATCATTGGAGAGACTATAGTTTTTACTCGACAACTAATAGTTGCTAAGGGTATGTTTGGTGTTGAGGTGTTGTTGTTTTGAAATTGTAGCTGTTGTTGTAAGGAATCACTAAAAATTAAGTATTAGTTAAAAAAAGAAGTGATTTCAACTAAAAGTTGATGTTTACCCAACATATTTTCAACTTTGCTTTCAAAGTTAAGTAAAAACGAGTATTACCAAACATATCATAAACTCATATCTATTTATGCAGCTAGTAGTTCAATTTCACTACAACTCAATGCCAAACTGGCCCTAAATTGTGAACTGTTTGCTTTAATGTTTGACAATGTAGTGCATGTTGAAAAGTGAATGATTATTTTCTGGTCAGAATTGTTGTTTGCATGATTAGGTGTCTGTTTGGCTTAACACAATATGAGTTTTCTAGCATGAAAAATTCATGCAAATTTTTTTGCCATAATTGATTGAGAAGCTAATTGATCTAAATGTCCATCTAGCAAATGTCCATCTAGCAAAGGTGTTTGGGGGTTGTGTTTACAGTTCAATAGCTGATTTGAGTGCTATCAATGTTCATTTCAATGTCTTTTTCAGACCCCCTTATCAATTTAGTCTGCTAGGTCTAAGCTGATGCATGACCTGTTAAAACCAAATAACTTATTCCAAGACCTTAACTGAACGTTAGCTTATTATTTTAATTGTGTTTGATAAACATTAGATGACAACAAGCATATTATGTAATCAATTAGTTCCTCCTACTATGGATGAGTATTCTTGTATTTTTATCTTTGTGCAGCTTTTCTCATTGCCATTGATATGTTGATCTGTATCATCTAATATGTCACATGGTGTCCGTGGTAACTGTTGTGGAGTCTTAAGAAGGTCTTTTAGTTCTTATTGTCCACTGGCTGTTCATCCATACATAAATTGGGGATAATTGAATCATTTCAACAAGTTGGATGGTTCTAAGTGCTCATTTGGTTTGACTTCTCTATTGACTAAAAGATCTTTTTTAATGCCTAAAACTCTTTTCTAAATATTTTATCACTTGGTTGTATTTGGAATAGAGCTTTTGGACGATTGAAAAAATTATTTTACTTCTTTTTTTTTACTTTGTTACTTTTTTGCTTGTGAAATAACTCATTGCTCTTCATACATACATACATATATGTTAAAAGCTCTACTTTACAAGATCTATTCAAAGGAGCCCTACTTAAAAAACTATACCAAATTGACACAATATGACTGGAAAGGGAGTTTTCTTTCCCTGACCCATGATTGGATGAAATGACCTTTTATTTATAGCTCTTCTGAGTACTTGAAGAATGTCACTTTAATACATCTGTATGTATTGACTTGGTTCTGTAATTTCTTTTGAGATTTTATTCTCTATTGTTGTTGATATAATTATTTGTACCTTTTATGACTAAAACCAGGTTTGCTATCATGGGCTTGGTAACGAACTACTTGGGGCCTGCTCGACCAGGCACAAAGAGTTGAGATATCTTGAATATTGTGGGGTTGAGAATCAAGATAAAGCTGTGAAAGTGTTTTGGTTTGTTGCTTTTTGGTTCTTTTTAATGATATCAGGTCCTATTAAAAGGGCTCAAATTCAGGAGTTTGTGAAATTTGGTGTGATGTGAGGGAATCCAGAATAGCATACGCTCGGGCTACTGTTAATTCTTGCGTTTTTAATTCTGCAATTGTCTGTATTTTGTGGCCAGCTCGTGCTTCTTGTTTTTCTCTTTCTTTTTTTTGTTCACAACCGCCCCGCCACCCTCCTTCTGCCCTCCCTTTTATCGTTATTGTTATTTTAGGATAATAAGATCTTTATTGAAGTTCTCGTATCTTTGTGGCCTAACTTCAAATAATCATACACTTGACAAAGTTCCTGGAAACGGTGATGCCATACTTTGATGCAATACTTAGATGACAGTAGCATTGCATTAATTTTAGCATGTTCTGCAGTAAATTAGCTATTTATTTTGCACCACTTGGAATCAGTTCATGACTTGATTGTATTCAGCGATAAATTGAACTTAAGTTACATGTGTAGTGTGGTAACAAATTGGATTCATTAGGAGCTGAAGAATAGCCGTTGTTGCTGCTTGAAGTCAACAAACATGGCCCTTGAATGGTCGTCTTTTTAATCTTTCATTTCGTTGGAAGGAAACCAATGTTGAATCTAATTGTTGGTGAAGACGACCACTCTTGATGCAATTTATTTTTCTATTAAATTATTGTCCTGTATGCCTATCATGAAATAATATATACACATAATATAAATTAATTTTGTAGGGAGTATCTAATTATAAATAATTTTTTATTACATTATTATCAAGTTTACCTTATATCTATGTAATGAATATTGAAAAGTGTATGTTTATTGAGAGTTTATATTATCATTTTACACTTAAGAATATTATTAACTTTTTTAAAATAAGCATATCCCAATTCAAAACAAAAGTTTGTCTAATTTATGACAAATGATTCATTTTGTGTGAGTTTTGAGTTTGCCTAATTCATGACAAATAATTTATTTTGCGTGGGTTTTATGTAATAAGTATATCTTTCCATCCAAAAAGTCCAATTGATGCAATTCTTGAGCCATTGAATCATGGATTCATTCCTTCCCAATATTGTAAGTTAAAGATTAGGTTAGTTTGAGCATTTAGGTGGTACCAAAAATGAAATAAAATAAAAGTCTTTCTGTAGAACTAAAATGCAACTCTGGTCTAATCCAACAAGCTTTTGTACTTGGACTGCATCTCACAAAATACATATCCAAGTATGTTGATTGAAGATGTTCTAAAAAGTTAAGATAAATATATGCAATGTTAATGTTTTGGTCAAAGATGTAATCTAAAGAAATCAATAACCTCTTGGCTAACTGCTTAAAACCCAGATCAATTGGCATGAAATGCAAGGTAAATTTTTCGTCTGTACAAGCTTGATCATTTAAAGTAGTGCAAACTTTCTCAAATTCTTTAAGATGCAAATAAGGACTTTGGGATTTTAAGCCATAGAAATTAGGAAGTACTATAATCATATTTGGCTTGGCTTAAATAAAAATTACTAGAGCATTGAACAGAAAATAAAACACAACTTATTGAATCTCAAATTATTGATCATAACGGTAATTAACTTTTACTTAGCTTAATCAAGCAGTACACTGTTCATAATTATTATGAAATTTTGTTTTGAATTTAATTACGTAACTGATGATGTCTCTTGTTTCTCAAAGTTTTGCATGGGTAAATGATGACGGATGATGGAGAAAGTTTAAGTGAGAAAAGTTTATCACATTAGCTCATCCATGGATTGAATAAAATCTTATTACACATAAATTAATTTAAATTTAACCAATCATAAGAAGCTAACAAGAGTGAAATAGAAAATTTAGTGCATGTGATTTGATTTTGGATTGCAACTCATTTTATGAGCTCGAACCTTCAGCTTGTGATTTGATTCCGGACATATTACCTATCGGAACATTGCTTATTGATCGCCCTGGAAAATCAGCCAGAAATTTTTGGCCAGAGGACTCAACTTGCTTAGAGTGGCTTGACAACCAACCTGCTCAGTCAGTCTTTTGGCAGCATTGCTGTTTTCAATAAGTATCAGTTTGAAGAACCGGCGCTTGGGCTTGAACTTGCCGGCTGTCCAATTCTAATTGAACAAGAGTTTGATATGTCAAAATCTAATACTGATATAAATACAAACTATCAATTAATATGGGTTGAATTCGTCACCGTGAATTCTTTCATTTAATATTTAATTACACTAATTAATGATTATTATTTTAGCTATTTATCGATGTTTGCTTAAGAACTTGAATTTAGATAAAGTTAGTAAAAATTTTGTTCTTATATATCGAGCGTACAAATTTTGTTTAGACTATTATTCATTTTCAAATGTAAACAACAGATAATCAAACTAATTTTATTATATAAGACGTAATTAGTTCGATTATAATATTCCAAATTAAAGGATAACATCATATATTAATATAATTATATATAAATTATTGATTATATACATATCATGTGATTTATTTTTTGTGTGGACATATACAAAAAAAAATAGTTCTTTAATTATTTAATTTATACTAATATTCTAATAACGTTATTTTCATATTATTCGCATTAATATTATCTCATCATATTTATCGGAGAAATTCAATATGTCTAATATAAGATATCATTGTTCATTGGATATTATCTCTGTAAAGAACAATTTTAATAATTTTATTTAACAGTTAAATAAATTATCCAGATAATTCACAAATTTATTTTATTTATATGGATGTACTAATTTAAAAAATAACTTATATTTATAAATAAAGAACTCTTTTTTTTATTTATAAATAAATATATATACAAAATAAAATATTATCAAAGTTGATAACACAAATAACTTATAAGGCATATCGTAACAAAAATGCTTTACTAAGCCACCTCCGTGTGATTATCGAACAATATGCTTTCATAGGGAAGAATCCAGGACACATAAATTGCTTCCTTCAAAAGGAAATCAATCTTGCAAAGAATAATCAGTATGAGTAGTTGCCACTTGATGAGATAGATTCGAAAATTCACCCACCTGAAGTATCATGTATTAAATTTCTTTTGGTAATTAATATATTTCAAGGAATCATGATTCGTGAACAATATAAACTACGTGAAGCAGATCATGTTTCTAGTGTTTAGAAGTCTGGATAACATCATAAAATTCAATATCGTATGTAGAATACTTCATCTCGGATTTATTAATGTCTTACTAAAAATGCAACTAGATGTCCTTCTTGACTTAGAACTCCTCTTACACCTATATAAAAAGCATTACATGTCACTACAAAGATTTGCTTAAAATTAGAAAGCTTCAAGATAGAAGCACTCGATATCTTTTCTTTGACTTCTTTAAAAACATGTGTGGCAGCAACAAGTCAACAGAATGGCCTTACTTTGGTATATTCAGTCATGAGGGCCATGATAGTGTCGAAGTGTCAAATGAACTCGTGATAAAAAGTTACCAAACCATGAATGTCCTCACCTCATATACATTAGTAGGAATATGCAATAACCTGTTGGATATCACGCATAGGAGGCCACTCATATGGATGTTTTGTAAGTGCTAGATTTGAAAGATCTTCCAATATTAAGATAAAATCTTGAAAAATTTTGCCTATAGGAAACTGCAAAACTTCATGGGTTCTTAACACAAGTTGATTGAAAAACCTCGCTAACTTTTTGAAATCATCTCAAAGATATCCTGGAGGCTGAAGACTTCTTTGAACTTGAAAATCAAATATCTTCGTCAACTTTGATCGTATCTTCTTACCTTTACAAATGAATTAGTAAGAATTGGAATACCCATCATATTTCACTTTTCGATTATAAAGCCCTGTCTCTCTAACAATTGATGACAAACTTTTATGGATAAAATATCACACCACACATCTTCATAAGAATCTTTGCTTAAAGAGAATGAAATGAAGCAACAAGTTTTAACTGGAATTAAAGTGTTGTCAATCCAACTAACTTGATAAGATTATGGCAATAGCTTTTGCTCAATGATCATTTTCTCGACAAAATCAAGGGACATAATATTCATCCCACTACCATTATCAAATTTAAAGCCTTGTCTTGATACTTTGTCCATGTATGAAATAAATTTATACATGTCTAAGCTTGTGATATTGAAAAACTTTGATAAGAAGTCATAATATATTTTGGATTCAATGGATATACAAAAGAAATGATGCAAAAAGGAGAATAAATTTGAGATTTTAGTGGTTGGACAGATTATAAATTTCTATTAAATGGGTTTACTAGTCATACCATATTTATGGTGTAACGGAACTTGAGTAAAGCATTTAAGAAAATTTTTATTTATGTGTGGTGAGTGAACGGTAAATCAAGGGGTTGAGTTAATACTGTAATTTATTAAAAAAGAAAATTTAAGGTACCATGATCATAATTTTATAAGCAGTAATTAATTATTAGTGGAGGACAAAATTATCCTTTCAGGATATCCTTACTCAACTTGATACAGATTGTATTACATGTTCGGACAATGATTAAAACAAAATTGATTCAAACATTTTGGACTAAAATGACATCATTGATTGCGTCGCTCTTAGTATTTTATTAATCATGTATATTTTTTTTACAAATGTTTTTTGTAAAATTAAGATTTAAAATTTTTTAATTTAAAGAGATATTGGCATATAATACATTAATAATGAACAAGTGATATTATATTTTAAAATTTTAATTTATATCATAAAATATAAATTTTATTAAAATAGAATTTTAATTATTAATTATATTATATATAATTATCTTATTAAAAATTTTAAAAAAATGTAATCGCTAAAATTATTGTTTTAATTACTGGACACGAAAATATGAGTGAGCGGAGAATGATCATTGACAAGTAGTACTGATCTAAGTGGAAAAAAGAAAAATGATTGGAAAAAATGCTTTGATTGAATTAGGCAGAGAGTAGACTATTCTTTACGCTGAAGTCGCGCTCTATTATTGCAACGGGCAGGGTTTTCTTGGGTTTTATGTTGGCTTTTCGTAATCGATCAGGGGTTAGGGAAAGCGACGGTCATCCGATTCAACTTTGATGGCTGCCGGCATTCTCATGAAAAACACTCAGTCACGGTAAAAAACGTGCAAAAGAAAATCAACGATCAGATCAAACTTTCAGGGAAATGAATGACATTTTTCTCAATATTCCACAAGTATTGATTGATTTGAGATCGTAGCATAGAGTTGGATATGAGAAAAGTGGAAGCATTCGCAATGAGCAGGCAACCACATGTTCTGGTTATACCTTATCCAGCACAGGGCCATGTTACACCTCTACTGAAATTATCGACGATGATTGCTGAACATGGAGTTAATGTCACATTTATTATCACGGAGTATATGCAGGCAAAAGTCATGGTGTCAATGCCCAAGAAGTCGAGTCATATAAGGCTAGTTTCAATTCCTGATGGAATAGAACAAGAAGAAGATCGAAAAGATCCACTCAAGACAAGAGAAATTATGTTGAGAGTTGTGCCAGGCTGCTTGAAGGACATGATTGAGAAGATTAACCAATCGAACGTTTCGGAGAAGATAACTTATGTCATTGCCGATACAAGCGTCGGATGGAATTCCACAATGGAAGGTCTAAGCATGGGAATTCCTTTTCTATTCTGGCCTTACTTTTGTGATCAATTTCAGAACACAAATTACATTTGTGAAGCCTGGAAAATTGGTTTACAGTTATCCCCGGATAAAAATGGTATCATAACGAGGCAAGAAATTCACAGAAAGGCAAAAATGCTGCTTCGTGATGATAGTATTAGAGCTAGGTCATTGAAGATGAAGGAAATGGCTGGAAAGAGTGTTGTTGAAGGTGGATCTTCATTCAGAAACTTTGAAAGCTTTATTTCACAGATAAAGCTTTCTGTAATATAATCATTAGTCCTTTCTCTATTGCGTGTATCTGCAAATTTTATTTTAAAATTTTTCTTACGAATTTAATGTTAACCCAACAAAATTTTACTTCACACTGGAAAATTATTAACAAGATTCTAATTTTCAGACATGCTCTACAATTAACTTATAGTAAGATGCTTTCCCAAGCAGAGCATGTATCATTGTGAATCTGTTTGCATTATAGGAGACCGAATACATGGAAAGAGTAACCGTGTACTCCAGATGTGTGCGTGCGAATAGGGAAGAATGAAATTGAGGATAACATAATTTATTCCTTTTGGAAATTGAGAAATAAGTATTGTCCATTTGATGAGGTTAGCTACAATTATAAAATATTGTTGATACTAGTCTTTGATCGAATTTGACGGACTCTCACTACTTTCCTCGTTTACTTGAGCAGAGGACTAAGAGTGACCTCTTACGACACCTACTCTTAGATTCACCTGAAGTGGCCCAAGGGTTCAAATTCATCTTAATCTTGCTCAGGTTCACCGTAAACAGCGCTTCTTAAGGTGCCACGTAAACATGACTAAATCTCTACATTTTTCACTCGTGAGGATGTCCAAACCATCTTACGCTGTTAGATTTACTTACCTCCAACAATGTAAATCGCTTCGACCCAATATATCGATTGTTCTCAGGCAGATTACCTTAAGCAAGTTATAATAAATCTCAACACTGTACTCAAGTGAAGAAGATCTCAAAACAACCTTTCGCCATTGGGTTCACCTTAAACAACTAACTGCTGCAATCCGGCGAGCCTAGATCTAAAGATTGTTCTCAAAAGTGAGCATGTCAAAACCACCTAACGCCATCTGATTTACCTCAAACCACGCAGACGCCTTAGCTTAATTAGATATCGTCTGAGCTGATCAGATTCAGCTTAAGACCCGGTATAATGGCCTACTTCTTCAAATCCAATCCATGCCCACTGTGTTCTGCAGATCGGTATTCACGTTTGGCATATGCATGCTTAAACAGCCTTAACCTCCCTAATAGCTGCCACTACAACAGATTATGCAATTAACTACGATAGTATGACCGCTTATATTATAAGTGAGGGTTTACAATTAATATTCATAATTAACGGTATGCACAAATTGTTGATAAATTGAAAGTTGATACAATATTGCTGACAATTGTGCCTTGTTGAAAGTTTTATTATTGACCATTTGTAATTTTCACTGGTTAAATTTATTCTCAATTAGATGCATATGCTATAGATTTAGGTTATTACTTATCCATTAAAGTGGGGTTATTTGAATTCTATCAAACTCCAGTTGTTGTAGATTGAGTCATGGAGGGATGTTTATCACATTTAGGTTCTTACTTTTATGTTAAAAGTTAATTATTGTTTACTAATTATTTCACATGCTTATAATCAGCCTACTAGTGAAAAAAATTATTACAAATATTTGACAATGACAAGACAATTAAAACCCTTGAAATGCTCAAATACCCAAAACATTTCTTTATCAGAATGGAGACAGGAAAATTGCAAAAACATTCACTAACCACTTCTTTTTGGTTTTCCTTGGTACGTCTTCCAAACTTTCTAAGCGTTCTTCGTAAAACAGTATCAATTTATACTTTGATCTTGGAAAATTATACTTAACTTGAGTTGATAGCCTCGAATTATAACTTTTAACAAATAAAATAAAATGTTTTTTTACTACAAAATTATGATTTAATGGTAATAAATTTATTTTATGAATTTTGTTTAGTGTTAATTTTTTTTTAAAAAATAATCGTTGTGTTTTAAAACATTTATAGAACATATTCATGAAAGTAAAGGTGGCTTGGTGGTTAAATGCGACGTTTATTCTTATACAAGTCTAAAATAGGAATCTATTCAATTCCAAGTGTAAAGTATAGATCCAAAAACAATATGTGTTTGACAAGTCTTCTTCTTAATTAACGATTTAATGAACAATTAATTTTATAATATAATTAGAGAATAAAAGAGATTTAGGGAAAAAAATAAATAAATTTGTAATATAATTTGAGTTTTAAAAGAGAAAATAAGTTTATAATAATTAAAAGTTCAAAAACTTATTAAAATTAATAAATTATACACATAATACATGGGCGTAAAGTATAAAATATAGTCAAAAAAATTATTTAAATATTTTGAATTTATTTGCATTTGACTCCAAAGCAATATGCATTTAACAGGTCTTCTTCTTAATATAGGGTATAATACAAGCGTGTAACGTAAAAAAATGTTTATCAAAGGATAAAAAATATATATAAAAATGGAATGAATTAATTTATTTAAATAATTTCGTAAGTTTTGTTTTTTATTAATGTAATTTATTAAGATTAAAATTATATAATAATAATCATAATAATAATAATAATTAAATTTAAGAACATTTTGGAAGTATTGTAATTGTTCAGTTCTGTATATAATTATATGAGTTATTAAGATTTATTTGCATATCACTTAAGCTTGATCTAATAAATGCATATATTACTCAAAATTATGGCAGATGTTTCTCGATTTTTTAAAAACTAATCTTCTTTTTAGCTAACGTATCAAGTTCTTTTTAATAATACAAAATAAAATAAAAGAAAAAAAAATGAAACCTTTTCCTAACCGATTTGAGTGATGTTTAAACAACGAATGTTTTGTACTACCAAAAAAATATTTACCAATTAAACCTGGTAAACGTGTCCGCCTGGCTCAACGCATGTTTTCGTTACATGGCCTCTTTTTTTTGGAGTCAGGCGGACAGATTTGCCGCCTTTACTTACAAGGCTCAACTCAGCGAGGATCCAAAGCCTCAGCTTTTTAACGAAAATGGCCTAATTTTTGGACCCAATTATATTTTTAGCCCAAGTAAAACATTTGTTACGTTTATGGCCAACAGTGCACTATTCACACAAAGTTGCCACTTCCTATTTCAATGCCATTTAAAGCAAAGAAGCCGAAAACTTTGTTTTCTAGAAACAGCGAGACGGAGTAGAAATTTCAGAGGGAGGAGGAGTTGAGACACCGCCGAGAGTTGAAGAATGGCAAGAAAGGCGACGAAAACACCAGCGATGGCAGTGTGTGGTCTCTAAACGGTATGCTTTTTATCCCAAATTTTGGAAAAAAAATGATTTATCTTTTGATTTCTTCGATATAGGCTTAATTGAATGCGTAAAAGGTTTAGAGTTGAATGGAAGACGAGTTTTTATGTCGTATGTGTTGATTGTGGGATGCGTGTTGTTGAATTCGTGCAGTGGATTGGTTGTTTTTGACTGTGGAGAGTCTGATGAGCAGCGCTCGCCTCGTGAATTTCGTCCCTCCTTTGATGAAATTCATTGAGGCAACATATGTGGAAAACCTAAGCTCCCTCAACAAAACTCATTGAAGGAGGAGAAGAAATATGCATTCTCCCCCAACGGAGAAATGCATATTCGTTGAGAGAGTTATTTTAATCCAAAGTGATAATAGGATTTTATTTATGTGCTTTTGAAATTGAAACAGGATAAAATTGCAAAATTGAAGCGGAATTCACCTGCATCTGAAGAATAACAATGTACGTGAGGAAAATCAACTCCATTTTCTGTCCACATCAGGTATTCCCATGTCATTGCTTTATGAAAAATTTCAATGTCGGTGCTGTTTTGTTGATTTAGGGTTAGGAAATGATTACATTAGGTTTAAAAATCAATTTATGGTAAAAGCACTGATTAAAGATCGCTGAAGACATAGATTACTTGTTCCACCAAATTAATCTGCATATAATTCAGATTAGCAGCATAGAAGATAGTCGATGCTTTAGAACTGTTCAAACTGTATTATTGAAGGCTAATTAATGGAAGTAACTTTTGGAGTATAAAGCAAACCAGCATTTTGCAACATGAAACTCTGATAAAACATCCTAAAAAATGAAGATTAAATTAGTTGAATACTATCTTAGAGTGCATAAGTAAGCAAATTCCGCATGATAGGTCAAGTAAATAAAAATCCTATAGTGTGCTTATAATAGACCTCCAAATAGCACATGACACTAAAAAAGTAACCTAATATTTGTAGCTAATTGAAATTGGGCAAAAGCATTCCCACCTTGAAATCCCCTTATAATAGACCACAGAAGTGTCAAGGTATTATAAATGAAAAGGATTTTCAAAGTACAAGAGAAGTACATATTTATTTTTGCTTGGCTATAGCAATAAAACAAAAAGTCATGTTTTATTTCAATGCACAGTGTGTAGCTTTATTGGAACCAACTTTAAGAAAAATTGAATCCAATGCACCCACATGTGAATAACATGAAACTTTCAAATGAGAGATATGCAAACAAGTTCAAAAGCTTGAAATTGACATGTTTCAGAATTTAAAGCCAGCCAATACCTAGAAAATAATCAAAATGTAAAACTCTAACAAATAAAACAGACTTATAACTGACACCAAATTAAATTTGTAAAATAAAGAAGAGTAAACTCTTGAAAACTCCAAATAATTTCCAAGTCTGTAAAACTGGAAATAAGGTCATTAAAAAACTAAATGGTAGTAAGCCCTCAAAAGTAAGCAATAAACATTTAGCAATAGAAAGACAGCAATTTAAGCAACTAGAAAGTTTCATGAACTCCAAATAAGCTTCACTTGTATTTCATTTACTTAACTTAAGAGTATATATACAATTGAGGTGATTTGGCTTCAGTGGCTGCTGTAGGATAAAATTTTATGTGTAATTTTGGTTCAGTTATCATGGACACTGGAAGCAGAAGATTGAAGATAGTAGAATCAGATGTTTTCCCAGCAGTTGTCTCATCCTTATCGCATTTGTGGGTTAAATAGAAATGAACTGCTGCACAGGTAGATATGCTTTCGCAATCATGCTTTGACAGGTTTTTACAGTTGCAAAAGCTTAGGTTTTCCGGCATGTTAATTCACAATATGCTATTGAGGGAAGTTTACGTTATTGGCACTGAAGCGGAGCAACAACTATGGTTTTTGGTAGTCAACCAACTAATTTGGTTTTCTAAATTAGAATTTGAATTGGTAACTGGGTTGAATTTTGATAATTATCTAAGGAGTAAGTAGATTCCAAAGAGAAGAAGGAATATACATCGATTACAAGATAAGTTTTTTTTTCAGGGTGCGGTGAATAAAAAAAAATCAACTAGACAAATTCTTTAAGGAGACAAATTGTTACTAGCAATTGATGAAGGAAAAGCATTCATATAATTATGCTGCACTGGAGACATAGGCAATTGGCCAGCTTGTACACAAGGTAGCACCTTTGTTGCTTCTGTTGCATTTTGATCCTCGAATGTAGTAAATAGTAGTGTAAACCCTCCAAATGTGACAATTTAAGTATTCACACCAATAAAAAAATAACATCTGTATTATTTCGTATTTCAGATAATCTTAAACAACACAAAGAGGACAAAGATGCATAATGTCTGTACATAACCCTCAACTTAATACTAAATTCATCTGAACTTTTATATAAATAAAAATACAATTGGTTGAGAGTTCTTGATTTTATATATAATGGTTGATAAGTTATAGATACTTTATATTCTTATCTACTGTCAAACCAAATGTATCACCACCATTACAAGTCTTAACGTGGTCTGGTAAATTTGACCAAATGTATCACCACCATTATAAGTCTTAACATGGTCTGGTAAATTCTACTATATTCTTCAGAGACAATAATAATAAAAAAACCTGTTAACTATGAAAAAAAAGGTTAGATATTTGTTTTTCTAAAGGTGACAAAATCTTATAATAAATAAATATATATATATATATATATATAATCAATCATTTGTATTTTTCTCTCCACAATTTTTAAGGAGGGAGATAAATTTTTAAACTACTCTCTCGGTGAAATTCTTCAAGAGAATCTATATATTTCTCCCAACGATTTTTAGAGAGAGGTAGTTAAAAAATTCATCTTCTTCAATGAAAATTGTCAAGGTCCCTCCATGATTATCATCCAAAGAGGTAGTTGAAAAAACCATCTCTCTCAATGAAAACCATCAAATGATCTGTGTATCTCCTACAATGATTGTCATGAAGAGAGACACCTTACATTTCCATTAAATTCTCTGCAAAAGCACGATATCATACAATAAAATAGATTTAAATACAAAATGTAAATATCCATACTAATCTAAGCATATTTTTAAACTTTCTATTTATTTAAATTTAAATTAAAGTAAATAAAAATATAACAAAAAAAAACTATTTATTTCGCTTGACATAAAAAATTTATTTATTATTGATAATATAACATTTTTAATTATAATTATTATCTCTGAATTTAGTAGATTAACATCTTAGTAGATCAGCATCTGTTTAGAGCAATAACAGCACTTTAAAATCGTAACCGAAGACAGATTATAATTATTGGTGTATTTTTCTGTTTGTTTTTTGATTTTGCAGTAAAAATGAGCTATTTTTGTCAAAACGCTCCCAACCCACACCCGCGAACCCTCGTCTCGTCTTCGTCATCCACTAGGGAAACGGCATATGGCTACAAGGTAAAAGGTCACAAGTTTCCAGTGTCAGAGACCTGTCAACTACGAAGAGAGCTACCAACACCAGTGGGCTCGGCAGAATTTATTATTCTGCCACGCGGCACCTCGCGAACAGAGATTCAGAATCTCGCGCTTTCTAGACGCGATAGCAGGTGCCCGAATCAGAGAATCTTTCCCAATTTTATTTATGAAAAATCGAATAATGTTTTGTATAGTATTAATTCTTAATTTTCCTTTGCTTTTTTCTCGATTTCGAATATTTGAATTCTGAGCACTTTGCTTCCGTTCTCGTTTTGCTTGATAAATAAGATTTTCTTCTCTAGATTTTCACTTCCTCTTTCTGGATCAGCAAAACCTTAGGGTTTGGTTTGCTCTGATTCTATCGATCTCTCTTTCTTAATACTGTAATTCCTTTTTTTTTGTTCAACTTGTTAATCCATTGCTAATGAATCAATGCTGTTTTACCGGATTACGTAGACTTGGGTTGAAAAGATGGAGTGATTATTTTCTGTTATTGGTTGCAGTAAACTGGTTTAGAGTTTAACATTTTAATGATTGGGTTTTGCTTAAGTTTGCGTTAGTCTCCGTTGTTGAGTGTGAGAGTTGGTGTATTTATGCAAAGGATTTGTATAGTTCTAGTATTTTTTTAATCAAATTCTTAGGCATTGATTCTGTTAGTTATCGTTTAATGTTCGTGAAATATAATCAACTGTTATGGCAGTTTTATAGTATGATGGTTTAGTAGGATGCAGTCTCTGGCAAATAACTTTTCTTTTGTTTGTTCTTCTTTTTTGAAGCTTTCTCAGGGTACATTTCAACTTTGTCCCTGCTCAAGGTTGGGAAATTATAGTTTACTTGTGCGGACTCTGTTAACAATGTCATGGCAATTAATTTTTCAGTGTGGGACAGCAAGTGAAGTTAAGTAGATGCTGAGACGGGTCTAATTATGGGTTTGAGAATGGGAACTTTTTCTAAAAAATGGATTTTTCAGAGTTGGAATGTTTATTTATTTTTTATATTTTAGGTTGAAGAATACTTGTTGAATGGTGCTGTAAAAGAGACGAAATAAACTGAGGTTAAGATAAATATTGAGGTGAAGTTCTTCTTTCATTTGGTGGTTACTTTCATTTTTGGTTCATAATTGTGTTTGTAGAATTCAAGAAGATTTAATTTGAAAATGGAAGACGATAGAGAAATGCATGTGTGGCTCCCTGGTTGGAGCAATGGGAGCCCAACTGAAATGACGGAGTCTCGTCTTTTTATTGCCTCTTGCTTTATGGCTGCTTTGATTGGTATTTTGACTATAGCTTACACTGCCTTTCAATGGAGAAGAAACATTAATTTAAGTTGGATGAAAGCCATAGCCAGATCAAAGAAGAACCCGAAGACCAAGCACAGGGCTCCTGTGGCTCCACATACTTGGGCTCTAGAATCTGTATCTCGCGGGAAGAACTTAAATTGTTGTGTTTGCTTAAAGCCTATGTCCCCTTCTCAGACCCTTGGGCCAATGGCAGCTTCAGGCAGATTTATTCACTGCTGTAGCATTTGTGGTGCAGCAGCTCATTTGAGTTGCTCTTCAAGTGCCCACAAGGATTGCAAGTGTGTGTCTATGATTGGTTTTGAGAATGTGATGCACCAATGGGCTGTTCGGTGGACAGAGATCACAGATCAACCCGATGAAGCTTCCTTTTGTAGTTATTGTGAAGAGCTTTGTAGTGGGTCTTTTCTGGGAGGATCCCCGATATGGTGTTGCTTGTGGTGCCAACGGCTTGTCCATGTTGATTGTCATAATAATATGTCTAATGAAACGGGTGATATTTGTGATCTGGGCCCATTTAGAAGGTTAATTTTGTCACCACTCTATGTTAAGGAATTGAACCATACATTAGCAGGTGGATTTTTAAGCTCAATCACACATGGAGCAAATGAGATAGCTTCTCAAGTGCGTGCAAGTATTAGGAGTCAGAGCAAGAAATACAAGCAAGGTAATGAACCCTCTGTCGACACAGTTGATGGTGGTAGTACCTGTGACACATCTACAGAAAGCATGGCTGATGCTCATAAAACAGTACATGTTTCTAATGGAGGGGAGGAAAACTGTAAGGGTAGTATGGGAGTGGAGGATGGTCACCAAGGAAGTGAGGTGGATAAGAAAATGGAACCAAAGCCCAGTTTTAAAAGAAACAGGTCAGTTAGTCAGAAGGATGAGTCACAAATATTAAGGTTGAAACAGAAATATGAGTTGATTGATTTGCCTCCTGATGCAAGACCCTTGTTAGTTTTCATCAACAAAAAAAGTGGGGCCCAACGTGGAGACTCTCTCAGGCAACGAATGAACCTTCTTTTGAATCCTGTACAGGTTTTGTTCTATCGAGCTCTAAATCTTTCCGTGCAATTCTTATTATTTGCAACATTTTTTGATCTGTCAAGTGGAGTCAATTTTTTTCTTCTTTTTCTGAATAATTGAATAGTGTGTCTATTAAGGTGTGGTTGAACTGTGGTATATGCATGCTGAATTTGGATGATGTTACTATTATTATAACAGAGGTTGGTGGTTCTTGTGAGTTGGAGCTGTGCCTGTAAACAATATCCTTAGCATCACTTCCAAATTGCCATGACTTTAACCCAGGCTTCATCACTTTTGATAGTGAATACTAAAAGATTTTTGTGTTGCTGTCTAGATTTTCTTCAATGAAGCAGAATTAGCCTATGCAGATTCAGTGGCTAGTTTGTTTTATTGGTTCCTTCAGTATATATGGTTAATTTTATTTCATGTAATAGCATCTTGTGAGGTTTGATTCCAACGTCAATATCTATGGTTGTCAATCTATGTGTTACCGTTACATTGGACAGGAATTATGGAGATAAGCTATTCTTCTTTTGCATGGATTTTATGTATATATGGGCGTGGATCTAACTTAATTTGAGATCCAAATTTTCATCCATTGATCTCATGCAACGCAATGGCGGATATTTATAGTCAAAACGTATAATTTAATGTTACCAACTCATCAGGTATCTCTACCATTGACTTGCATGTCAGCAATTGCTCACCAATGGCCATGGCTAAGTAGCTCAAATTAAAAATGATCTAAGGCACTTTTTTATTTTTTATTTTCTGTTTCATCCGTCACTTAGAATTTTGGTTAAGGAAAAAAAAGTAACTATGTCTCTTTTTTAATACAAGAAAAAAAAATCACTTCTCTGGCTTCTCTACCTATCTTTCTCTTTGTATTGATACCCCAACCTTACTTTGTCATTATTAAACCCTGACCGTTCCTCTCACTTTCTCTTCAGCATTGAAATTTTACTCTTACATTAACTCAAAACCTCCATACAACCCTTTCATCTACTATTCACTAAATCTTCCATTGAAAATGGCATTTGTTAGCTTTTAGACTTTCTCAGATCAATCATTTCAATTTCCTAGAGTGTGATTTACCTGATCCTAATAAAGCTAATGAAAATCACAAATATGGTGTTATCTGTTCACCATTTACATGACACAAAACCAGCCTATTTTGCTGCATCTGCCTTGGATGCTCCTTCACTACCTTTGCCACCAGATGCTCCTTCAATGATGTCTCTTTCGTACTCGCATCTGCTGTCACCATAAAACCCAATCTTGTTCTGCCCTCAAGTTATTGCCCCAAAACAAATCATCGGGCCTCAGTTTGTACTACAATTGTTTCTGAAATCTTTCAAGAAGGTGATTGCAACAGTCAGATTCTCATGGAAATGTTGTCATTAGTGAAGACAGTGGCTTGTGTGTTTGGTTATTCTTCAATTAGCAAGGTTGCTTTTGTCATTTCACTGTTAAATCTCACTTCAATTATATTGTTAGTTAGAGTTGCAGAGTATTTAAATTTGTAGAGGAGGTGCATAGAGAGAGAAGCGGAGAGAAGATTGAGAAATGATGTTTGTCATTTTCAAAATTTGTTATTTTGTTTGTCTAATTATATATGTATACATTCTTTTAAGTGACAGTTAAAGCAGAGAAAAGTATAGTTTCAAAGAGGATATTTGACTGAAGCTACTTGATTGTGATCATCGGGCACAATTAAAAATCTACTTTTTTTGGCCTTAGGTTATCTGCAAATGGTGAAGCCCTCTATATATATTTATATGTATTGATGGAATTCTAAAATATATTTGGAAGAGAATTCTGAATTGCTGTCATTGAGTACTAAGTTGATGTGCTAGCTCTTTGATAGATAAATCTTGTAGACTGGAAAATCATTTCCCTTCAAACTAATGGAAACTAGTAAAATTGAATTATGAATTGTGATTTGTATGTTTTAATGCAGCAGATACTTTAAAATTCAATTGTATTTGCTGAGAGTCAATCAACTAGGAGAAAGGAGACTATTTTCTGAAGTTGTACTTGATTTTTTTTTCCTTTTTCTTTTCTGAAAGATGTATTTTGTAGTTTGATAGTTGTGAGGGGGGGGGCTCATGGTGGTGTTTCTTGTAGGTTTTTGAGTTAAGCTCCACTCAGGGACCAGAGGTGGGTCTTTTTTTATTCAGAAAGGTGCCTCACTTCAGAGTTCTTGTGTGTGGGGGAGACGGTACTGTTGGTTGGGTTCTGAACACCATAGACAAGCAAAATTTTGTTTCTCCTCCCCCAGTTGCCATTCTGCCTGCTGGAACTGGAAATGATCTGGCCAGAGTACTGTCTTGGGGAGGTGGGTTGGGTTCAGTGGAAAGAAATGGAGGCCTTTGCACATTGTTGCACCACATAGAACATGCTGCAGTAACCATTCTTGATCGATGGAAGGTCACAATCTTAAGTCAACAGGGAAAGCAACTCCAACCACCAAAATTTATGAACAACTATCTTGGTAAATAAACACACACATTCTGCAATTACTCAGCTGAATATCATATTTTTAATACAAGATATCCTTAGTGCAAAATAGAGGTTTGATTCTTCGATGATGTATGCTGCCTGTAGCCTTCAGGAGTTTTACATGTCAGATGGGTTGGTCTAAATTTGAAATAAACCAGTTCCAGTTTTTAGACTGTGGATCTGCGTTATAGAAGTAGCTTCATGCTCAACTAATACTCATTCTGAACTAGGCAAGTTTTGACAGCATTGGTTCTTATTGGAGAATTTGACTTCTTTGTGTGCAAATTAGTACTCTGTATATGACAACATATCTTAGTTTTGGTTGATTTATTCTTAGATGCGCCTTCTAGTTAGTGATCTTCCTGTGGTACTCCATTTATAATTGTGATCAGAGTGGTTGGGTTTTGGCATTTATCCTAGTTGAGATTCATTATTTGCTTCTTTACTACTACATTTCCTAAGAGGGATTCTGTTATGATATTCACAAGCATTATGGTCTCTAACTCTTGTAGCTTTGTTTGTAGGAATAGGTTGTGATGCAAAGGTTGCTCTTGACATTCACAATCTGCGGGAGGAGAATCCAGAGAAGTTCTATAATCAGGTAGTTTCAATTAATTAGAATGCATTGTAAGCTAAACTGCAATAATGACATTGAGCTGGTAGCTTTATTGTGTAAAAATATCCATACACTTGATGCGGTGAAAAACAAGGGGTTTTACTTTGTCATTTATTGATTGTCATATATATGAAATTTCCTCTTATTAGTTTCTTAGGTCAACTTAAAATGATTTTGGGTTTATGTATGGCCGAAAGAAATGAGAGAGGAAGCACAAATAAAAAATTGAACATTTTGATCTTGTTCAGTCATCTACTTTCCCTCAACTATAAATTCACATCATACCAGATGAATAGTACATGTCTTGCCCATTAATAGAGCTTTGATCAAATATTATATAAACTGTGGCATAAGTGTAGCTATTAAGTGAATTGGACACATGAGACTGCTGATTTTGTTGCATTCCAACTAATACTTCATGATGCATTTGTGCTTTTTGTACATTTTATTTAATTCAATTATTTAATGCCATCTTGCTATCTTGCTAATTCATTAAAATCTATTTGCAGTTTATGAATAAAGTTTTGTATGCAAGAGAAGGTGCGAAGAGTATAATGGACAGAACGTTTGAAGATTTCCCCTGGCAAGTTAGAGTGGAGGTGGATGGTGTCGAAGTAGAGGTCCCTGAGGTTTGTATTGAAATGGTCATAATGTAATGGCTGTGAGAAATGATCTTTAACCTTCAGTAAAATCATTATCATGGTTGAGCTATAGTTGTCTGGATATTCTTTTGATTATGCAATGAAGAAATTTGAAATTATGGACATAAGCATGTTATATTATGCACTATTAAATAATCTAGATGTTTTTTTCTGGAAGAATTTTTGATATAGAAGCAGTTCAAGTATTTGTGATCCTGAATATTTGCTTACGAATTATTCTTGAGATGTTGTTCTTTACGGAGAAGTTTAGAAAATATATTTTCAATGAAGGATTTGTCATATTATAAATCTAAAAGTTATATTACCTACTGCTTGGGTTAAATTTGTTAATGCTGCTTTTTCCTCTTCAAATGTTTAACTTATTATCTAATGATGATTAAAAGTTTTCAATTTTAATTTCTAATATGCTTACTATTTGGTCCCAATGTTATTTGCTATTCTTTGCTGCAAGCTATATTATTTTGTTTTTCAAACATTTACAGGATGCAGAAGGTGTACTTGTCGCAAACATTGGAAGCTACATGGGTGGTGTAGATCTTTGGCAAAACGAAGATGAAACTTATGATAATTTTGATCCACAATCTATGCATGATAAAGTACTGGAGGTCGTAAGCATATCTGGTACCTGGCACCTTGGAAAGCTTCAGGTAATTCAGTACTAAGATTTCTACAATGTTGTAGTTTGTATATTCCTGTCTTTAACCTGCCTGATGGTTTGGCATAAACTGCACTTGAGAACACACAAAATACTTCAAAATGATAATGGAACAGCTCTATTACACCTACCTTTGATTCTGTCTGGAAGGATTGTAATTTATACATAGCTGTCTTTAACCGATCTGAGTTTTGGCATAAACTCCACTTGAAAACATACAAAATAATTCGAAAGGATAATAGACTTACAGCACGACTTTGATTTTGTACAGTGTCTAGAATTGAATATGCTGTAAACCCCTTCTTTTCTTTTTAACCAAATAAACTAAAAACACCCAACATCAATGAATCTCAGCTTTGGCAGTCTTAATATTCTGATATGTCGATGCCTTCAACATTTTGGACTTCTACTTTTGAGCAGAGGACATGCTATGGTCTTTGTTTTGTATCATTTTGACAAAATTCAAGTTCTGTGTAGTTCTGAACTTTAAGGTTTTGTTATGCTGTATCTGCTTTTGAGCTGATATTCGTATGGGAATAGGTGGGACTTTCTAGTGCTCGAAGACTTGCTCAGGGACAGTCGATCAAGATCCAGCTATTTGCTTCACTACCTGTTCAAATTGATGGGGAACCTTGGTTTCAGCAACTGTGTACAGTATCCATATCACATCATGGGCAGGTCTTCTCTCTCTCTCTCTCTCTCTCTCACACCCGCACGCGTGCACAGAGATGTGCACACACACACACACACACACACACACACACACCCTCATACACACTTCTACCTTCACCAGATGAAGTTATGATATTTTCCTGTACCAACCTCCATCCTGCTCCCACCTGTACAATTTAGCTGCATAGGATGTTGTAGTGATTTTGCTGAAGTTTGGTTTTTATGTTGAATCGCCTCTAATTTCCCTGAACTTATGTTAGTTATTTATATGCAACTTTCCAGAATTCTGTTTGTTAACCATTGAATGCTCAGCTAATTTCTCTGGTTTGGACAGGCTTTCATGTTGAAGAGGGCAGCTGAGGAACCTCTCGGTCATGCAGCGGCCATAATTACTGATGTGCTTGAGAATGCCGAAACAAATCATGTAATTAATGCTTCCCAGAAACGAGCTCTTCTTCAAGAAATGGCGTTAAGGCTATCTTAAAGGTTTCTTGGGCCACACTAGCTGGTGATCAGGGTTATGTTTGTGCTATCATTTTCGTAATATCTATTTGGTTTAGATCACTTATGTCTTGATTTGTGACATCATTTGAGTGTCAAATATAATGATTCTAAATGTTATGATGTTAGCCGAAGTTGTGCTGTATATGAAAATGGACTCACCCAAAAATTAGAGGATATAATTTTGGAAATCTTGTATTTAAACTACATGTATTTTGATAAGACAAATGCCGGCGTCCATTTTTTCCAGTTTTGATTTGTGACAAAAATTATAGAATGCAATTTTGGGAATTTTGTATTCATATTACTGGCATTTTGATAAGAAAAAAGTTGGTATCCATTGTTTCCAGTTTTGATTTGTGACTTGGAATCAAGAAATGAATTTCTCTCTTACTCGTGTACATAAGTATCATCTTATTATTGTCTTGAGTGTGTTTGTCTTGCAGTAGGAATTCTTGTTTAATTTAGATACGAGACTAGTAACTGTCAGGCCCTCGGTCGAAATAATATTCAAGAATTTTGATACATTAATAATATTATAAGTTTAAGTAATAAATAGCAAATTCAAAATAATTAATTAAAATATATTATATCAACGTTATTTGGTCTAATTCTTCTGTTGATCATTGATTCAACTTTTGGTTAAAAAGATATATTTTGGTTATATTTTACTTTTTATCTCTTCAACAAGTTTAGTAATTTATTTTTGAAAATTTTTTAAAATGGCTCTCGCTGAAACAATGCAATAATAAATAAAACAAATATTTATTATTTTTAACAACAAAAATATTCAAAAAAAATTGAATAAGAATAAAATTATATAAAAATAGCATAATAATATATTATTATTTTGAGGTGATAATTGATATGAGATATAAAAATTAATTATTAAATATTAATAAAAAATAAGTAAATTTTATTAAAAATTAACACAAATATATATATATATATATATTTACTTTTGTTGTCAATTCAAACTAAAAAATATTTAATTTTAATATTTTTTATTTGAACAAATTAAGATAATAAGAAAAAAATGGATGCTATTTGTTTAAACTTTAAACAGTATAATAGTTCAAAATAAAACAATAGCAATAATAATAAATACGCGAGAGACTGAAATTGAATTCTTCAAAGAGTACATAATAAAAAAATTAAAAAGTGTGAAACCAATCGCCAAAATAAAGGTAATATTGAAACTGATGATCGAAGTAATCAATGAAATCGTAATAAAAATAAAAAAAAGGGATTATTCTTTTTTTCTTGTTAAATTGTGATTGTGTCGATCATTGTGCCGATCGTTCTTGCTTTTTAGTCTCTCTTAAATCTCTTTCAGTCACTGGTGAAGCAGAAGCAGAAAGAATTGAACTACAGAGTGAAGTTCGCCATGGCTCGTTCATCCATGGCGTCGACGGTTAAAGCTTACTCTGTCCCTCTAATTCTCTTCGGCCTCGCTTTGTTTTATCAGCTCGTCGTTCTCCCTCGCTCTTTTCCTCCCTCCCATTACGACGGTATGTTGCAATCCATTTGCATATGTCTACGTCTCTGCGTATATGTTCCGTCTTGATTGATTTAATAATAAATTGTTTTTTGGTGAATTGTAGTTTTGCGAATAAAGCGGTACAGTTCTATCGAAGAAGTGAAAGAAGCGTACGAGAAGTTATCATACAAGTGGTAATATTATTGATTTTTTTTAAATTTGTTTAAATGTAGTTTTTATTAGTTGTTGATTGTAATTAATTGTTTCAGGAGTTCGGATGAGGAAACTCCAAGTATTGCAGATTTTTTAAAGGTTAGTGATTTACTTGTATGCTTTCAATGGTCATTTCTTGAGCATTATAAGGTGGGAAAATCTACAATACCAGATGAAAAATACCGGAAGTTCTGTACTGATATTGAAACGTCAAACTTGTCATATGAAAACTAATTTTAATGTGCTCAGAAATTGTGTGATGCTCTTCAGGTGAAAATATTAGATATTTAGCAAACTTTCTGTGATACTTTTGCTGAAATTTTCTAAAATGCTGTTTGCAAATATTGATGTCAAAAGCTTTTAGCTACGGTTGATGGTGGCCTCACAAATATTGTTTCTGTATTTTTCTTCTTTTTTTGGGGCAAAAATATCAGATAATTTAACAAAATTTCTGTTACATTTTTACTAGATAAAAATCAGTATTGCACTAAGGCTGACAAATTTGATTCTATTCTTACCCACTTATTCTTACTCCATTCCAAGACTTTAGAGATTACTCATTTATCATGTCAAAAGCAGTACTAGACAGTAGCCTAATACAATCATCAGCTATTTAATAGTTTGCTCTGCCTTAAATATTTACTTATTATTTTATCTAGAGTGTTGATGTAATAACGAAAAAGAGCATGGTATGGTCTTTGTGTTAGAATATTGTGTCCCATCCAAAATCGATTGCATTCCTATGTAGAAAATCTATTTTATGCACTGACTAGTGGCAAAATAAGTCTCAGCTTTGTCATTATAAAGTTTTAAATTTTGTTTAGGTTGATGGCCTGAATCTCAGCCACTTCATATATTTTGAAGGGGTTTCTTAAAGTAATAGAATCTGCAATTCTAGATTTTCAGAAATGTCAAATTTTGTTGCTTAATATTTGAACACCTTTGGGGGGCGAAGAGAAATTATATCTATTCAGTCAAAGACTAGAGCAGCCAATAAATTGCTATTACGCTGTTGTTTGCCTAGCAAACACGTAGAATAGGTGTGGTGATTAATAAACGGGGAATTTTAAGAAACTAATTAAAAATGTAGGAGGATTTTATGTGCTCTGTCGTTGCACAAATTTAGTACTACATATATTTGACATCTGGATTGGAAACCTTGCATGTATGTCATGGCTTTGGCCTCAATCCGCAAAACAATAAATTGTTTCAATGTTGTTTTTGTGGATATCACTTCTGTTAAATGTGCGACTTCTCTGAGATCAGTGGAGGGGGCCTTCTGTTATGTTCTTTCTGCAATATTGTTGGTTACATATATGTAATTTTTCTGGCAGATTCGATATAGTTATGAGTTGCTGACAAATCCTTTATGGAAAAGGAATTATGATATATATGGCATTGATGAGCAACCAGTAAGTAGTTGCCTCTGATCTTTCATTATTTCTAGTTTGTATCCTTCCATCTCTTTTCTCTCTCTGGCAGGTTTTAAATTGGTGCATTTAGTAGCTTGACATTTTTTTCTGTAGCATATTGTTGACAAGGTAAGGCAGCATTATGGAAAGGAAAGCTTTTCGCATATACCTTTACCTTTACTAGATGCTGTTGCTTCTGGTTAGTGAACATGTACTCTTTCTTTTTTCCTTTTTCTAAGCTGATGATTTGGGATTTTTAGAAACTGTTGATAAATACATAAATCTTGTCTTCTGACCAGATCGTGGTGATCATGCTTTTAATGTAATTACATCTGAGGATTTCCCATTCATATTTGATGATTCCAAGCCTTGGCTAATTCAGGTAAGATTTCTATCATTGACATGTATGAGTTAAGAGAAATGAAATATAAAGAAGGCAAACAAACTGTCTGCACAATTCTGGAATATCAAGGGAATAGACAGTTGAAAGCAAAACAGCTTCAAAACTGTACATGGATATTTGAGTTGGACAATAATATCTTAGAGAACTGTAACAGTTTGAGTAAAATTTGAAAATATCAATACAGTTCCTCTTAGATCCACATATGATTTTTATACACTGAGCTGATTTGATCTAACTATTGATACTCTTTTCAATATACTAAATGGACATATAAGCATAGAGTGTATGAGTGTTTATTTATGCAAAAGATAAAAAGAGGAAGAAAGCATATGGCACGATAAGGATTATGATAATAAAAAAAGAAATAATGTGTGTGGTAGAACTACAAAAGTGGTCCCCTTAAGTTGAGTGTTGACGTTATGTGCACACTGTCAGTGTTTTGTTTAATTTTAGGATTTTTTGCCAATAGATATATGAGTTTAAATGTATTATTACACTTCTTGTTGGCATTGTTGAATAGATTCTGCTATTGGCTATCTTGTTTTATCGTTTTGGTGAAATGGTTAACAAAAAATGTTAATAGATATTCATATCAGGTGTATGCAGATGGGAGCTATCGTTGTTCTCAATTTTCTGATGTCTGGAAAACAATTGGTACATTCATTTTTAAAAGGTTTTAAGTTTGTAAATCAAATTTTGTTCTCTCTCCATTTCTAGGTCAAGCACTGGTGCTTGGTCTTACATTTTCTTTTTTTAATTTCCCCCTATTTTAATTTGGTTCATTAACTTATTATTTGATTATAGAATCCAGATGATGCCATATTTAATTCAGAAAGAAATATGCATTACATAAACCCTGGTCAACTTGAATAATGTCAAAAGTTGGACAGAAACAACTGACTTAAATAGAGACTTAAAAGCGGATTAGCCTAAGCTAATAGTGATCAAAACACCACCACTCTCACCTTTTCATGGACAACAGCACTCAAGGCCTGCTATTATATTCCATTTCTGTGGAGGAAGTTGGCTTTTTTTTTAGACTAGGAAAGAGGTTTTGTATTCATAAAAACTGTGATATGCTGTTATTGATATTGGACTATATCATTCATACAAGAATGCATGTTTCATAATTTATTGAAATACTTTATTGGTGTGTGTATTCTTGCATGTACTGGGTGCTTATTGATGAGTGGCGTGCATGATAGTAGTGCAATGTGTGTATGAAAGATGGTGCCAGTTAGAGATTTTGACAAAAATTTCATCTCTTTACATTCAGCTACTTTGCTAAAGGGAATTGCAAATATTGGTATGGTGGAACTTGGTGATATTCAACTTGCTACTTACCTTGCTGAGCGAAAGCCAATCGGACAATTTTTCTTTAGACATGGTAAGTTTTATCTACTCCCTTTTCACTGACTGTTATCGAAACTAAGGGTGAGCAAAACCTATTTTGGTTTGGGTTATACTCGTAACCAAAGTTTACCCTTTTTAATAGGATATCCTATTTTTCGGGTCCATTTAATTTTGGTTTGGTTCTAGTTTGAAAACAAAGTACTCTATTTATCAATTATCTTAATTTTTGCAAATTTTAATTTCATAAAAGAAATCTTAAAAAATTAAAATAAGTTGTATTAAATTATAGAAAAAATAAAATATATAAATAAAAAATAGAGTGAATGAAAAAAAAAGTTACTAAATAAAATTGATATATGACAAATTATTTAAAAAATATTATATAATTACTTAAGTTCATATTGTATGTGTGTGTATCATGAAAAAGAAAATTTTATTTATTTTTTATCATAGTATAATTTATATCTAATAATATTATATCATGTATATATTTATTTATTATAATTATTAGCTTGTTCAAAAATTTTAATATATATATATATATATATCATAATTTTATTAAATTATTATGCAAGTAACATGATAAATTAAGTCAAATAAAATATTATGAATATATTGATTAATTTTTTCTATGTAGCTCAATAGATAACGAGTATTCTCATCAACAAATTATCTACTAAACTAAATATGAATATATTAATACAAGGAAGTTACATTTCCACAATTTCAATAATAAATTTTAATGGTATGTTTCTACTTAAAGTGTTTATTTAAAATTAATTTTTTGTAATTTATTAAAAAAATTTTAAATATTATTATTTCATTAATTATATAATTTATTAAATATGGATTTGTATTTATTTTACCTTCAGAAAATAAATTATATAAAATACAATATTATAAATAAATTGTGAAAATTGAGCTGTCCTTCGGTTTAATTGCGGACCTGCAATCTTTGGAACTAGAACTTATCTGAAAAAATGCAGTTCTGAGTTCAATTTTTTGGCAGCTTCGATTCTACTTGAAACTATTACACATCCCTAATAAAAATGAGAGAGGAAGTTCTCAAAGACAGCTATAAATAAAAATGATTGACCAAGACTTCAGCTCTCAGTTTAAAGATTTGGGGATATGTCAATGTAATATCAAAAGCTTCAAAAATATTAACTTCTGATATTAAAATAAGTAGAATGGAGACTGATATGAGGTGGATTGTGGCGAGTAGATGCCCTTGCATTCTTGTGGATACATACATACATACAGACATATCTATAGGTTCATTAAGTCGAAACACTCCACCTTTTGGTGCTTATAACTTACTAGATATGTTTGCAGGTCTTCCTTCACTTGTTGCATTTCCACCAGGGTGTAAAGCTTCAACTTGTATGATCAGGTGAGTAGACAGTTAGTTTTTTCTTTAATTATTAAAAAAAAAGAGTATAAAAGATTCTACTGGATTTTATTGTTAATTGCAGAAGCTTTATATAAGTTGCACAACATTTATTCATGTCGTTCTCTCTGGACTGTTTAATATGTTTTTTTAGCTTTTGGTCTTATTTCTTGCTTGCTTAGTGTTAAAGTGGAACAGTATCTAAAATTGATTTTTTATGTTAGGTTTAAGGGAGAACTATCTGTCGATACAGTTACGGATTGGTTTTCGACAACTGTGCTCGGTTTACCTCGTATTTTCTACTACACAAAGGAGTCAATGGTAATTAATATTGACTCTGAAATCCATCTTAATTCCCCAAAAAAAGTTTACATTTGACATCTTGTACATTGCAGAAGAGCTTTAGAGCCAAAAAAGCCTGATTTTCCCTTCAAATGTGAATAATTGGTTATTATGGTTAATTTCTTCTACATCCATAAGTTTTTCAGCAGCATTGATACAAAACCAAAATTTCTTTGGTTCATATTCAATTACATATATTTGGGCATCATATTTGGATACTATGTCTGGGTGCATATATGAAGTACTGCTCACAAAGTCACAGAGAGATTTTTGAATTCTTTTGCGGTCCTTGTTGGTTGATTATGAGACTCTGTCCATCTGTTTTAACTGAAGTGTTTGATGATAGCAAAGCCAAAGTGTATGTAATTAATAGAGACAAAAAAATTGTCTATATGCTAAATCATTTCTGAAGAAAGATTTTTTGGCTAGTTATATCCAAATTGAAAAAATGTTCTCAAGAGCAGTATCACTTTCTTTTGCATTCGAGAAAGCCACGCCTAACCTTTTTATTACTTTGGATAAGTATGATAGGATTTTTCCTCTTGTTATATGGGGTTTGGATGAGTGTTGGGCAGGTGGAAGGGCTTAGTTGAATTATGTCTCACTTGTCAAAAGAAATAAATTAATTATTTTTACTGATTATGTCACAAATTGATGGTACTCAATGCATTATCATAGGTGGCTTCCAGTTTATCTATTATTTTATATTGTGCGCACAATTATTGTAAATTGCTTTATGTTGATATTGTTTTTTTTTATTTTTATCATTTTGTATGCTCTGCTGTAACTGACTTAGAATTACATATTAATGCATTTAAATCCAGGGAAAAAATTTTCTGGCAAAAAGTGGTCCCCACAAGGTACTGTTCCTTACTGGGTTCTCATATTCAATAAAAAATAATTTGCTGGTCTTGCAAGATTGTTGGTTATAAATATTTGCACCCATGTAGGGACTTTATTCGGCATTCACAACTTGGCAAATCATACCATGTTAGTTTTTTCAAATTTTCTTTTGGGAAAAAGGACAACAATTCAAGGGATTTTTTTTTAAAATTTCTTTGGTGGTTGTCTTAATTGTGAAACATGTAAGGACCTAAAGTTTTCATTTTGTTTTGTGAAAGGAAAGTAGGCTTGACTGGTTCCTTTGTAGACCAAAACCAGCCAAGTTTTGTGCTCAGTTGTAGTGTTCAGGGTCCTAAAGATGTTTGGAGGGAAAAAGGGAATAAGCCTTATCTACATGCTTTCATTGGGTCAGATTTAAAACCAATTAACAACTTGGATTGGTGGTACAGTGATGTTGGCTACTGATTTGTGAAAAAGCTTCATATCATGTAAGTCATTGAGTTGGTGGAAGAGATTAAATTGAGTCTTGAATTATGGCAAACTGGATTTTGCAATGATCTTCTTCCTTTTTTTATGAGAAGAAAGCTGGATCCAGCGTCCAGCAAAAATGTTTATAACTGAATTTGGAACGAATGTTGTAACGTAGAAATTGCAGTGTTGCGATCCGGTGATAGTTCATAATGAGTTTGGTTACTTATCTTGTCATTAAAATTTGGCTTTAGCTTTAGATCAGCTGAGTAATAAGAGAGAATTTTTAGACATAAATTTTATTTATTTATTTTCCTAGCAGAGTATGGTTTGGGGAAGTAGGATTAAAACTTTTGAAACCATTTTGAGGAACATGTCACTGTGGTTTGAAGTTAAACCTCATTAGTAAAGTAAAAAATTTACATCTTGTATTATTTGTATTAGAAAGTTTTAATTCAGAATTTGATATTTTTATCTATTACTAATACTAAGATTGGATTTGATTATGCCCCTCTCTACAAAGTACAAAGTTTCATTGCTAAAATACAGACAGGCAATTTAGCAAGCATTGTCATGTATAGAGCCTACAAGTCTTTCAATTCAATGGAATCATCTCTCCTCTGAGTTGGATTGATATTAATTTGAATCTTGTGATTACCTTGTTGTATTTGATGCTTTCATTGTTCTTACTTTTAGGTGAAGATAATTTTTTTCTCAAAGACTGGAGAGCGGGCTTGTCCTTTTGTACGTCATGTTTCTAAGAATTATTGGGCTTATGCCTCTTTTGCATTTGTTCTATGGCGAGAGGAGGACTCTTCCTTTTGGTGGAATATGTAAGTGGATTTCCTTTCTCATTAATGAGATTAATATGTTGTGCTTTCATGAAGGAGTCTGATGAAAATGTTTTTCAAGGAACTTCATAATAAAGTTATTTATCCATGACATAAATAATATTTTTCCTGTTGCATGTATAATTTCTGGTAATATATTTCAACTCTATGTCTGTTTTTGCTTGCTTTGGGAACCATTTAAGGTTAGTGTCTTATTATTTCCTAGTGTTGCAGACAACCTTAACTGAGTTTTCATCAATGACAACAGGTTTGAGGTGGAATCAGCCCCTGCCATTGTATTCTTGAAAGATCCGGGTGTCAAACCTGTTGCATACTATGGCATGTTACTCTTTTTCTGTTCACTTGTTTGTTCTTGGTGCCATTAGAATTTTGTGTCATGACTTCAATGTGCAAAAAGCTAAATGTTGCATATAATGTTGCAGGATCATTTAATGATTCATGGCTTTCAGAAGTCATGGAACAAAACAGACAGCAAGGTATTCTCAATGTACAGTTACTTGTTAAGTAAGTTTAATTTTTATAGCAGTGCTGATACTCCCTCAACCCCTCTCATTTTGTGTAATAATACTTATCTACTAAAATTTTTATAGTTACACTTGTCCTTGAATGAAATGTCTAAAAGAGATAAATATTGATTAAATTTAAGATATCTCTTATGCATCAAAAACCTTCTTATTTTTAAAGCACCTTATATGTTTTCTTAAATTAATAAATATTAATTGCTATATGCAATATTTTGAATTGAGGGGTGATGAAATATACAATGGGAAGGATTTGAGCAGAAAAAAAGTAAGTTTTATGTTTATTTTTGTAATTTTTATTAAAAAAACTATAATTAGACGTTTTGATGTGATGTAAAATTTAGGAAATGTTGTGCAGAGAACTACTGAAAATTTGACTTTCATTCAGAAGTTGTATGCTAAACAAATATGAAGAAAAGAAAAGAAAGCATTATAAATTTTAATTTAGGATTGTATAATTTTTGTATTAGAATGGGATGACTTACAAATTATTCTAATTTTTAAGATTTTAACGGGGCGTGTTGTAAGTGGGGTGCTGTCTGCAAAGAATGTTGCTATGGGAGCTGGGGTGTGTGTTAGGGAAATATATCCACCCGCTTTCCAGTGTCAATGGTATTACCAATTTAGTTGTCACATTTATTTGCTTCACCATATGTTTTGATTATTCAATTTGGTTCATATTTTCAAGAGGCTTGTTTATAAATTTATCGGATTGAAAATAGCTTCCCTATTTTTACTACCACACACCTACCCCATTCTCCCCATACACGAATGCAAATAAAACATAAGCCCCTTGAGATTGATGTGAGAAAGTAAGCTTCACAGTCCTCCCAAGTCATGCATGCAAAAATGAAGTGATTCATGTCTTTGGTCACTGTTCACTGTTCACTTGATTTGTTTCTGGTAGATTAGCAATCTACCTTTAAAGAAATGGAAATCACTATGTGGCTGTTGGGTCATATTTGAATGTACTTATGAAGTACATGCCTGATCAAGTCACATTTGAGGAAATTGGGAACACCTGATATTGCATATGCTTATCTTAGTCTACTACTTGTTTGAAATATCTTTAATTGGTGGATCTTTCAATCTTGAAGATGCCAACGTCAAGTTGTCTTCTTTTTTTTTCTTTTTGGTCCTGACACTCCAAAATATATTATAGCTATGGTTTGAAATGTCTATATTTTTTTGAAACCCCATGTTTCAGAGCTTCCTCAATTACGGAGTGTGACGTCAATGGAGCTGGGTTGTGATGCTCGAGGGTATTCTCGTGCTGGAAGTGATACTGCAATCTGGTATTGTGTCATTCTTGCAGGAAGGCTAAGTCCAGAGCTAAACAAAATGCGAGAGGTAAGCATTTCTCCAGGGGTTTTTCCTAAGGATTATAATTATTTGGATTTCGGTCTTTAAAGTCTTGTGCAATACTTATGCTGCAAATATCCTTTTTGTTGTCATATTTTTGTTACGGGTCTTAATTCCTTTTGGCACAAGTCTTTCCAGAGAACAAATAATTAGAATTATCTTCTAAATGTTGACATTTTTCTTTTTAGTACCCTCTTGAAAATTGAGAAAACTAACTAATAAATCAAAAGAAGGAAAAAGGGGCATCAAGAAATTCATTATGGGAGAGAGGGAGGACTTACTCTGTATGAACAAAAGAGAAACAAGTTGGGGTGGGGGCTGAAGTAAACCACTCTTAAGTAAATGATCAAATGTACAAAGAGAGATCATGGCAGTTTACGAACAAAAGAAAACATTTTAGGTATGGCTCATCTTTGGAAAAGTATTGAGCAGAAGAGGAAACTACATTAGAAAACAGTTCCCTGTTTTTTGAAAATTTTCTACTGTAGCTTTTCATGATAAACAAGGGGGTTTCTTTAGATTTTTAATGATTTAGTACTTTTTCTTAACTCGGATGTTGTCTTGGAATTTCAACAGAGTTTCTACTTTCTTTCCATCACATTTCTGTTTTTGAATGGAAGATTAAGTCCTGTGTATTGTAGAGAAGAAAATCTTAAGGATTCTTAAATTGATTTTAATCTCTACCTTACATTTTAGAATTGCTTAGAGTCCTGGTTATCTTCTCTGTTATTTTTGTTGATGTCATCCTTTTTTCATTAGATGACGGTCCTTAAAACAGCTATTTCTGGCCTTCTTACCGAAAGAGAGTCATGTTTCTTTATTAAAAGTTAGCAGCTGGTTATAGGATTTCTTACATTTATGAGTTGGATTCTTTTACATTAATGGACTGGTTGCCAAGCAACAACTGAGCTATATAGTTTCTCATTAAAGATTGTCTACTATTTTTTACTACTAATGCAAGTTCACAGACCATGCGCAGGGTTCAAGAAACATTATCAATTAATGATGAATCGAATGCAGCTGAGTCAGATCAATCTTTAGTAACGGCAGCAGTTGCATTTAGAAGCAAGAGACTGACTTTTGCTTGGCTTGATGGAGAAGCTCAAGAAGTGAGTTTTATCAGTCCCCAACCTTTTTTTCACCTGACGTCTTTGTTTTGTCTCCGGTCATTTCCAAGCATGTTGATGATACTGATTAGTGCCTTAGGCATGCGTGTTGGGACTGAATTCCTTGAATATTATCTTAATTCTTATTGTTTGATCATATTTAATTGGAGAGCTCTTGTCTAAGGAATAAACCTTATAGTTGCTGGGACCAAACAAAAGGCAATTTTGCTGGACTTCATCAAGTTGTAGACTTCTCGCTGTAAAATATGTGCCTAAGTAGGCCCAGGTGATAGAGATTCATCATCTGCATCAAGTTATGAACCTTGTTGCAATGCCAAAAAATGCTGTGAATTTATTTACTTTTACTGTTTGTTAGTGCTGCATCATGTTACTTTTACTATTTGAAATGAATTGGAACTGAATGTCCTGAACAACTGAACCCAACCTATATGTAGAGGTTGTTTTCATCGTTATATTGGTTTCAGTCACACCCCTGGTTAAGTTGATGTATGATGATGCTGTCCTCGGTTTTGTATTCTGTTGAAGCATTGTGGCAGTTAAAATGTAAATATCTTTATTTATACAAGTCAGCATATGCAACTATTAGGGTACAAGCCATTGATAATTTTTGTCCTTGTCCAGAGATATTGTTCATTCTACCTTTTCTCAGAAACATCTTTTGAAACTTGTGGACCAAGGAGGGATCTAAGTGATGTCCCTCGGTTATTTATTGTGCGTTACAAAAGAAATGCTACTGAAGATGTTAATAAAGTTGAGAGAGCTCCCAAAAATATATGGGATGCATTGCAACATGAGGAAGTGGATCCTGCATCACAGCTTGTAGTGAGGTACAATGGTTCATATGAAATTCCTCAGGTATGAACCTCTCAATTATGTGTTGCTTCTGCTGCCTTTCACTCGTCTATATGTAGAGTTTGTGTTTGTCTTATTAGTTGTTCTGTTCAACTTTAAAACAGATTATAAAATGGGTCTCAGAAATAATTCAAGATGGTGACTCCAAGGATCTACCCTTCTATGTGAGTTGAGAACCTTTTGTAATTCTTTTTCTAACTTATTTTTCATTCAACTGCTGCTTGTCCTTTTAGTTATAGTCTTCTCAGAAATTAATGCAATATATGGAGCTATGTTTATCAAGAATGATTTAGGCTTATTTGGTATTGAGTTGTGATTGCTTTTAGCACCCAATTCATTCTGTGGGGATGTAAATAAAAACAACATACAATTTGCATAATTATTTCCAATGAAACTTTTTCAGTCTAATTTCATAGATATGGAAGCACTGGATGTCATATATCAGCACAAAAACGAGTTGTCCATTTAAAAGTTGGTGTTAGCTAACACTTAAGCTTGCTTTCATAACACAATAATATCACCATAAAACCAAACAAAGCCTTTGATTCCTTCAAATTATGTAGTGGAGTAGTTTAGGGAAATTGTCCTTCAAACAATTAGCCTAGAATGGGGTGATTGAGGTTGGAACAATATAAAACATTTAGGTTTCAAGAAACTTTAGAACTAAAATTCTAAATTGAAAGAAAAGAAATGCATAAGCTGATTATTATTGTCCTATTTATACTAGTTAATACAAATCCTAATTTTAAGCTAAAAACTATTAAAATCTTTTATTAGATAGGAATACAAAATAAATTAGAATAACAGAATAACTATTCTTAATTAATTAAGTAAAATATCTAACTAAATAGGAATCCCATTAAATAAGAAAACTAAAAAAAAATAGAAATCCTAATTTGACTTATGCTTCTGCATCACATGTCACAATTGGTGTTTTTGTTTTCTTAAGATTCTGTTTTAGGTGTTTGCCATATTGTAGCCCTAGTTTGCAAGATTGAATAGCGCAAGGTCATTCAAGTTTATTGCTTTGTTTCCTTAATTATATAGTGCTCTGACATTAGGGATTGCATTAAGACCTGAAAAACCAGAAAAAAATGTGGATTCATCTCTTTGTAATTTTGTTAACTAAAGTTTTTTTTTCCCTCTCTTTCTGACACAGAGAACAAAGACTCCTGAACTTGTTCTTGAGGATGCAGAACCTATCTGGTCCAGAGGTGCCCAAAGCATTTTTTCCAAGGGCACTGGAATGAAAGACATGATTCACAACATTGGTGGCAGGTGTTACGATTACCTGGGAGATCCTCGAATAGGGTCTGCCTTGCTTCTGGCAGCATTAATTTCTTTTGGTACCATCTGGCTGGTGAGGAGTCAACAACGAGCTCATCCAAGTCAGTCAGGTGCTCAAAGTCAATCAAGGATAGAGGCAAGTGATAGCTTTATTATGATATCTTCTATTTGGTGGTTTACAAACTTCTCAAACATAATAATGTGCAACAGCTGTCTCCCAGAACGTCTCTCAGAACCCTTCTTTATTTATCTGCTACCATTCGTGCACAGCAAATAAGTGGGAAGACAATAGCCTTTCGACAGTCTGTGTCCTGTTCTATGATGTGCATCAATGAATTTGAAGAAAATGATACTAAGCTGCAAATTAGTGTTAGCAAGAGTAAATTTAGTTTCATTCTGTCATGTGGTAACAAATCTTTACTTTGGAAAGTCTTTAATATCCGGAGCCCCATTAGTGGTATTCTAAATTTGAAAACCAAATTCAAGTGTCCGGGCGTGGTATACATAAGTTTAGATACCGAAATGCGAGTCTTTTAGCTATCTTTATAAGTCTTTCAACTCCAACTTCCAGTCATGTGCATTACTGGTTTCATGCGAAAACCATTCCAATTAACTTCACAGGTATTGTTCTCTGCATTTTTTCTCATTAATTTTTCCTTTAGAAACAAGTTTCCTTCCATCCTTTTCAGGCTGAAAGTAGACCAACGCAGAGAAATCGGGCAAGAAATTTGTCAAACACAGATCGACCTCCTTCTATAACTGACGTTGAGCCAAAAGATGCTTATCAGATGCCACTCTCAGATTCTGATGTGGAATAGTAAATGGTGCTTAATGAAATGAGGTGTTGGACTTCATGAAGCCGGAGATCCTTGAAACGACCCATGATCATAGATGGAAGTAACAAATAACTGCTATTGATAAAATTATCGCAGAATTTTTGTTGAATAGACTAGCTGATTCATGGAATAAATTAAAAATTATTTTTAGGGGTTTGTCAAAGTACCATACCTTTGATCTATTGGATGCGTGCAACTGTTTTCTTTCTTTGGTCAGTACACCCTGTAATTTGTAGTTGAGTGGCCTTTTAGGACTAATTGGCTTATGTTGATTGTAACTTTACCGCCAGAGCATTAAATGGAAGAATTGCGTATAGATGTCATTTGAGCCAAATAAATAACACAGGAGTGGGGGACAGTCTGTTTTAATAGACAACTAAATTTATCTTATCTTAAGATAGTTAGCTGTATTTATTATGTTTATATTTCTAATTATGTTAGAGATAAATTAAATTTTAGGAGTGTAAAGTACATCTTTGTTGTACAAATGAGAAATTTTTTCCAAAAAAAATGTTATTTTTTAAAAAAGTGATTCTTATTTTGACAAAATGAAAAATGAGAAGGAAATCAAGAAGAATGCTTTTTTCTTATGTATCAAGGGTAATCGATTGAATTTTTTTAGAAATAATTATGAAATTAATAATAGAGTAGAAATAATTATGAAATCAATAATAGAGTAAGTTTGAATAAAAGTGAAAAAGAGAATTCTAGCTATGAAGTTCAATATCACTAAATAATGATATCCATGGACCATTAAAATTAAATGAAAAATAAAATATGATTAGTGAAAGTCAAAGTTAGAAAATACTTTGTGATGAGTAGCTTAATGATCAATTAGTATATAAAAATGAAATTTCGTTTAGTTCTTAACGAGTTGATCAAAATGAGATAGAGTTTATTTTTTTATCACATGATTTAAATTTTCCTCTTAAAAGATCTTAAAGAATTAGGAAATTTTCATCCAAATTGGTGAAAATAAGGTATTCTTCTATAGAAACAAGATCACAACCTATTTTATAAAAAATTATTGTATTTTAAATAATGTTAAAATGAACTATAGAGTTTTTCTAATCAAATTGTATAATTTACAAGAGTTATTTTACTACAATAAAACCAAAGACGTTTTTATTTGAAGAAATGCTATAGATAAGGAGTTGAAAGCTTTAATTAAAAATAAAACATGGAAAATTTTTACTCTTTTAAAGTAAGAAAACAATTGGATGTAAGTGGGTCTATAAAATTAAGTTGAAGAGTGATAGTACTATTGAGAAACATAAAGTTGCATTAGTAGCTAAAGGATTCATTTAAATGTATGATTTAAATTACATAGAAATATTAGCACCAATAGTGAAAATAAACACTATTAGAGTTATCTTGTCCCTATCCATTAATTATTAATGAAAAATGTGTTAAATGATGTTCGAAATAATTTTCTCCAAGGGGAATTGAAAGAAGAGGTTTGCATGGATATCTTACAAGGATACAACGTGTGTGTAAACTTAGAAAAACCATTTATGACTTAAAATAGTCTCTTAAGGCTTAGTACTCTAAGTTATAAGGTGGGTTAACTTCTAACACTTTAAGATTAGTAGTGCTGATCATTTTTTATTCATAAAATACTCCAATAATGATATTACAATTGTGATAATCTATGTAGACAATATAATTATAATTGGGAGCAATATTTTGAGAATAAAAAGTACTAAAATTTATTTAAAATCTACTTTTAATATTAAAGACCTTAGACACTTACAGTATTTTTATTTATGAAAATTATCTATTCTAATAAAGGGTTAGTTTTATCCCAAAGGAAATCTACGCATGATCTTTTGAAAGAGGGAAAAAAAAAGATAGGTAATTACACTTACGATTTAACTATTACATTTTCTACGTGTATTATTAATCTTAACTTTTTTGTCATCACATCCCTAACCCATTACTCATTTAGAATTATTTCATGAGCTGGCCTATTTAGAATTTTTTTCATGTTCTAGCCAGCTTACATGTGTTAACCCATGTATGAATTGGCACAAAAGTGATATATTTACACATATTATCAACTAAAAACCCTTAATTCTAAATTTGTATTCTCTTGCTCATTTTATCTTCTTCCTCCTCTCACTACTATTCTTAATTATTTGCAAAAATGATTTCAAATTGAACTTGCAATAGTAATTCTGGTGTAATTAAAGACTTGTGAATTTATTTAATTATGCTTTTTTAATTTTAAGCCTGTTCGTTTATTTGATATATTATAAATTTTTATGATTCTAAAGTGTTTTTGTAGTTTTATTACAATGGGATTTGCACCGGTTAGTTTTGTCATGGTGTATTGATTGCATTTATTTCACTAACTTGCAAATGGTGGAATTCCATTAATCCCTTAAATCTTAGGTAAAACAAAATGTTAGAGCTAACAAAAGGTATTTAAGCACTAACATGCTGCCTAGCATTCAGGGTTAAGGTTTTGATTGTAAAAATCTTGATATTTCTTTAAAATTTATTTTTGAGACAAAATTAAGGATAATATTTGAAAAGATATTAGATATTCATAAATACCTATGTCTATATTCCATAGAGAATGATCAGTTTGTATTTATCATCGGCCCATTTTTTTTTCATTTTGGTGAATAATAATTAGAATAAGAGAATACCATAATACTAGTTATCTAAATATTTCATATATTTTTTTATGTTATATTTTTCTAAATGTAGGTTTAGGCATATGATATAGCTTACAATATTTCTGCTAAATGTTTAAAATTTCCTAACTAGTCCTTTTTATTTTATTTTGTAGTAAATGGGCATCTAAGGCTTAAACAATGTTGATGACTATATATAAGATAAAGAGATGTCATTAAAAATGAAAGGAAGATTGAAGTCCATTATGTGAGAACATTTTGAAAGAATAAAAAGTGGTGGTACTAAAAAATGGGTATGCAAATACTTTAAATGTAAGTTGGTGTCATTGGGTATAGATAGTGCAAGACATTTACACGATTATATTAAATCTTGTATCATGCGAAAACAAAATAATATACCTCGTTACACAAAAATGAAATTAGTTATAACCAGTGAAGGAAATGTAAAAGTTGAAAATTTCTTGTTTTGATCTTATTAAAATAAGAGAAATAATTGCAAAATTAATCATTACACATAAGTACCCTTTTAGTTTTGGAGGGCATAAATAGTTTAGAAATCCTATAAGTTCCTTTATTCCCATGTAGAAGAATGCATCTCACAATATAATCAAAAGTAAAATTATGAAAATATATCAATCGGAGATGACTAAAATAATAAGTTATATTAAGTGTAATCAGAGTAAAATTACCATCATAACAGATACACAGATTGTTGTGTCACAAATAATAGAATACATAAAAATTATAAAACATTTTATTGGTGATTCTTAGATTTTATATAATAAAATCTTAAGATAATTTCTTTCATTTGACATAAAAAAAATAGAAATTTAATTAATTTATTTATTTTATATTTTTTTATTGAATTAAAGTTTTTTTGTTTATAAACGTGTAAGTTCATGTGTGTATGTGCTCCATGCATAGACAAAGTACTGTGTATTACACTATTAAAATCTTTGGTGGATTTTAATATGGATTGAAAGACGTTTACCTTAACTATCAATAATTATTCAAGCAATGATTTCATAATTCAATTTTTATTAAAGAAGTCTGATAAAAGTAATGTAATTTTTGGGGGACAGTTATTATGTTCTTGTTGTATTGCTAACATTCTTAAATTTTCTATTATTGATAGTACAATTATTAGAATTTGTGATAATATTTGATAAAATTGCATGTAGGCCAAATGTTTTCATGTAATAAGTAATTAGTGTTTGATTATCCCCGTGGATGTAACTCCACTTATCTTATAATTTCTACCACATTGGAGTATAAAGGTTTAAGAATTTGCCAAAAAGAAAAGAGTGGGAGTTGGCCTAGATATTAGTAAATAATTTGAAACTATTTTACAATGTTATTGAGATTTTATCTAGGACTAGATACTTGACTTCTATTTTTTTTTGTTTTTGCATATTTGTGATATTAGGTTGTCATTAGATGAGTAGTTTGGATCTAGTTATGAGCATATTATGAAGATGGCATTAATTATGATATCAAAATTTGAAAAATATTGGGAGAATGTTTATGGAATTTTAACAGTAGCAACCGTATTAGATTCAAAATATGAAACGAAATTGAATGAGTACTATTTTCCTAGGGCATATGGTGACGAATCATTATTTCATATAGATAGAATTAATATTTTTTATTGTGATTTGATAATAAAACTAAGAATCAAATTTTGAATCACATGAAGATTTCAATGCAACCAGCTCTTCATTTGGTCTATATCTTTCTTTGGTGGCTTTAATTGAGAAAGTAACTAAACATAATTGCGATTTTAGAGATTTTATAGAGTTTTTTAAACTTAATTTTATTATTAAAAATAAATTAATATATAAAATAAAATAAATTTTTTTAAATAAATTAATAAATGAGGATGAGAGGGAAATGAGATGAACCTCTCAAAATGGAGACAGGCCGGGGACGGTTGTGGGCCTCCTTAAACATGGGTGGATCGAGAATAGAGATGGTTTCTGAAAGAGGGATGGGAATGGAAACGGGAATGACAATACCTGGTCGGTACCGCTCGCTGCTCCCTGGTAACGGTGTTAGGCAAACTCAACTGACTGGTTGTGGTTCAAATTCATACCCGTAAATCAATTAAAAACTACCTTTTCTCAGTTAAAACTGTCTTAAACTTGGCAGTTTATGCCTGTTTACCCCCATCTCATCTCATGGCTCTCTCTGCAACATTCTCCTTCTGTTCACCTTCTTCTTTCACTCCTTCAAGCAAGGTTTACGGACCCTTTTTGTCCCAACATGCACACTTTCTGAAACCAAGTTTAGCGAAGGCTCTCGATTACTCTATAGCCTCGGCCGTCGAAAAACAACCAACCCCATCAAAGGTACAGATCAATTTGGCTGTAGAGTTTTTATTTACTTTTGATTATTTTCTTGATGATGAAATTTCGGCTCATATTTGTATGAAACAGTGGCTCGATAGGTGGGACATGAGAGTAGTAATGAAATGAAATCGTTTATTCAAATAGTTGTCTATGTCTCCTAATATCATTTTTATGTGCTTTTTTATAGCAGTTATTTTACATATATTAGTTACTAAGAACCCAGTTTAGTGAAAATTGGTTGATTAGTTATATGAAAATAAGAAATGTTAGATGAATTCCTTACGCGACACAAAATTGGTTTCTTGTAGCTGTAACTTGATTTCTAAATGCTCCTCCTTTCCTTTTTGATAATGCTGCATCAAGTCTTAAGCGAGACTACCATTTAATGTTACATCATGCTGTTTATGAATTTAATTTGTTCTTCAATGGGAACCAAACGGGCATGAATTTTTCACAAGTTTTGTCATTTGATTTCAGACTGGTAACTGGCAATGGAAATTCAAGGACAATTTTATCAACATCTATTATGAGGAACATGAGACTGAGAATCCAGGCCCTCCTAAAAGTATCCTTATGATTCCAACCATTTCGGATGTTAGCACAGTTGAAGAATGGAGATCTGTGGCCAAAGACATTGTTCAACAAGTCAGTAAAGTCAAATGGCGTGCTACTATTGTTGACTGGCCGGGTTTGGGTTATTCTGATAGACCTAAGATGGATTACAATGCTGACGTTATGGAGAAATTTGTGGTTGACTTCATCAATGCACCCGATAGCCCTTTAAGCTCATCAGGTTGTTAAACTTACCCCTTTTCTTCTTGTTTGTTTACTTCACTGACCATCAATAATAGGTCTCTTCTGTTATGATGGCAACCTATTTGCTAAGAACATGATCACATTGTTGGTATAGGCCCTAAATTCAATAGTATTTTGTTTGTTTGACATATTTGTATCATGACATTTTGATTTATATGTATATCATTTAATTATTTTATTATTAAATATCTATGCACTTTAATAAATGTAATAATGCCTTTAGAATAGCAAATTCAATTAGTTGGATACTATTATTAATGTCCCTAATCAAACATTGTTATAAATAGAACAACAACAATGTATTTATACTAGTATGTGTAGTGACTGGTAACAATATATATGTGTTATGATATGAGATATCAACACATAAGTATAAGGTCATGAACTAATGTATTGGACTATCCATTGTGAGAACACTACGTGGATCATTATGTGAGTGTCATAAGTGATTCTCATGGTGACAATGATGTATATGATCCTTCGACCTAATATCACTCTAGTTTTTAACATAAGGAATGACATATTTTGATATTTTTAATTGTCATCTATAACAAGATAGATTATAAAGGAAATAATCAAATATGTTATGAATAGTATAGAGGGATGTGTGTGATCAAGATAGAATTTATCCCTCCTATATAATGGAAGTGATATCTTGAGCCCTTTGATTGAGTGGGATTTTGAAAATTCATAGTCATGCTCAAATAAGTCATTATGTGATATTGACTTTATTTAATAGAATAAGTCCACTCAAAATATTAAAGAAATATAAAATTAGACCATACAAGAATGATATATTTCATGTATTATATTCAATTAAGTTATTTAAGACAAAAGGATTGAATTATACTGTAATATTGGTCATAGATGAGGTGATGTTAAATCACTGATATTCTTGTTACTTAGGTATCTATAATGTGTTGTCAGACACTGCATTACTTGTAACACTATAATCTAATTTTAGTGTTACTTCCAATGTAATGAGAACTTATTAGGTTGCACATTAAGATTGAAATATTATATATCTATATATATAATTCTAAATAAGTTTATGATTTATTGAACTATTTGTTAATTAAAACTATTATGTAAAGATTGGATTAAATTTATTAATGCTTTTTTTATTAAATAAATTTGATTTTGTAAGAAAGGCTAGCCAAATAGTTTAAATCAAAATTAAAGGCCTAAAATAGTAATTTATGATATTTGTGTTTTTTTAAGAGTGTGCCTAGGTTTTGTTTTTGCATCTCTTTAGAAGAGAAAAACACACAAAACATCACGCATTCAAATAATATGAGCTAGTATTTCGATTAAATTTTTGATCATGTGAATACCATAAAGATACAAAGGTAATTGTCTGTGTTCGAGGTTTGACAAAAATTGTCTAATTAGAGGTATGTATTTATTTATCATATTGAATTGTATACAGATGATAATATTAGGAGTTTATCGCATAAATCTTGTAAAGCAAACTGCTTATTTTAAGTATTTTTCATTGTGTGTGTATGTATTGTTTTGCTTACACACATGATAACAATATATTTGGTTCTGAGAGGTTTTAGTGCACTTGTTCTACTGATTTATTGCAGTCTTCTGAGACATGTCTTGTGCTTTATGTCTTCAGTTTTCATTTGTTAATGAATATCCAAAGATATCCTTGATAAATCAATAATTCTCAATATCTAGAAGTTTGACATATGTATGCAAACAATAAACTTAAATGCAGGAACCACGGCCTCTCATAATTGTATATGTTTTTTGCTAATGTAGAATTTACTGTCTTAATTCTCGATAATATTTCAGTCTTTTTTTAATAGGAATTTTCTTTAGCTCAGTTTTTGTCCATCTCTTATATCTTGCCAGCCCTCTGTTTTAATGGGGATTTTGTGTGAGTATCTGGACAATAAGAGCTGTTTAATTTTCTTGTCCTCCTTATGGAGCTTTGAATTTGCCATGGTTTTCCTCATTTATAGTTTTTTTTTATATTCTTCCTTTATTGCTCAATCCACACACCAAAGAGCCTTGGATTCAAAGAATGGAAATGTTTTTGGACCTTTGTCAACTTTCTACTGGTTTGAGGATTTATGAGAACATGCAAAATTGTTGGATTAAGACATGGGAACAATTTTTGGCATTTGATCTAGTTGTTGATGTTTTTTGAAATTGTTGAACTTTTTTGTTTGACCGTCATGATTTGTGAACAATCTAAGTGAACTTCTTGGCAACAGAATTTGTTTGTGCTCTGAGGTCCATTCCACATTGGGTTCTCTTCCTATATGAGTTTCCTACTGCATATCAGTTATCGATGTTGCATTCTTGAGCAGATCTTTCTTCTTGCAGCCATCTTTGTGTTTCTTCTCTTCAATCCATATGTTTTGAATGCATGGCTGTATTTGCTGTGAACTTATGCACAATATTTGTCTCCTTCAGGATTTTTGTTATTCTAAAATACATACTGTTAAATATTTTCAGGCAATTTTCAAGTACTATATCTTGCTACTAATCTTCTACATTTAAACCAGAAAATGATTTGATAATCTTTGGGGGAGGGCATGCTGCAACTATAACCCTTCGTGCTGCTAAAAAGAATTTGGTGAAGCCTGCAGCCATTGCCGCTGTTGCACCCACCTGGGCTGGTCCGCTACCCATTGTGTTTGGTCGAGATTCCAGCATGGAAACAAGGTATTCTGAACCTCAACACCACCTTTCATGTGGACAGCTTTTTGTATGGTCTTAAAATGGAATGCTTTGTTTCAAGAAGTTTTGAATGCAGAACTGCAAGATTATGATTGTGTGGGAAAACACCAGAGTAATCCACCTTGATATTTATAACCTCTTGAATGAGAATTTAAACTATCACAACTCCTTTTAGTGATAAATTTGGACAGTGCTGATTTTCTGATATGGGCTTTGTCCTAGTTTTCCCCATCAATCATATTTGGTCATATCAACATAGTTTACATGTTTTAGAATCAATCCTAAAGTCTTGGTTGGCTTCGATTGAAAATGTGATCCTTAAATTATATAGAAAAATCAGGACGGATATTGTTGTGTTCAAATATGGACAAGATCCTTTTATAGGCATGAAAGAAAAGATGAAATCTCCAGCAACTACGTTTGTCTTTGGTTACTGCAGCTTTATTGATTTTAGGGACTTAATCAGATATGAGAATCCTGAGAATATTATCTTAATAAATTAGGAAATTTTAGAACATTGCACTGAAAATAATTAGCTCTGTCCTCTAAAATGTTGTTTGTTCAGTTTGCAGGACTTCATATGTAGTAAGGTCTACTAAAACTATAATTATTCCTGTTTCAGGATTTGATTTTTCCTTTCAGTTAGTCAATTGATTTTTTTTCATACATTTAATTTTCTTTCATTGACTTGTCACTCTATTCGCCAAAGATGAAGCAATTTAGAGCCCCAAACTTTCATGGTAGTTCTCCATTCTTTTTTTAGCACTGTTTTTTTTTATTTTTTTTACAACTGAGTTCAAACTGTTATGGTATTGCTCAGAAATCTGTGCCCAATTGGATGACTTCTTACAATCTTACACCTGTCCACATGTTGTGGAAAATCTAAGGCCATGCAGGCTCAAACCCTGGCTGAATATACTGCCAGGAAGCTCCTTAACCAACCGACTGCATGTTGGAAAGCAATTCTGCATCTTTCATTTACCTCCACTCCTTGAAAATAATATTAAAGAATGAAGCAAATGATAATTTGATGTGAACTTTCCTCCTAAATGTATTTGCTCAATATGTTGGCAATAATGTAAAATAGGCATTGGAAGAGAAAATCTGAATCTAAATTGTTGTGTTGCAAGATTGCTTAGGTCATATACAGCTCCATAAGATATATTTGTGAATCAGAAAGGGTGGATTTCTTGCCAACTAATACTGTCAGAAATTTAAATGAGAATAATAATTGTAGTAAGTCTATTATGTTTCATTTATTGAAGTGATTTCTCTTTCTGATTACTAGATATGGGCTACTCAGAGGAACCTTAATGACGCCGGGTGTGGGCTGGATTATGTACAACATGCTTGTTAGCAACGAGAAGGCAATTCAATCCCAGTACAAATCCCATGTCTATGCAAATCCTGACAATGTGACTGCAGGCATTGTTGCAAGCAGATACGCTCTAACTAAACAAAAAGGAGCCCGTTATGTGCCAGCGGCTTTCCTGACAGGTCTTCTTGACCCAGTTAATTCCCGTGAGGAGTTCCTGGAACTCTTTTCGGAATTGAAGGGAAAGATACCAGTTCTGGTTGTGTCAACTGAAGGGTCTCCAAAGAGATCAAAAGCTGAGATGGAAGCACTCAGAGGAGCCAAAGGGGTTACCAAGTTTGTTGAGGTTCCAGGTGCTCTTTTACCTCAAGAAGAGTATCCTGCTGTGGTTGCACAGGAGCTTTACCAGTTTTTGCAAGAATTCAGTAATTGAAGTCAATTTCAGTGGAGTTTTCCTCTCCAGCCCGGGTACAGTTATTTCCTCCTTGGCTTGTTACAGTTGCAGATATTTTGGGACAGCAGTATGTACCTTGAAAAAAATTCAGTAAAAATCACACTTATTTGCTTACATACATGCAGGGCAGTGTTTGAAAAAAGGCAGTATTTAAAATTCAGTACCTTGATTGCTGTCCCAATTAATTCTATATTCAACGTGGAAGAATTAATAACAGAAAAAGAAAAGAAATGGAATGGTGGCCACAGAACAGTCATAACTTAGACCCCTTTACTATTCCATTCTAACTATTCAAATTTATATTAACTTTTTTTTTCAATTACATGGCCACAGGCTCTTGGGACTAGGAAAATTGTAGTTTATTCATCACCATCTCTCTCTCTCTCTCTCTCAAAATAAAATGGTTAGGGCATGCAAATTAATCGGATATATATTTATTATATCTTTTCTTCATTAATTAAAATTAATTAATTGACAATGATAAACTGACACATACAACCGTCACGGCATTAAGGAGGAGGGTGCCACCCAAGGTTGACACTGGCTTCACCTTAAAATCTTCGCAGCCATTTGGCACACATCCACAAGAGAAGTAAAACCTCTTTGTCACTGTCAACTTTTCTTCTTGATCACCTTACACCTCATTCACTCCATGGAAATTGATTATCAACGTTGATAATTGACGTTCGTATTCGTAAGTTCATGAATAAGTAATAGAAACAGAAAGTAATTACAGCAATGCATCGATCATGCAAATTGAAATTCAAAAGCACTGTTCCCACTTCCCATCACACAGATTGTGAGGATTTCAGGTTTGAATTCTTTGGGTAGAAATTTACTGGCTGCACCACACTACAGTCAGCCAGCCATTACAGAAGGATAAGAGTAGACTAGGTTTTTTGTTTTTCCATTTGTCGGTGCGTGCCACCCTTTTGCAATGTCCATACTGAATGTCGCACGGTTTTGAGATGTGGAAAGAGAGAGAAGGTCCAAACAAAGCTTACTTTTTGCAAGCCATGAGTAAAAATGCTCTTTGCTGCCCGTTTTGACTCTTTGGAAGCAAGCTCCCCCTGTTACCTCACTACAGTCAGCGTAAACGCCTCCTTGTTCTCTTCTATTCTTTCTCTCTGTATATATCTGCATATAGACCCGAGCAATCTTGCCTTGGACGCTTGTCTCGGCGTATCTATTAAGAAATTCATAAAGCAAAAAACGAAGAGAATAGAATTAGCTAGAGTCAATCTAGTGATGTATGTTAAAATTACAACACCAGCACGTCAGAGGTCTCATTTGACCAAGTTGTTAGCATAATGATTGGTGAGTTTATTTACTACGAATCTAGTGTCAGTAGAATAAGCTTTTCCTTTTGCCGAGTCAGTTGCAATTTTATTCGAGTTTCGTTAGTAATGTGGAGTCGTGGGTGTAAGAGAATAAAGTAATGTGGCATGGCATTCTCTTGTATGTCTGTGCAAGACAGATCATTTGCACCCAATAAATTATTCATCTTCTTCTTTGTAGCACTTATTTTGTATTGTTCTGTGAGTTTGTTATTGAATGCACATTTCTTCTCTTTTATAGATTGTGTCGTTTGCTTTCTTGTGTTCAACATTTTTTGTATCAGAGTTGGACGGCCGTGGGCATTATATATTAATCTGGTGAGATTTTTATGTCGGCAAAATGAGTGATCTCAAGTTGTATGAGGAATCAAAAAGCTCAGTTATTAGAATTACAGTACGTGATCAACATGTATAATGTCCTACATGAAAGGCCTACATTTGTGGGAGATTGTCAATGGAAGCAGAGTTACACAACCGGAGGTAGAGGATGTGAAAGCTACAATAAATTATTTTTAAGTATTTGGATGTGTTCGTTATATTTTTGTACCTGAGCATTTACATAGTAAGATTGACAAGAAAGCTATTAAGTGTATCTTTCTAGGATATGATAATCAAAGAAAAAGGTGACAAGAAAGCTATTAAGTGTCTCAATTGAAAGAGGCTACACATCTCAGATGGTTGCGTTTGGTGAAGTGTCTTTGTGGTGGTCGTCAATAAATGAGACATTACTAGACTCGGATGGTTTTAAAAATGAGTTGAAATCTTCTCAAATTCAGTTGAATTTAGATATAGGTGAAGATGTAGATGTTGATCAAAGCATAACTCAAAATCCTTGGCAAACAGGTGTCTACTAACACCTATATAGCACTTGCCCCAGATTTTCAAAAGGTAGAGGGGCAAATATAGTTAATAAATTTGAAGTGAATTCCTTCTTACTACATCTAGAGAGGCATAAAATAGCAGAGTAGCTAGAGACATACAAATCTAATACCTTTGATCATGCCATAGAGTCATACTAGGAATAGGATATCATAAAAAAAAATTTAAGCAGACAAACCAGGATACCAAATCTTATACATATATCAGCCAAGCTAACAAGATAAAATCATCAACTAACCTGCATGTTGAAAGGATAAAATTTTAAATAAAAATTAAAAAATTGAAATCATGTTCACATTCATATTTACAATGGATAACAAATCTTATATCAAATTGATGATAAATAAAAAGCATAACATTGCCAAGTTTCTATAAGTTGCCTGCCTACTAGCCCTCCATTTATTATACATATTTTGTTCTAAATTTGTCCTCCATACATTTCATTCATAAGAAGTTTCTATACTAGTTATGTAGTTTGATCTCATTTACAACATCAATTACTTTCTCAAAAGGATCCTATGACATCTCTCTCCTAATAAAATTGTATAACAAGCAACATGATATAATAATTTGATTTTAGGACCTAATATAATAAAATGAAGGATTTCTAAGAATTACCCATCGACTTTTAGATAAACCAAAACATCTTTCAATAACATTCCTAGCAGCCAAATGCTTTATATTAAAATACTCTTGTTGGTTTTCTCTCCAATCATTGAGGTGATTACATTGTCCATAGTAAGGAGCAAAAAATCACTGGCAATTAGCATACCCAGCATCCATAAGATAATAGAAACTTATATTATTAATAAATTTTCAGTTTATAGTTAATAAATTAGTTTGCTTAATAATGTATTTATTATTAGTATATGACTTACCATTAGCCGCTGAGTTTTCCCAACTAGTTAAAATCTAAATAAATGCATATCTTGGGAACATATTCCAAAAACGTTTGCTGCAATCTCTCCTTTTTGATTCTAATACCTAGATTTATCTGCTGCAGACACCTTCATCCTAATATATGTTCCATTTAATACTCTTAGGTAATTTTATAATCATGCAAAAGAAAAAAAAGTTGTAATTAGTAATTGTTATGTAAGATGACATTTCATGCACACATAATAATGAATATGACCAATATATGTACTTTAAACTATTTCCATCTTTTATCAGTAGAGTTTTCCAGAATTGGTTCAGGCTATTTCAATAACTTTCCATGTAGTTGTACAATGGAATGCAAAATATTGTTAAGTATTTACTAATTGTCTCCCCTAATCTCATGAATCAAAACTTAATAATTCTATTTTTAATATGATGTGCTATTATATGTAAAAATATAGCTACTTGTTTATCTATTAGCAAACGTTTGGATGCGGTTAACTCTTTACATTTTCAAGCACTATGCATAAAATTCTAAAAGCACTCTTATCTATTCTTAGTTGGGCTATGTAAGTAGTATCACTTTCACCAGTTAAATGATGAATAATTTGTCTATTTGTAAAAAAGTCTCAAGTACATGTAATTCTCTTGCTAATGATTTTGTTTTGATTATGTTCTATTACAAGAGATTGTCTAAATTTCAAAAAACAATCAAGTATTTATATGGTGTGTGACCATTGCATAAAAAAAATTCATTTTTCTCAAATTTCACTTTTCACTAAACTCAAGTCATCCATCACTGCACAATAAATTATTCATAAATTAATTTCTAAAGTTTGCATATATATGTTAAATGAGAATGACAGCTACATGAAAGAAGTGTAATTAAGTAGCATTAAAACAAAATCACCACCAACATACAGGCTAATTATAATTATACAAATTGAAACCAAGTCAATTTTTATCTTCGTTATCCTGTTAGTTTTTACGATAGTGTAATGTAGATTTCTAGACCCAATTAAGTCCAATTTATACTCCACATTATGTTAGTTGAGATGGAGGTTTTCTAGGACTGGCCTTTCACAAAATAATGAGAGGTACATGTCATTTCAGATAAAGCCAAAATCATAAATTACTATGAGAAATAACAAACATTGAAATGCAAAATCCTATAGCTTTTCTTATGAAATTGCAATATTAATCTTCCACAAGGCTTGCCAGTGAGGTTATATTATTCTAGCCAAGAATCTTAAACAAAGTTTTGGGATCTTTGTTGTCATTAAAAAAGGAGTTAGAAGGAGTGAGCCCATGGATATATGTATTCTTGTAAATTGCATGGTCGATTATTGTTTCTTCTCTTCTTTTTGATGATCAGCGCCGGACAATTAGTCAAATATACAAAAGGCAACTTAGTTTCTTATTCTTACTAAGCCTAAAATGCAATTTTCAAGACCCAATACTTCTGGTATAAAAAAAAATCAAGCCTCCTCAGTCATTCCATCTCTCACTTTGCACAAGAACTAGAATTAAACATGGAGCAGTAACCTATATCACATAATTAAAATCATAAATCTTAGTAACCAAAGAACATATGACTATAAGAGATAAGTTCAAACACATGTATCATTAAAGAGTTCTAAAGAAGGTTCAGAAAAAAATAAACCCATAAAAAATGTATAAATATTCCATTTGTCCTTCAGTCTCCTTACATCCATTAATAAAACCAACTTAGTGGCGCCGACTCTTTTTCCAAAACATTGGAACATCAAAAAGAAAGGCATAGTCAATATAACTAAGAAAAAAACAAAGAAAACACTTACTGGAACTGAAAGTGGGCGAAAGAATAGAGAGAAAGGACACAAAATTCGCATTTAGAAATAGAAATTGAATTAAAAAACAGAAAGGGTGAGATGTTCCAAGTTCATGAGACGCTGTGAGATTAAAGTAAATGATTGAAGTGTAATGTGAGTTTAAAGAAAGTTAAAAAAAATAAAGAAAACGACAGGAAGAGTTCATTACGCTCCTTAAGATGGAACTCGACATGAAAGACCAATCTTATCTCGAAGAGAAAGAAACCGTGCTTGGGGAAGCAGCTTAGTAAGAAGGTCAGTTAGTTGATCAGCAGAGGACACGTGAGCAACCCGAAGAGAGCCATTTTGAACCTAATCCCAAATAAAATTAAAGTCTATTGAAACATGCTTCATCTTGCAATGAAATAGAGGATTAGAGCATAACTGATTGGTGCCAACATTAGCTACAACAAATGATAGGACCTTTAATGAAATACGGGATTAGAGCTTAACTGATTGGTGCCAAAATTATCTATAGTATGTGATAGGACATGTAGGAAGTGGAACATCCGATCAGTTGGCAAGGAGCATGCCTAATTAATTCTAGTTGTAGTATTAGTGACAGAGCGGTATTCTACCTCGGTGGACGAACAAACTATAGCATTTTGCTTCTTGAAACTCTAAGAAATAAGGTTGTATCCAAGTATACAATGTAGACACTGGTCGAGGAGAAGTCGACTTCGTTTCCTGCCCACTCAGCATCTGAAAATGCATGTGAAGAGAGTGGAGATTCTCGATATAATTTTAAATAAAGATTAAGAGTTCCATAAAGATATTAAAGAAGTTTGACGGGGTCCAATGCTCAATTATAGGCTTGTGCATGAATTGAGAGAGATTATTAACAACAAAAGCAATGTCAATACGAGTATTATATAAGATCTGATAAATTTGTCCCAGATTACAATGAAAGAGACGAATCTGTTAGAAGAGGCGTTTGCACTGGCTTAGCATTTAGCATGTGAGTACGAGCAAGAAGATCCAACAGACAACATCATTAAGAAAACACGAAACCATGTTTGTTAGGGACAACTTGAACACTAAGTAAAAAAGATAGCAGACCAAGATCCTTAAGAGAGAAACACTATTGATAACTTAATAACATCATACAAGAGCGAAGTCTTATCCCCAGTAATAATCAAATAATCAACATAAACAAGTAAACACAGTTGATGCCCACATTATTGAAGTACAAATAATGATGCATTAATATGAGAATTTCCAAAACAAGAGTGAAGAATGAAATTTTGCAATTCTTGATTCTAGGCCGGTAAAGCTTGTTTTAGTCTAGAAGTAGCTATTATAAGTTTACGCGCATACGAAAGAATGTTTTTATCAATAAAACCCTGCGATTGGATAAAATCACCATCCATAACTTACAACAATACTAGGAACTAGTCTAATGGTAGTGGGCTTAAACTTAGGGCTTAAGGTGTCCTGATAGTAAACAAGCAGAGGTTGATGAAATCTTTTGGCAACCAAATGAGCCTTGAACATGTCAATAGAACCATAAGAGTTGGGCATGAAAAAGTCATTTTTGACTTGGATCAGTGGTTCTGAACAAGTGCATTTATTCTTCAGACATGATTTGATAAAATGTGTATCTTTTGCAATTTTAAAAGTTTGCAAAAGCAAATATGGATGTCAGTAGTGAAGAAAGTTAAGTTACTTTTGAGGTATCTCGAACTCATAAAATACTTCTAATATACGAGATTATTTTGGACGTTTAAATAATTTAATTATTGTTGTTATTGAAATACCAAATGTAATTATTATGTAAAGATATTTGCATATGAAGTTTAAGGGAGCACTTCTTTAATGAGAAAATATGTTGATAGATGTCCTAAGTATCCTCATTAATATTGATAAGAAGCAAAGGTTACTTGCAGCTAAGTTTGGTGGTACAACTGAAGGTAGTACTTTTACTGCATGAAAATTTGATCAAGAGTATTAAAGGCTAATGCTTGCTAGAATGATTATAAAAGATGAATTACTTTTGTTATAATAGAACGTGAAGAGTTTAAGAAGTTCATGCATGCTTTGCAACTTGAATTCAAATTTGTTTCTCACTTTACTATTGCTAGAAATTACATGAAAGTATATATAAGTGAGAAGACTAGTTTGAGAGAACGTTTTTCTTTTTTTTTTTTTTAAAATCCACGTATAATTGTCAAATATAAATTATAAAACACTAATTTTCAGTTTTGATTTTTTCCTTTTACATGTATTTAAATTTTATAAAAATATTTTGATTGATAAATATTAAAAGATAAAAAAGGAATTTTGAATTTTGATGTTTAAAATTATTGAAATTAAATTAAATTTAAAAAAAAAAAAAAAGCAAAAAACAAAAAAAAGAAATGAGAAAAACCGTTGAATCATCCCTTAAAAAATGGGAAGTAAGTAGAGTAGTAAGTGATTGATGACACAAAAATGTTCTACAGTTATGGTTAGACAATGCTTAGGTGTTAATGATTAGTTTTGACATTTGCAGGATC
>BNST01000232.1:0-37355 GCA_019650275.1 Xylocarpus granatum
GATATTTGGATAGGCAAGACAACTCTTAAACCTATCACAACTTGCCTTGGTTGAAGAAGACAACTCTTAACTTCAACCTTAGCTCTTAAGCAAGGAAGACAACTCTTAACCTTAACTTAAGCCCAAGTTATCTCAAGACAACTCTTAAAAGATAACCGAAATATAAACAAGAATGGAAGCAAGAATGCTTACCTTTGATTCTTGATTAATGAATGAGAAAATAACAAAATTCGTAGCTTATGTCCTCCTCACAAATAATGGGCTGTATTTATAGTCCTAAGACAGCCTTATCCTAATTTAACTAGTACTTAGGTTCCTTATCCACTTAGGATATGTTTTCCTAAGTCAACAAGCTTTTCTAAGTCAACTAAAACATTATCAAGATAGACCTTATCCAAATGTTTCCTAATTCTACTAGGATTCTTGGTCTTTTCTTGAATTTCTACCTAGACTAGAATTCCTACCTTATCTTGTATTTTACAGCAACTGCACTTCCTCTTGCCTAATCCTTGTAGGACTAGGACTCTGAATGCATATCCTTCTGCCCTTAGAATTCTTCTTGTCGCGACTATCTTATTGCTACTGGAACTCATCATGATTGTCTTGCTACTAATAGAACTCTTCTTCGCGTAGATGTTTTGCTGTTGCTGGAATTCTCCTTGGCATGGATGTCCTGCTGCTGTTGGAACTCTGCTTGGTGTAAATGTCCTTTATTAATTAGGATTAAGTCAAATACTAGTCTGGCCTCACTGTTGGGCTGCACACTTGCTGCTGCCATGATTGTTGTGCACATTTTCTGGCCCATGCTCTCCTTTGCTGCCCCATTTTCTACCCATTGCCTTTCCTGCATAGTTAGGTTCTCAACATGAACAAACCTGACGCCACTGATGTGCCCACAGGGATGTTCTGGTCGCTCCTGAAATTTCTTGCTGCGCACTGCCCAACATGCCCGAAGCTTCTGCCATGCCGAAGGGGATGTTCTAGTCTCTCCTGGAAGTTCGCCCTGCGCACTGCCAAACATTTTCGATGCTGCTGCTGCTCCTGCAGGGTTGTTCTGGTCACTCCCAGTAGTTCATCCTGCACACTGCTGAATATGCCTGATGCCTATGCTGCACCCCAGGGGTGTTTTGGTTGCTCCTGGAAGTTCATCCCAAGCAAAGCTGAATGCACACAATGCCTATGCTGCGCCCGAGGGTATGTTTCGGTCACTCCCTGAAGTTTATCCTGTGCACAGCCCAATGCAACCGAAGCCTCTCCTGCCATGTGGGGATGTTTTGGTTGCTCCCTGAAGTTCGTACTGCACATGTGGAGATGTGTCCAAAGTCGATGCCATGCCTGTAGGGATGTTTTGGTCATACCTGGAAGTTTGTCCCGCGCAATGCCAAACGCACCTGTCGCCTCTCCCGCAGCTGCGTGATGTTCTGGTCGCTCCTGGAAGTTCATCCTGTGCACTGCCCAACGTGCCCAATGCATCTGCCATGCCTGTGGGGATGTGCTGCTCGCTCTCAGAAGTTCTCCTGCACACTACCAAACATGCCCAATGCCTCTGCCGCACCTGCAGAGATGTTCCAGTCACTCCCAGAAGTTCATCTCGCACACTGCCAAAAGTGTTCAACGCTGCTGCGAGGCCCTGCAGGAATGTTCTTGTCCCTCCTGGAAGTTCATCTTGTGCACTGCCCAATGTGCCCAACGCATCAGCCACACCTGCGGGGATGTTCCAGTCACTCCCAGAAGTTGGTTCCGTGCACTGTTGAACTTGCTTGATGCCTCTGTGGCACCCGCTGGGATGTTCTGGACGCTCCCAGAAGTTCATCCTGAGCACTGCCTAATGCACCCGAAGCCTCAAACACATCCATAGGGATGTTCCAGTCACTCCCGGAAGTTCATTTTGTGCACTGCCGAAAGTGTCCGACGCTTTTGGCTCACCCGCGGGGGTGTTCTGGTCGCTCCCAGAAGTTCATCCTGCACATTGCACAATGAGCCCGAAGCCTCTACCATGCCTGCAGGTATATTCCAGTTGCTTCATGAAGTTCACACCGCACACTGCTACACTGTTGAGGACCTTAGGAGGCAAAGGGAGTATGAGTGAATGCGCACAAGGCTCCAGGCAGCAAGAGAGGCAGAAACAGTCTAGAATGTGCGTGCATCAAGCTGAATGCAGCAAGCAATGAAGAACACCAGCATGGCAGGACACACATGAAGCAATCCGAGCAGGAGAAGGAGATTGATGGCATGAAGAACTCCAGCAGCAGCAGGACATCATGGCAGGTTTGACTTCAGCAAGATGTTCACATCAAGGAGGAATCTTGGAATGGAAGGACACACCATATGGAAGTCCTAATCCTAGAAGGAAACAGCAAGATGAAGGTCAGCAGCTGTAGGAGAGGAGATAAGATAAGGACAGAAAGATTTAGTCAAAGTAGGAATTCTAGTCTAAGTAGGAATTCAAGAAAGACCAAGAATCCTAGTAGGATTAGGAAACATTGGGATAAGGTCTATCTTGATAATGTTTTAGTTTACTTAGAAAACCTTGTTGACTTAGGAAAACATATCCTAAATGGATAAGGAACCTAAGTACTACTTGAATTAGGATAAGGCTGTCTAATACTATAAATACAGCTCATTATTTGTGAGCAGGATCATATGCTCCAAATTTTGTATTTTTCTTATTCATTAATCAAGAATCAAGGTTAGCATTCTTGCTTCTATTCTTGTTTATATTTCAGTTATCTTTTAAGAGTTGTCTTTGAGATAACTTGGGCTTAAGACAAGGTTAAGAGTTGTCTTCCTTGCTTAAGAGCTTAGGTTGAAGTTAAGAGTTGTCTTCTTCAACCAAGGCAAGTTGTGATAGGTTTAAGAGTTGTCTTGCCTATCCAACATATCCTTTATATATTAGTTAATCCCGAAGGACAGCTTAGGGGACATAAATCTAAGAAAAGAACTCAAGAATCAAATGGGACAGCAAGTTAGGAAGGTGTTTAGTAGGTGTGCTGACCCCTAAGGTGTAGACAAGTTGGGGAAAAAAATTGGGGATTTTCTGGTCGCTCCTGGAAGTTCATACCAGACTGCCGAATGTGCCTGAAGCTGCTGCCATGCCAGTGAGGATGTTTTGGTCACTCCTGGAAGTTTGCCCGTGCACTGCCCAATGCTCCCGAAGCCTCTGCCGCACTCGCGGGAATGTTGCGGTTGCTCCCAGAAGTTCGTCCCATGCACAGACGAACACTACTTAGACACTGCTGTGCCAGTGGGGATGTTCCATTTGCTCTCCCAAACTTCATCCCGCACACTGCCGAAAGCACCCAAAGCCTCTGCTGCACCAGCGGGGATCTCTGGGTTGCTCCCGGAAGTATGTCCTGTGCACTGCTGAACACGCCCAAAGACTGCTTGCCCATGGGGATGTTTTTGTCGCACTCCGGAAGTTCATCCCAGCATTGCCGAACTGCATCTGATGCCTTTGCTGAGCCCATGGGGATTTTTCGGTTGATCCCAAAAGTTTGTTCCATGTACTGCCGAACGTGCCAAATGCCACTGCTGCACCTGCAGGATGTTTTGGTCGTTTCCGGATGTTTGTCCCACACACTGCCTAATGCACCGAAAGCCTGTACCACACATGGGGGGATGTTCCAGCCACCCCATGAAGTTCATTCCGTGCACTACTGAATGCACCCTACGCCTCTGCCATGCCCGCGGGGATGTGCCAGTCGCTCCCAGAAGTTCATCCCGAGCACTGCCGAAGCCTCTGCCATGCCTACAGTGATGTTCCGGTCGCTCCTAGAAGTTGTTCTGGTAGCTCCCTGAAGTTCATCCTACACACTTCCCAATGCGCACGAAGCCTCTGCTCTGCCTGCAGGGATGTTCTGGTCGCTCCTGGAAGTTCCTCCCGTGTAGTGCCGAACGTGTCCGAAAATCTGTGCTGCACCTGAGGGGATGTTCCAGTAGCTCATGGAAGTTCATCTGGCACACAGACAAACCCACTCGAAACCTCTGCTGTGCCCGTGGGGATCTTCTAGTCACTCCTGGAAGTTCATCCTGCACACTGCCGAATGCACCCGACACCTCTCTTGCACCCTGCGGGGATGTGTCGGTCACTCCTGGAAGTTCATCCCATGCAATGCTGAATGCGCACGATGCCTCTGCTGCACACGCAGGGATGTTCTGGTCACTACTGGAAGTTCATCCAGCACACTGCTGAATGTGTACGACACCTCTGCCGACGCACATGGGGATTTTGCGCTCGCTCCTAGAAGTTCATCCCGCATACTGCAAAACATGCCTCACACCACTGCCATGCCTGCATGGATGTTATAGTCACTCCTGGAAGTTTGTGCCGTGCACTGCCAAACATGCCTCATGCCTCTGCCACACCCGCAGGGACATTCCAGTATCTCCTGAAAGTTAGTCCTGTGCACTGCAGAGGCATTGGACATGTTCAGCAGCGCTCCTGACAAACTTTTGGTAGTGATCGAAACATCCCTGCTAGTGTGGCAAAGGCATTGGGTGTGTTCATGTTGGGTCCCAATTTCTTGTCCCAACTTTTCTATAGCTTAGGGGTTAGCACAACTTCTAAAACCTCTCCTAACTTGCTGTCCCATTTGATTCTTGAGTTCTTTTCTTATATTTACATCCCCTAAGCTGTCCCTCGGGATTAACTAATGATAAAAGATATGTTGGATAGGTAAGACAACTCTTAAACCTATTACAACTTGCCTTGGTTGAAGAAGACAACTCTTGACTTCAACCTAAGCTCTTAAGCAAGGAAGACAACTCTTCACCTTGTCTTAAGCCCAAGTTATCTCAAGACAACTTTTAAAAGATAACTAAAATATAAACAAGAATATAAGCAAGAATGCTAACTTGATTCTTGATTAATGAATGAAAAACTTACAAATTCGGAGCATATCTTCATGCTAACAAATAATGGGCTTATTAAATATTGGACAGCCTTTTCCTAATTTAACTAGTACTTAAGTTCCTTATCTACTTAGGACAAGTTTTCCTAAGTCAACAAGGTTTTCTAAGACAACTAGAATCTTATCAAGATAGACCTTATCCAAATGTTTCCTAATTCTACTAGGATTCTTGGTCTTCTTGATTGACTAATCCTATTTTGACTAAATCTTTTTATTCTTATCTTATCTTATCTCCTACATCTGCTGGTCTTTGTCTTGTTGTTTCCTTCTAAGATTAGGACTTCCTTATGGCATGTGCTTCTATCCCAAGACTTCTTCTTGTCCTGCTGCTGATAGAACTCTTCTTGGTATAGATGTCCTGCTGCTGCTAGAATTCTCCTTGGCATGGACGTCCTGCTACTGTTGGAACTCTATTTGGCATAGATATCCTCCTACTGCTGGAACTCTTCTTGACATGGATGTCTTACTGTTGCTGGAGTTCTTCTTGATGCGATTATCCTTCTTCTGCTGGAACTCCTATTGGCATGAATGTCCTTCATTGATTAGGATTAAGTCAAATACTAGCCAGGCCTCACTGCTGGGCAGCATACTTGCTGTTGCCATGCTTGTTGTGCACATTTTCTGGCCCATGCTCTCCTTTGCTGCCTCATTTTCTGCCCATTGACTTCCTGCATACTTAGGTTCTCAACAGTTCAGCAGTGTGCGGGACGACCATCTGGGAGCAACCAGAAAAATGCCGCAGGCTCAGTAGAGGTGTTGGACGCAGTTCAGTAGTGCTCGGGACCAACTTCTGGGAGTGACCAAAACATCCCCGTATATGTGGCAGACGCATCAGGCGTGTTTGGCAGTATGCCAGACTAACTTCTTGGAGCGACTCAAACATCCTCACAGGTACAGCAGTGGCATCGGACATGTTCAGCATTGCACAGAAAGAACTTCTGGTGGCAACCAGAACATCCCTGCAGGCTCGACAGTGGCATTGGATGCATTCGACAATGCTCAGATCAAACTTCCGGGAGCAATAGGAACATCCCCACAGGCGTGGCAGTCTTCAGGGGCATTGAGCAATGCACAGGATGAAAGTTTGGGAGCACCCAGAAATCCAAGTGGGCTCGGCAGAGGCATCAGACACATTCGATAGTGCTTGGGACAAAACTTCCAGGAGAGACCAAAACATCCCTGCAGGCACAACAGAGGCGTTGGGTGCTTATGTGTTGAGGACCTTAGGAGGCAAAGGGAGCGTGAGAGAATGTACGCAAGGTGTCAAGCAGCAAGAGAGGCAGAAATAGGCCAGAGTGTGCATGCAACAAGCCTGCACGCAGCAAGCAGTGAAGCACGGCCAGGTTCTGACTCAGTCCTAATCAATTGCGGAAATCAAGCCAAGAAGAAAGACTAGCATTGGCAGGACACACAGGAAGCAATCCGAGTAGGAGAAGGAGAGTGATGGGCGTGAAGAACTCTAGCAGCAGCAGGACGTCTTGAAAAGTTTACTTCAGCAAGATGACCATGCCAAAGGAGAAGTCTTGGAGAGGAAGGACTGCCACAGCAGAAGTCTAATCCAAGAAGGAAATGGCAAAGAAGAAGTCAGCAGCTGTAGGAAAGAAGATAAGATAAGGATAGAAGGACTTAGTCAAAGTAGGAATTCTAATCTTAGTAGGAATTCAAGAAGATCAAGAATCCTAGTAAGATTAGGAAACAATGGGATAAGGTCTATCTTGATAATGTTTTAGTTGACTTAGAAAAGCTTGTTGACTTAGGAAAACATATCCTAAGTGGATAAGGAACCTAAGTACTAGTTAAATTAGGATAAGGCTGTCTTAGGACTATAAATACAGCCCATTATTTGTGAGGAGGACATATGCTCCGAATTTTGTATATTTCTCATTCAATAATCAAGAATCAAGGTTAGCATTCTTGCTTATCTGTTTATTTTGTTATCTTTTAAAGTTTCTTGAGATAACTTGGGCTTAAGCAGGTTAAGAGTTGTCTTCCTTGCTTAAGAGCTTAGGTTGAAGTCAAGAGTTGTCTTCTTCAACCAAGGCAAGTTGTGATAGGTTTAAGAGTTGTCTTGCCTATCCAACATATCCTTTTATATATTAGTTAACCTGAAGGACAGCTTAGGGGATATAAAATAAGAAAAGAACTCAAGAATCAAATGGGACAGCAAGTTAGGAAGGATTTTAGTAGGCGTGCTGACCCCTAAGGTGTAGAAAAGTTGGGGAAAAAAATCGGGACCCCAACAAATTGGTGCTTTCATTGAGAAATCAGCATAATCACCAGTTGAGAGGTTGCATGATCATCCCAACAAATTAGTGCTCTAGTTGAGACAGCAGCACAGACACCAGTCAATTGCAAGGCATCAAGGTTACCATGTCATCTAGGCAGCATTCACCCTGCACCACAGGAACAGACCGGGGAAGATTTCTCAGCCACCAACCGCGGAAGAATCCTTGCCTTAGAGAGAAACCAGAATGCGATCAATGACCAGGTAGGTGATATCAATCACCAACTATCCTCTATCATTCATTCTCTTGAACAATTAAAGAGAGACACACCCTGAGTGGCTGGAAAACAAGTCCAAACCGAGCCAGGCAGAAATAGCCACCTACCACAAACGTCTAGGAGGCTTCAATCCGAAATCACACGACACCAGCTGCATGAGGAAAGATTCTAACCAGGAGCAACTTCCCTCTCAAGAAAGGGGGAAAAGGTGCACAAGTTTGGGAAGCAGAAGGGACTTCACCAAACAAACACCTGCCCCATGATTGCTACAATGATTATAGCGACGATGAGGAGGTGCTGGACAGAAGGCCTGCATCATGGAAACCAAGAAGGGTACGAAATCACCCTTGAGGCAGAACCATGGCGCACCACAAGGAGGGAGGATTGGCACTATGACAGCCCAAGCCATTACACATAGCCTAAGGTAAAAATCGAGTTCCCTACCTTTGAGAAGGGAGATCCAACCGAATGGATCTCCAAGGCTGAATTTTACTTTGAGAAACAAGGCATTGAGAGAGGTGAAAGGGTTGATTTTGCATCCTATCACCTATGTGGGAGAGCCAACCAATGGTGGCGTTGGCTTAAGGCCACCTATGGCCGAGAAGGGAGAAGGATAGGCTGGACAAGGTTCACACAAGAGCTAGTGAACAGATTTGGCCCTTCTAGCATGACAAACTATGAGGGACAGCTTGCCAAGATTAGGCAAGAGGGATCTCTAGAAAGCTACCTTGAAGAATTCTAGAGGTTGGCCGAATTGGTAGGACATTGGCCAGATAGTGCACTAATTGGCACTTTTCTAGATGGCCTTGTACCTTGGCTAAGCTAAGAAGTGAAGATGAGGGATCCAAACTCTCTCACTCAGTGCATTTGGTTAGCAAGACTCATCAATGATGGGAGAAGCATCACCCGCAGCACAACCAAGGTCATCAAACCCTCGGACAAACTAGGTAAGGCACCCTCATCAAGTAAGACAGCACCCCCAAAAACAAAGGACCCTCTCAAACTATCCACCAAAGAAATCAACAGGAGGATCGAAAGAGGCCTATGTTTTAGGTGCAATGATAAGTGGCAAGTTGGCCACAAGTGCAAGAAAGGGCTGTTCAACATCATTGAGGTAGTAAGTGATGAAGAGCACGAGGAAAGCAGTGAGGAAGAACAAGACTGCCGCATGGACAGCGAGGAGGAAGCAGAGTCAGAACACTCCCCAGATCATGCAGAAGAAGGCGAAATCAACTTGCATGCAGTAGGGGCAACCACCAAGCCTACTGCCATGAGGTTATTTGCAACTATTAACAGAAAAAATGCTTTAGTGTTGATAGATAGTGGAGCTACTCATAACTTTATCAACTCAAAATTGGTCAAAACACTTCAGCTACATTCGAAAAGGATTGCACCCTTTGAGGTAAGAGTGGCAAGCGGACAGAAGCTCAAGTGCGCACAAGTAATCCAGGCAGTAGCTATGCAGATTCAAGGAGTCAAAATAGAGGCAGAACTGCATGTGTTAGCCCTGGCAGGTCTTGATGTGGTTTTAGGCAATGCTTGGCTTAAAACCATAGGCAAGATAATGTTTGACTATGAATCCATGGCCATGCACTTCCAATGGAAGGGAAGGAACTGCATGTGGGAGGCATCCACCATCAATGCAGTGCATCATTGTGAGGTAAGTACCCTTGAACGACTATACAGAAAAAGGGCACAATGTTTTGCGGTTCTCTTGGCCACAAAAGAGGAAAACTCAGCCGAAACATCATTCACACGACAGACATACCAATGGGAGTAAGGAACCTACTGGAGCAATTCAGAGATGTCTTAGGAGAGCCATAAGGACTACCACCCTCAAGACATTACGACCATGCCATCCCATTAATCGACAAAACCAAGGCATTAATGTAGCACCTTACGGTATGCACACTTTCAAAAGAACGAGATCGAAAGACAAGTGGAAGAGATGCTACACAAGGTATTATCCAACCTAGCACCTCACCTTTTTCTTCTCCCGTTCTACTTGTTAGAAAGAAAGATGGAACTTGGAGGTTTTGCACCGATTATCGGGCACTCAACCAAGCAACTGTCAAGGATCGTTTTCTGATCCCAACAATTGATGATATGCTGGATGAGTTACATGGAGCAAAGCTGTTCACCAAGCTGGATCTCAAGGCCGGATATCATCAAGTACGCATGAAAGAAGAGGACATGTAGAAGACAACATTTCGAGACTCATAGTGGACACTACAAGTACCTAGTCATGCCCTTCGGACTATGCAACGCACCCTCCACCTTTCAAGCAGCCATGAATGACATCTTCAAACCTTATTTGCACAGGTTTGTATTAGTTTTCTTTGATGACATTTTGGTCTATTCTAGGAACCATGATGATCATATAGAACACTTAGCAAAAGTGTTGGAGGTGTTAAGAAGAAATCGCTTCGTTATCAAGCCATCCAAGTGCACGTTCATGCAAGAGGAGCTTGAATACCTCAGTCACATCATATCCAGAGATGGAGTGAAGGCAGACCAACAAAAGATAGGAGCTATGCAAACATGGCTGACTCCTAAGAATGTCACAGAACTTAGAGGATTTCTAGGCTTGACAGGGCTACTACCACCGATTTGTTCGCAAATACGGCGCAATAGCAAAACCATTGACGGATTTGCTGAAGAAGAACAGATTCCTATGGACAAAGAAGAGTGAAGATGCATTCAAGTTGTTGAAGCAAGCTATGTGTGAGACCCCAGTGTTAGCACTGTCCGACTTCAACCAAACCTTCGACCTTTATACCGATGCATGTCAAGTTGGAATAGGTGTTGTCCTGAGTCAAGCCGGAAGACCTATTGCATACATGTTCAGAGTCTTAGGGCCCATGAAGAAGGAATGGTCAGTATACGCCAAGGAGATGTTGGCCATCATCCATGCAGTCAAGGTATGGTGACCTTACCTTCTTGGGAGGAAATTCCTGATCATTATGGATCAACAACCCTTGAGAAGCCTCATGGAGCAGAAAATTACCACACCAAAGCAGCAAAAGTTCCTTGTCAAGTTGCTGGGATACGAGTATGAAATAGTCTACAAACCGGGCAAGGAAAACAAGGTGGCAGACGCATTGTCCAGAAGCAATGGAGGTCAAGTGTTGTGGACAGCATGTGAGCCTAATGACGCATGCCTCACTGCCATTAGTGGAATGGAGTGGAATGTGTGGACAGAAATCAAAGAGGCAATAGAGATTGATCCCCAAGGCCACAAGCTCACTGAGAAGATCAAGATATTCTTTTAGTCGGAAGGATTCAAGGTAGAAGTCAAGAAGAAAGACAGCAATTGTGACATTCGCCCATGGATAAAACCAGAAGATGGCAAGACCAAGGGATTGCTACAACCTTTGCCATTACCCATACAAGTTTGGAAAGACTATAATGACATCAAGCAGTTTTCTAACTTTCACCTTGAGGAGTCTTCAAGAAAGGGGGATTGTTGAGAACCTAAGTATGCAGGAAAGGTAATGGGACAGAAAATGGGGTGGCAAAGGAGAGCATGGGCCAGAAAATGTGCACAACAAGCATGGCAACAGCAAGTATGCAGCCCAGCAGTGAGGCCTGGCCAGTATTTGACTTAATCCTAATCAATGAAGGACATTCACACCAGCAGGAGTTCCAGCAGAAGAAGGATATTCGCATCAAGAAGAACTCCAGCAGCAGTGAGACGTTTAAGTCAAGGAGAGTTCCAACAATAGCAAGACATCCAAGCCAAGAAGAATTCCAGCCACAACAGGACACACATGGAGGAATTCTAGCTAAGGAAGGATGTCCATGTCAAGAAGACTTCCAGCAGCAGCAGGACACACATGATGAATTCCAGTATCAATGGGATACTCACGGCCAAGTAGAATTCTAAGGGCAGAAGGATTTGCATTGAGAGTCCTAGTCCTAGAAGCATAAGCCAAGAGGAAGTCTAGCCGTTGTAGAATACAAGATAGGTAGGAATTCTAGTCTAGGTAGATAATCAAGAAAGACCAAGAATTCTAGTAGGATTAGGATACCTTTGGATAAGGTCAATCTTGATAAGGTTCTAGTTGTCTTAGAAAACCTTATTGACTTAGGAAAACTATCCTAAGTGGATAAGGAACTTAAGTACTAGTTAAATTAGGAAAAGGCTATCTAATACTATAAATACAGCCCATTATTTAGTATGTTTTTATTCATTAATCAAGAATCAATCTTAGCATTCTTGCTAATATTCTTGTTTATATTTTGGTCATCTTTTAAGATTGTCTTGAGATAACTTGGGCTTAAGACAAGGTGAAGAGTTGTCTTCCTTGCTTTAGAGCTTAGGTTGAAGTTAAGAGTTGTCTTCTTCAACCAAGGCAAGTTGAGATAGGTTTAAGAGTTGTCTTGCCTATCTAACATATTCTTTTATCATTAGTTAATCCTGAAGGACAGCTTAGGGGACAAGAATCAAAGAAAAGAACTCAAGGATCAAATGGGACAGCAAGTTAGAAGAGGTTTTAGAAGTCATGCTAACCCTAAGGTGCAGAAAAGTTGGGAAAAAAATCAGGACCACAACAGTTCGCCATTGTGCGGGACGAACTTTCAGAAAACACCGAAAAATCCTCGTGGGCTTGGTTGAGGCGTCGTACGCGTACGGGAGTGTGCGGAAGGAACTTCTGGGAAAGACCAAAAAGTCCCCTGCAGGGCTTGGGAGAGGCATAGTATGCATTCTGCAGTGGTCGGGATGAGCTTCCGGGAGTGACCAGAACATCCTAGTGATCCTGGCAGAGGCATGGAATGCATTTAGCAGTGCACAGGTTGAACTTTGGGAAACACTGAAAATTGCTGCAGGTAAGCAGAGGCATCGGACGCATATGGCAGTGCACAGGACGAACTTCTGGGAAAGACTAGAAAATCACCGCTGGCTCAGCAGAGGCATAGTATGTGTTCAGCAGTGCTCGGCATGAACTTTTGGGAGCGACCGGAACATCCCTGTAGGTGCGGCAGAGGCATTGGGCATTATTACCAGTGTGCAGGAAGAACTTCTGGAAGTGACCGAAAAATTCCCAAGGGCACGGTAGCAATGTCATACACATTCGACAGTGCGCGTGACAAACTTTCGGGAGCAACCAGAACATCCTTGCAGCCAGAGTGGAGGCATCTGGTGCATTCAGCAGTGCACAGTATGAACTTTGGAAGCAACTGGAACATCTCCACGGGCGTGGCAGCCGCGTCGGACATGTTTGGCAGTACGGAGGATGAACTTCCGAGAGTGACTGGAACATCCCAGCGGGCGCGGTAGAGGCTTTGGGCATGTTCAACAGTGCATGGGATGAACTTCAAGGGAGTGTCGGAACATCCCCTCGGGTGCGCAGAGGCATGGGGTGCATTCGGCAGTGCACGGGACCAACTTCTGAAAGTGACGTGAACATTCCGTTGGGCGTGGCAGTGGTGTCGGGCACGCTTGGCACTGCTCGGAATGAACATCCAGGAGCAACTGGAACATCCCCGCAGGCACAGCAGAGGCTTTGGATTCGTTGGGTAGTGCAAAGGACAAACTTCCTGGAGCAATCCATACATCCCCGCGGGGTGGCGGCAGGGTTGAGCGCATTCAGTAGTGCGCGGGATGAATTTCCCAGAGCGATCAGAACATCCCACCGATGCTAGCAGAGGCATGCAGATGCGTTCGGCAGTGCGTGGGATGAACTTCTGGGAAATACTGAAAAATCCCCGCAGGCTCGGCAGAAGCGTCAGACACGTACAGCAGTGCATGGGACTAACTTATGGGAAACACTAGAAAATCCTTGCAGGCTCAGCAGAGGCATTGTAAACATTTGGCAGTGCTCGGGATGAACTTCCAGGAACAACCGGAACATCCCTATAGGCACAGCAGAGGCATGGGGCAAGTTCGGTAGTGTGCGGAAAGAACTGTTGGGATTGACCACAACATTCCCTTGGGCACGGTGGCAGCATCAGACACATTTGACAGTGTGCGTGACGAACTTTTAAGAGCGACCAGAACATCCTCACAATCTCGCAAGAGGCACCTAACACATTCGGCAAAGTGCAGGACAAACTTCGGGGAGCGATCGGAACATCCCCGGGGGCATGGCAGCGGCATCGGACACGTTTAGCAGTAGCAGGGACAAACTTCCTAGAGCAAGCAGAAAATCCCCGTGGGTGCAGCAGAGGCTTTGGTTGCGTTGGGTAGTGCGCAGGACGAACTTCCTGGAGCAACCCAAACATCCCTGCAGGCACGGCGATGCCATCGGACATGTTTGACAGTACGTGGTATGAACTTCTGGGAGGGACCAGAACATCCCAGTGATCCAGGTAGAGGCATTGGATGCATTCGGCAGTGAATGGGAAGAGCTTACGGGAAACAATAGAAAATCACCGCAGGCTCTGCAGAAGCATCAGATGTGTACAGCAATGCATGGGATGAACTTCCAGGAAAGACTGGAAAATCACTGCAGGCTTGGCAGAGGCATAGTACGCATTTGGCAGTGCTTGGCATGAACTTCTGGGATTGACCAGAACATTCTTGTAGGCACAGCAGAAGCATTGGGCACAATCGGCGGCATGCAGGATGAACTTGCAGATGCAACCAGAACACTCCCACAGGCACGGCAGTGGCATCATACACGTTCTGCAGTGCATGTGACAAACTTCTGGGAGTGACCAAAACATCCCTACAGCATGGCGGAGGCATCTGGCATGTTTGGCAGTACATGGGATGAACTTTGGGGAGTGACTGGAACATCCACATGGGTGTGGCAGAGGCTTCGGGCATGTTTAATAGTGTATGGGATGAACTTCAGCGAGCGACCGAAACATCCCCTTGGGTGCCACAGAGGCATTAAACACATTCGGAAGTGCATGGGACGAACTTTCAGGAGCGACCAGAACATTCCTGCAGGAGATGCAGCGGCGTCGGGCATGTTTGTCAGTGCTCCGAAACGAACATCCGAGAGTGACTGGAACATCCCTGCAGGTGCGGCAGAGACTTTGGATGCATTGGGATAGTGTGCAGGACAAACTTCCTGGAGCAACCCAGACATCCCTCCAGGCACGGTGGCAGCATTGGACACATTCAGCAGTGCGCGGGACGAACTTCTGGGAGAGACCGGAACATCCCAGCAATCCTAGCAGAGGAGTCGGACGCATTCGGCAGTGCATAGGGATGAACTTCCAGGAAACACCAGAAAATCCCCACAGGCTTGGCAATAGCGTCAGATGTTACAGTAGTGCATGGGGCAAACTTCTAGGAAACACTGAAAAATCCCTGCAGGCTTGGCAGAGGTGTCGTATGGTTTTGCAATGGTCAGGATGAGCTTCCAGGAGTGACCAGAAGATCCCATAGGCATGGCAGAGGCAATAGCCAAGTTCAGCAGGGCACATGACAAACTTTTGGGACCAACTAGAACATCCTTACAGGCCCAACAGAGGCATCTAGCTCATCAGCAGTGCACAGGACAAACTTTGGGTAGCAACCAGAACATCCCCGTGGATGCGGCATAGGTGTCGTTCGCATTCAGCAATGTGCAGGATGAATGTTGGGGAGCGACCAGAACATCCCCATGGGTGTGGCAGAGGCGTCAGGTGTGTTCGGCAGTCATAGGACAAACTTCCGGTAGTGACCGAACAATCCCCGTTAGCTTGGCAGAGGCATCACACGTGTTCAGCAGTGCTCAGGATGAAATTCAGGGAGCAACTAGAACATCCCCATAGGCACAGCAGAGGCATCGGACATGTTTGGCAGCGTGCTGGATGAACTTTGCAGTGCGACTGGAACATTCCCGCGGGCATGGCATTGAAGAGTTCAGCAGTGCGCGGCATGAACTTCCTGGAGCAACCCGGCATGCCTGCGAGCTTGGAAGGGCTTCAGGCATGTGGGGCAGTGCAAGTGACGAAGTTCTGGGAGCGACCGGAACAACCCCATGGGCATGGCAAAGGCATCAGGGATGTTCAGTAGTGTGCGGAACGAACTTCCAGGAGCGATCAGAAAATCCCCACAGGCTCGGCAGTTTGCCAGCTGCGTTAGGCAGTGCACGGGACGAACTTCAAGGAGCAACTGAAACATTCCCATGGGCATGGCAGTGGCTTTGGGCATATTCCACAGCGTGAAGGACAAATTTTAGGACTGACCAGAACATCACTCCAGGCACAACAGAAGCTTCAAGTGCATTCGGCAGTGCACAGGACGAACTTCTAGGAGCGACCAGAACATCCCCACAGGTGCGGCTTCAGCATCAGACACGTTGGGCAGTGCATGGGATGAACTTCCATGAGCGGCTGGAACCTCCCAGTGGGCACGGGAGAAGCATCGGGCACATTCAGCAGTGTGTGTGATGAACTTCTGGGAGCGATAGGAACATCCTTGTGAGCACATCTGATGCTTCGGGTGTGTTGGGTAGTATGCAGGACAAACTTTTGGAAGCAACCAGAACATCATCACAGGTGTGGCAGAGGCATTGGGCGTGTTCGGTGGTGCATGGGATGAACTTCGGAAGCAACCAAAACAACCCTGCGGGCATGGCAGATACATCGGGCGGGTTCAGCAGTGTGCAAGACAAACTTCCAGGAGGGAACAGAACAACCCTGCAGGTGCGGCAGAGGTATCGGGCACATTTGGTCATGCGTGGGACGAGCTTCCAGGAGTGACTGGAAAATCCCAGTGGGCTCAGCAGAGGTGTCGTGTGGGTTTGGCAGTGCGCATCTAGGAGCAACCAGAACATCCCCATGGGTGCTGCAGAGGCATCGGATGATTCGGGTAGTGTGCAGGATGAACTTTCGGTAGTGACCAGAACATCCCTGCTAGTGCTGTAGAGGCATTGGCCGCATTCGGCAGTGCACAGGACGAACTTCTAGGAGCAACCGGAACATCACCGTAGGCACGACAGGGGCTGGGCGTGTTTGGCAGTGCATCAGATGAACTTCCATGACCAGAACATCCCCATGGGAGCAGCATAGCCATCGGGCACATTTGGTAGTGTGCAGGATGAACATATGGGAGTTATTAGAACATCCTCGCAGGTGCGGTACCAGCTGTAGAGACATTCAACGGTGCCCAGGACAAACTTCCAGGAGTGGCTAGAACATCCCAGCGAGCATAGTAAAGGCTTCGGTCATGTTGTAAAGTGCATAGGATGAACTTCATGGAGCAACCGGAAAATACCTGTGGGCATGGCAGCAGCGTCGTGCGCATTCAGCAGTATACTAGACAAACTTTTCGGGAGCTACCGGAACATTGCCCCAGGCATGGGAGGAGCTTCGAGTGTATTAGGTAGTGCACGGGATAAACTTCCGGCTATGATAGGATCATCCCTGCAGGCATGTCAATGGCATCGGACAAGTACAGCAGTGCGCGGGATGAACTTCTGAGAGCAACTAGAACATCCTTACGGGTGCAGCAGAAGCTTTGGGTGCGTTGAACAGTATACAGGACAAACTTCTGGGAGCGACCAGAATATCCCCACAGGCATGGTGGAGTCATCAGGTGCATTCGGTAGTGTTCAGGATGGACATCAGGGAGCCACTGAAACAACCCAACAGGTGTGGCAGTGGCGTAAGGCGCATTCGGCAGTGTGAGGGATGAACTTCCGGGATTGATTGGAACATCCCTGCAGGCGCAGAAGAGGTTTCAGGTGCGTTGAGCAATGGGTGCAACAAACTTTTGAGAGCGATTGGAACATCCCAGCAGGTACAACAGAGGCATCGAATGCGTTCGGCAGTGCACAAGATGATCTTCTGGGAGCGACCAAAATATCCCCGCGAGCTTGAAAGAGCCATTGGACACGTTTGGCAGTGCTTGGGATGAACTTCCAGAAGAGACCAGAACATCTCCACAGGCAGGGCAGTGGCATTGGGGGAATTCGTGTTGGTGTCCCGATTTTTCTCCCCAACTTTTATACACCTTAGGGGTCAGCACGCCTACTAAAATCCTTCCTAACTTGCTGTCCCGTTTGATTCTTGAGATCTTTTCTTATATTTACGTCCCCTACACTGTCCTATCGGGTTAACTAATATATATAAAGGATATGTTGGATAGGCAAGACAACTCTTAAAACTATCACAACTTGCTTTGGTTGAAGAAGACAACTCTTAACTTCAACCTAAACTCTTAAGAAGGGAAGACAACTCTTAACCTTGTCTTAAGCCCAAGTTATCTCAAGAAAACTCTTAAAAGATAACTGAAAATATAAACAAGAATGCTAACCTTTGATTCTTGATCAATGAATGAGAAATAACAAAATTCGGAGCATATCTCCTCCTCGCAAATAATAGGCTGTATTTATAGTCCTAAGATAGCCTTATCCAAATTCAACTAGTACTTAGGTTCCTTATCCACTTAGGATATGTTTTCCCAAGTCAACAAGCTTTTCTAAGTCATCTAAAACATTATCAAGATAGACTGTAACCCACTGTTTCCTAATCCTACTAGGATTCTTGGTCTTTCTTGAATTCTACCAAGACTAGAATTCCTACTTTGACTAAGTTCTTTCTGTCCTTATCTTCTCTCCTATAGTTGCTGACCTTCTTCTTGCTGTTTCCTTCTTGGATTAGAACTCTGCTGTGGTGTGTCCTTCCTCTCCAAGACTTCTCTTTGGAGTGGTCCTCTTGTTGAAGTAAACCTGCCAAGACATCCTGCTGTTGCTGGAGTTCTTCACGTCATCACTCGCCTCCTCCTGCTCAGATTACTTCATGCATGTCCTGCCAATGCTGGTCTTCTTCTTGGCTTGGATTTCCGCAATCACTTAGGACTGAGTCAGAACCTGGCCGTGCTTCACCGCTTGCTACGTGCAGGCTTGTTGTGTGCACATTCTGGCATGTTTCTGCCTCTCTTGCTGCTTGGCCCCTCATGCACATTCGCTCACGCTCCCTTGGCCTCCTAAGGTCCTCAAAATCCCCCTTTCTTGGAGACTCACCTTGTCCTCAAGGTGGAAATTAGGGAAACATTGTTGGATATCGTCATAGTCTTCCCATGTTGCTTCATCCTTGGGTGAATGACTCCACCATATGAGTACTCTCCATACTAGCCTTCTATTGCACCCATAGCTTCCTTTGGGTTTTGCCCCAGGTGATCTTCCCTGAAAACGTCGGGCAGTCCCTCATTCACTTGTCTCACATCTCCTATCTTTTTTTCTCAATAATGAAATGTGAAACACTGGATGTAGTTTGGAGTTTAATGGTAGTCTTAGGTGATAAGCTACTGCTCCAATTCGCTCTACTACCTCATATGGTCCAAAGTACTTCTTAGCCAGCTTCGCTGTGGTTGGCTTTCAAGCCTTGATTTTTTGCCTAGGATTGATTTTAAGATAGAGATAGTCACTTACCTCAAATTCCACCTCCTTCCTCCCTTTATCCACTTGTCTCTTCATTCAGTCCCTTGCTTTCTCAAGCTCATGCTTGAGTTTCTTCAAGACCTCTTCTCTTGATTGAAGTGTGATATCCACTTCATGTATGTTGCTGTTCCCCATGGTATAACTTGACATTCCCTGGGGTATTCTTCCATATACTGCTTGATATGGTGACATCTTGATTGCCGCGTGATAGGTAGTATTATACCACAGTTCTGCCCATGGTATGTACTCCTCCCAATCTTTTTGATGATCATGGTAAAAGCATCTTAAATATTGCTCTAGAGTTCGATTGGTTACCTCACTTTGTCCATCTGTTTGTGGATGAAAGGCAGATGAGGCAACCAAGTTGCTGCCGAGCTGTGTGAAGAGTTGTTTCCAGAATTTGCTCATAAAGATAGTGTCTCTATTGGACAGCATTGTCCGTGGTATGCCATGAAGTCTTACCACATTTTTGATGAACTCTTGGGCTACTTCTTTTGCCATGTAGGGTTGCTTGAGCGGCACAAAGTGTGCACTCTTGCTAAGTCTGTCCACTACAGTTAATATCACTGTATAACCCTTGCTATTAGGGCATTCCTGTGATGAAGTCCATTGTCAAGTCTTCCCAAACCTGTCCTGGTACTGGCAAAGGCTGTGACAGCCCCTTTGTGTTGCCGCGTTCTAGTTTGGTGCGCTGACACACATCACATTCAGGGACTAGCTTTTTGATCTCAGCTTTAAGTCCTTCCCACCAAAAGAATAACTTGATCCGCATGTGAGTACGAAAACCATCCTGAATGTCCTCCTTCCCGTGAGTTGTGGAAGTGATTCAAGATCTTCCCCCTTAGTCTCGGTATGTTTGGTACATACACCTGCTGGTTGTGCCAAATATATCCATTCTTAAGGGTGAATTTACTAACCTTAGGATTGAAATTCTTGATCTTCTCTATGAGTTCTTGGCTTTGAGGGTCAATTTCTATTGCCTCCTTGATTTCTGTCCATACATTCCACTCTGCTCTGCTAATGGCAGTGAGGCATGTGTCATTAGGCTCACATGCTGTCCACAATGCTTGACCTCCATTGCTTCTGGACAATGCATCTGCCACCTTGTTTTCCTTGCCTGGTTTGTATATTATTTCATACTCATAACCCAGCAATTTGACAAGGAACTTTTGCTACTCTAGGGTGGTAATTTTCTGCTCCATGAGGCTTCTCAAGGGTTGTTGATCTGTAATGATCAGGAATTTCCTCCCAAGAAGGTAAGGTCGCCATACCTTGACTGCATGGATGATGGCCAACATCTCCTTGGCGTATACTGACCATTCCTTCTTCATGGGCCCTAAGACTCTACTCATGTATGCAATAGGTCTTCTGGCTTGACTAAGGACAGCACCTATGCCATCTTGACATGCATCAGTGTGAAGCTCGAAGGTTTGGTTGAAGTCGGGCAGTGCTAACACTGGGGTCTCACACATAGCTTGCTTCAACAACTTGAATGCGTCTTCACTCTTCTCTGTCCATAGGAATCTGTCCTTCTTCAGCAAGTCTGTTAATGGTTTTGCTATGGCGCTGTATTTGCGAACAAATCGGTCGTAATAGCTTGTTAAACCTAGAAATCCCTATAAGTTCTTTGACATTCTTAGGAATTGGCCATGTTTGCATGGCTCCTATTTTCCGTTGGTCTACCTTCACTCCATCTTCGGATATGATGTGACCAAGGTATTCAAGCTCCTCTTGCATGAATGTGCACTTGGATGGCTTGATGACGAAACAATTTCTTCTTAACACCTCTAGCACCTTTTGCTAAGTGTTCTATGTGATCATCATGGTTCCTAGAATAGACCAAAATGTCATCAAAGAAGATTCAGACAAACCTGCACAAATAAGGTTTGAAGATGTCATTCATGGCTGCTTGAAAGGTGGAGGGTGCATTGCATAGTCTGAAGGGCATGACTAGGTACTCGTAGTGTCCACTATGAGTTCAAAATGCTGTCTTCTGCACTTCCTCTTCTTTCATGCATATTTGATGATATCCAGCCTTGAGATCCAGCTTGGTGAACAACTTTGCTCCATGTAACTCATCTCATAGCATATCATCAATTGTTGGGATCAAAAAACTATCCTTGACAGTTGCTTGGTTGAGTGCCCGATAATCGGTACAAAACCTCCAAGTTCCATCTTTCTTTCTAACAAGTAGAACAGGAGAAGAAAAAGGGGAAGTGCTAGGTTGGATAATACCTTGCTGTAGCATCTCTTCCACTTGTCTTTCGATCTCATTCTTTTGGAAGTGTGCATACCAGTAAGGTGCTACACTAATCGCCTTGCTTTCATCAATTAATGGGATGACATGGTCATAATTTCTTAAGGGTGGCAGTCCTTGTGGCTCACCTAAGACATCTCCGAATTGCTCCAGTAGGTTCCTTACTCTTATTGGTATGTCTTTGTGTGTATGATGTTTGGCTATGTTTTCCTCCTTTGTGGCCAAGAGAACCACAAAACATTGTGCCCTTTTTTTGTATAGTCATTCAAGGGTACTTACCTCACAATGATGCGCTGCATTGGTGGTGGATGCCTTCCACGTGCAGTTCTTTCCCTTCCATTGGAAGTGCATGGCCATGGATTCGTAGTCGAACATTATCTTGCCTATGGTTTTAAGCCAAGCATTGCCTAAAACCACATCAAGACCTGCCAGGGCTAACACATGCAGTTCTGCTTCTATTTGACTCCTTGAATCTGCATTGCTACTGCTTGGATCACTTGTGCGCACTTGAGCTTCTGTCTGCTTACCATTCTTACCTCAAAAGGGTGCAATCCTTTTTGGACATAGCTGAAGTGTTTTGACCAATTTTGTGTTGATGAAGTTATGAGTAGCTCCACTATTATCTACACCAAAATGTTCTTTCCATTAATGGTTGCGAACAACCTCATGGCAGTAGGCTTGGTGGTTGCCCCTACTGCATGCAAGTTGATTTTGCCTTCTTCGCATGATCTGGGGAGTGTTCTGCCTCTACTTCCTCCTCGCTGTCCATGCGGCTTTCTTGTTCTTCCTCGACTGCTTTCCTCGTGTTCTTCATCACTTACCACTTCAATGATGTTGAACAGTCCTTTCTTGCACTTGTGGCCAACTTGCCACTTATCATTGCATCTAAAACATAGGCCTCTTTAGATTCTCCTATTGATTTCTTTGGTGGATAGTTTGAGAGGGTCCTTTGTTTTTGAGGGCGTTTGTCTTACTTGATGAGGATGCTTTACCTAATTTGTCCAAGGGTTTGATGACCTTGGTTGTGCTGCAGGGTGATGCTTCTCCCATTGTTGATGAGTCTTGCTAACCAAATGCACTGAATGGGAGAGTTTGCATCCCTCATCTTCACTTTCTCAGCTTAGCCAAGGTACAAGGCTGTCTAGAAAAGTGCCAATTAGTGCACTATCTGGCCAATGTCCTACCAATTTGGCCAACCTTTCGAATTCTTCAAGGTAGGTTTCTAGAGATCCCTCTTGCCTAATTTTGGCAAGCTGTCCCTCATAGTTTGTCATGCTAGATGGGCCAAATCTGTTCACTAACTCTTGTGTGAACCTTGTCCAACCTATCCTTCTTCCTTCTTGGCCATAGGTGGCCTTAAGCCAACGCCACCATTGGTTGGCTCTCCCACATAGGTGATAGGATGCAAAATCAACCCTTTCACCTCTTTCAATACCTTGTTTCTCAAAGTAAAATTCAGCCTTGGAGATCCATTCGGTTGGATCTCCCTTCTCAAAGGTAAGGGAATTCAATTTTTACCTTAGGCCATGTGTAATGGCTTGGGCTGTCATAGTGCCAATCCTCCCTCCTTGTGGTGCGCCATGGTTCTGCCTCAGGGTGATTCCGCACCCTTCTTTGGTTGCCATGATGCGGGCCTTCTGTCCATCACTTCCTCATCATCGCTATGCTCATTATAGTGATCATGGGGTGGGTGTTCGTTTGGTGAAGTCTCCCTCCTGCTTCCCAAACTCATGCGCCTTTTCCCCCTTTTTTGAGAGGGAAGTTGCTCCTGGTCAGATTCGTCCTCATGCACTTGGTGCCATGTGACTTCTGATTGAAGCCTCCTAGATGTTTGTGGTAGGTGGCTGTTTCTGCCTGTTCGGTTTGGACTTGTTTTTCTGCCACTCAGGGTGTGTCTCTCTTCAACTATTCAAGAGAATGAATGATAGATGATAGTTGGTGTTTGATATCACCTACCTGGTCATTGATTGCATTCTGGTTCCTCTCCAAGGCAAGGATTCTTCCACGGTTGGTGGCTGAGAAATCTTCCCCTGGTTTGTTCTTGTGGTGCGGGTGAATGCTGCCTAGATGACATGGTAACCTTGATGCCTTGCAATTGACTGGTGTTTGTGTTGATGTCTCAACTAGAGCACTAATTTGTAGGGGTGATCATGCTACTTTTCAACTAGTGGTTGTGCTGATCTCTCAACGAGAGCATCAATTTGTTGGGGTCCCCGATTTCTTTTCCCCAACTTTTATACACCTTAGGGGTCAGCAGCCTACTAAAACCTTCCTAACTTGCTGTCCCATTTGATTCTTGAGTTCTTTTCTTATATTTACGTCCCCTAAGCTGTCCTTTGAGTTAACTAATATATATAAAGGATATGTTGGATAGGCAAGACAACTCTTAAACCTATCACAACTTGCCTTGGTTGAAGAAGACAACTCTTGACTTCAACCTTAGCTCTTAAGCAAGGAAGACAACTCTTAACCTTTGTCTTAAGCCCTAAGTTATCTCAAGATAACTCTTAAAAGATAACCAAAAATATAAACAAGAATGTGAGCAAGAATGCTAACCTTTGATTCTTGATTAATGAATGATAAATAACAAAATTTGGAGCATATCTCCTCACAAATAATGGGCTTTATTTATAGTCCTAAGACAGTCTTATCCTAATTCAACTAGTACTTAAGTTCCTTATCCACTTAGGATATGTTTTCCTAAGTCAACAAGCTTTTCTAAGTCATCTAAAACATTATCAAGATAGACCTTATCCCACTGTTTTCCTAATCCTACTAGGATTCTTGGTCTTTCTTGAATTCCTACTAAGACTAGAATTCCTACTTTGACTAAGTCTTTCTGTCCTTATCTTATCTTCTTTCCTACAGCTGCTGAACTTCTTCTTGCTTTCCTTCTTGGATTAGAACTTCTGCTCTGGTGTGTCCTTCCTCTCCAAGACTTCTCTTTGGCGTGGTCCTCTTGTTGAAGTAAACCTGCCAAGACGTCTGCTGCTGCTGGAGTTCTTCGCGTCGTCACTCTCCTTCTCCTGCTCGGATTGCTTCATGCATGTCCTGCCAATGCTGGTCTTCTTTTTAGCTTGGATTTCTGCAATCACTTAGGACTGAGCTTGGCATTTTTGCCGCTCTTGTGTGCTTGGCGCACATTCGCATGCTATGCTTGCGCCTCACACTCTCTCTTTGCCTCCTAAGGTCCTCAACAATTCGGCAATGCACGGGATGAACTTGTGGGAGTGACCATAACATGCCCGTGGGTGCAGCAGAGGCATCAGGTGCGTTCGTGTTGGGGTCCTGATTTTCCCCCCCAACTATTCTACACCTTAGGGGTCAGCACACCTACTGGAATCCTTCCTAACTTGCTGTCCCGTTTGATTCTTGAGTTCTTTTCTTATATTTATGTCCCCTAAGCTGTCCTTCGGGTTAACTAATATATAAAAGATATGTTGGATAGGCAAGACAACTCTTAAACCTATCACAACTTGCCTTGGTTGAAGAAGACAACTCTTAACTTCAACCTTAGCTCTTAAGCAAGGAAGACAACTCTTAACCTTGACTTAAGCCCAAGTTATCTCAAGACAACTCTTAAAAGATAACCAAAATATAAACAAGAATGTGAGCAAGAATGCTTACCTTTGATTCTTGATTAATGAATGAGAAAATAACAAAATTCGTAGCTTATGAGCTCCTCACAAATAATGGGCTGTATTTATAGTCCTAAGACAGCCTTATCCTAATTTAACTAGTACTTAGGTTCCTTATCCACTTAGGATATGTTTTCCTAAGTCAACAAGCTTTTTTAAGTCAAATAAAACATTATCAAGATAGACCTTATCCAAATGTTTCCTAATTCTACTAGGATTCTTGGTCTTTCTTGAATTTCTACCTAGACTAGAATTCCTACCTTATCTTGTATTTTACAGCAGCTGCACTTCCTCTTGCCTAATCCTTGTAGGACTAGGACTCTGAATGCATATCCTTCTGCCCTTAGAATTCTTCTTGTCGCGACTATCCTATTGCTACTGGAACTCATCATGAGTGTCCTACTGCTGATAGAACTCTTCTTGGCATGGATGTCCTGCTGCTGCTGGAGCTCTGCTTGGCATGGATGTCCTGCTGCTGCTAGAACTCTGCTTGGCATAAACGTCTTACTGCTGCTGGAGTTCTTCTTGATGCAAATATCCTTTTTCTGCTGGAACTCTTGTTGGCATGAATGTCCTTCATTGATTAGGAATGCCCAGGCCTCACTGCTGGGCTGCACACTTGCTGTTGCCAGGCTTGTTGTGCACATTTTCTGGCCCATGTTCTACCCATTGCCTTTCCTGCATACTTAGGTTCTCAACAATTTGGCAATGCGTGGAACAAACTTTCGAGAGCAACTGGAAAATCCCTGCAGTCTCAGCAAATGTGTCAGATGCGTTCGGCAGTGCTTGGGATGGACTTCAAGGAGCTACCGGAACATGCCTGCAGGTGTGGCAGCGGTGTCAAGCGTGTTAGGCAGTGCACAAGATGAACTTTTGAGAGCTACTAGAACATGCCCCGAGGTGTGGCAGAGGCTTCTGGTTCTTTGGGCAATCCATGGAACTAACTTTCGGGAGAAACTGGAATATCCCTGCAGGCGCAGCAGTGGTGTTGGACATGTGTTGGCCGTGCGCAGGACAAACTTCCGAGAGCAACCGGGACATCCCTGCAGGTGTGGCAGCGGTGTTGGACACTTTTGGCAGTGCATAGGACAAATTTCCATGAGCAACCAGAACATCCCCGCATGTGTGGCAGAGGCTTTGGGCGCGTTGCTTAGTGCACGAGATGAACTCCCAGAAGCGACCAGAACATCCCCGCTGGTGTGGCAGAGGCATATGGCATGTTCGACAATGTGCGGTCCTAAGTTTGGGGAACTACTGGAACATCACCATGGGCACGGAAGTGGCATCGGGGCGCATTAGGCAATGTGCAGGATGAACTTTCTGGAGCAACCGGAACATCCATGCAGTTGCGGCAGCGGTGTGGGGTGCATTCGAAAGTGCAAGGGACAAACTTCCATGAGCACCAGAAAATCTCTGCAGGATCAGCAGCGGCTTCGGGTGCATTTGTAGTGTGCAGGACAAAATTCTGGGACAGACCGGAACATTGCCTTGGGCTCAGCAAAGGCTTTGGGTGCATTGAGTGCAAGACAAACTTCCATGGGCGTGGCAGAGGTGCCGGTTGCATTTGGCAGTGCGCAGGATGAACTTCAATGAGCAAACGGAACATCCCCACTGACATGGCAGAGTGTTTGGTCCCATTGGGGAGTGTGTGGGACGAACTTCTTGGAGTGACCAGAACATCCCTGCAGGCATGGCAGTGGCATTGGGCATGTTCGGCAGTGCACAGGATGAACTTCTGGTGGCGACCTGAAAAACTCACCACAAACTCGGCAGAGGCGTTGACGCATTCGGCAGTGCTTGGGACAAACTTCTGGCAGTGACCAGAACATTGCCGCGGGACGTTTGGCAGCAAAGGCTTCAAGCACATTTGGCAGTAAGGGGGACGAACATCTGGGAGTGACCATAACATGCCCGCGGGCACAGCAGAGGCATCAGGTGCGTTCATGTTGGGGTCCCGATTTTTTCCCCCCAACTATTCTACACCTTAGGGTTAGAACGCCTACTGGAATCCTTCCTCACTTGCTGTCCCGTTTGATTCTTGAGTTCTTTTCTTATTTTATATCCCCTAAGCTGTTATTCGGGTTAACTAATATATATAAACATATGTTGGATAGGCAAGACAACTCTTAAACCTATCACAACTTGCCTTGGTTGAAGAAGAAAACTCTTGACTTCAACCTAAGCTCTTAAGCAAGGAAGACAACTCTAACCTCAACTTAAGCCCAAGTTATCTCAAGACAACTCTTAAAAGATAATCAAAATATAAACAAGAATGTAAGCAAGAATGCTTACCTTTGATTCTTGATTAATGAATGAGAAAACAACAAAATTCGTAGCTTTCGAGCTCCTCACAAATAATGGGCTGCATTTATAGTCCTAAGACAGCCTTATCCTAATTTAACTAGTACTTAGGTTCCTTATCCACTGAGGATATGTTTTCCTAACTCAACAAGCTTTTCTAAGTCAAATAAAACATTATCAAGATAGACCTTATCCAATTGTTTCCTAATTCTACTAGGATTCTTGGCCTTTCTTGAATTTCTACCTAGACTAGAATTCCTACCTTATCTTGTATTTTACAGCAGCTGCACTTCCTCTTGCCTAATCCTTGCAGGACTAGGACTCTAAATGCATATCCTTCTGCCCTTAGAATTCTTCTTGTCGCGACTATCCTATTGCTACTGGAACTCATCATGAGTGTCCTCCTGCTGATAGAACTCTTCTTTACATGGATGTCCTGCTGCTACTGGAGCTATGCGTGGCATAAACGTCCTGCTGCTGCTAGAACACTGCTTGGCATAAACATCTTACTGCTGCTGGAGTTCTTCTTGATGCAAATATCCTTCTTCTGCTGGAACTCTTGTTGGCATGAATATCCTTCATTGATTAGGAATGCCCAGGCCTCGCTGCCTGGCTGCAAACTTGCTGTTGCCAGGCTTGTTGTGCACATTTTCTGGCCCATGCTCTCCTTTGCTGCCCCATTTTCTGCCCATTGCCTTTCCTGCATACTTAGGTTCTCAACAGTTTGGCAGTGCACGGGATGAACTTTTGGGAGTGACCTGAACATTCCTGCAGGCATGGCAGCGACGTCAAACACGTTCGGCAGTGCGTGGGACAAACTAGCAAGAGTGACCAGAACTTACCCACGGGCATGATAGAGGATTCAGGTGGGTTGGGCTGTGTGCGGTATGAACTTCTAGGAGCTTCCAAAGCATCCCTACAGATGTGGCAGGCGCATAGGGCATATTTGGAAGTGCACAGGAAAAACTTCTAGGAGCGACCAGAAAATCCCCGCGGGTACGGCAGAGGCATCAGACACGTTCGGTAGTTTGCGACATGAACTTCCAGGAGCGACCACAACATCACCGCAGGTGCAGCAGAAGCATCAGGTACGTTCGGCAGTGCACTAGAATGAACTTCAGGGAGTGGCCTGAACATCCCTGTGGGTGAGGCAAAAGCGTCGGATACATTCAGCAGTGCAAGGTACAAACTTCCGAGAGCAACCAGAATTTCCCCACGGGTGCAGCAAAGGCATTGGGCGCATTCGGCGGTGCATGGGACAAACTTCTGGGAGCAACCGGAACATCCCCCCGGACGCAGCAGAGGCATCGAGCATGTTTAGTAGTTCATGGCACAAACTTCTGGGAGCAACTCAAACATCCTTACGGGCGCTGGCAGCAGCATCGGGCTGCTTTTGACAGTGTGCAGGATGAACTTCCGGGAGCGGCCCAAACATCCCCGCAGGTGCAGCAGCAGCATTGGGCGCGTTAAGTAGTGTGTGAGACAAACTTCTGGAAGTGGCCCAAACATCCCCATGGGCGAGGCAGCAGTGCTGGATACGTTCGATAGTGGGTGGGATGAACTCCCAGGAGCAACCGGAACTTGCCAATGGGTGTGGCAGAGATGTCGGGTACATTCTGCAGTGCACAGGAAAACTTCCGAGAGCACCAGAATAACCCCGCAGGTGTGACAGCAGCATCAGGGGCGTTCGGCAGTGCATGGGATGAACTTGTGGGAGCAACCGGAACATACCCTGTGGGCGCGGCAGAGGCTTCAGGGTGCATTAGGCAGTGCATGGGACAAACTTTCAAAAGCAACCGGAAAATCTCTGCGGGCTCGGCAGAGGCGTTGGACACGTTTGGCAGAGCTCGAAGCCATCTTCTAGGAGCAGGCACAACAGCACTGTGGGTGTGCTGCTTCTTTGGAAATTTTCGGCAGTGAACAGTACAAACTGCTGGGAGCAACCGGAACATCCCTGTGGGCGCAGCAGAGGCTTCGAGTACATTCGGCAATAAGGGGGATGAACATCTAAGAGTGACCAAAACATCCCCACGGGCGCAGCAGAGGCGTCAGGCGTGTTCAACAATGCACGGGACAAACTTCTGGGAGTGACCTGAACATTCACGCAGGTGTGGCAGCGCGTCAAACACGTTCAGCGGTGCATGGGACAAACTAGCAAGAGCAACCAAAAGATACCCACAGGCATGGTAGAGGATTCAGGTGGGTTGGGCTGTGCGCGGTATGAACTTCTAGGAGCTTCCGAGACATCCCTGCGGGTGTGGCAGGCACATAGGGCATATTTGGCAGTGCACAAGAAAAACTTCTAGGAGTGACCGGAAGATCCCTACGGCATGGCAGAGGCATCAGACACATTCAGTAGTTTGCGACATGAACTTCCAGAAGCGACCACAACATCGCCACGGGTGCAGCTGATGCATTAGGCACGTTTGATAGTGCACGGGATGAAATTCCGAGAGTGGCCTGAACATCCCTGTGGGAGAGGCAGAAGTGTCAGATACATTTGGCAGTGCAAGGGACAAACTTCCGAGAGCAACCAGAACTTCCCCACGAGTGTGGCAGAGGCATTGGGTGCATTCGGCAGTGCACAGCACAAACTTTTGGGAGCAACCGGAACATCCCGCCGGACGCAGCAGAGGCATCGAGCACGTTCAGTCATTCATGGCACAAACTTCTGGGAGCAACTGAAACATCCCTGCAGGGCGCAGTAGCAGCATCGGCCACATTTGACAGTGCGCAAGACAAACTTCTGTGAGCGGCCCAAACATCCTCGCAGGTGCAGCAGCAGCATCGGGCGCATTAAGCAGTATGTGAGACAAACTTGTGGGAGCGGCCCAAACATCCCCGTGGGTGAGGCAGCAGTGCTGGATACGTTCGATAGTGGGTGGGATGAACTTCCAGGAGCAACCGGAACTTCCCAACGGGCATGGCAGAGATGTCGAGTACATTCTGCAGTGCACAGGACAAACTTCCAGGAGCACTAGAATATCCCTGCAGGCGCAACAGCAGCATCAGGCATGTTTGGCAGTGCATGGGATGAACTTGTGGGAGCAACCGGAATATACCCGTGGGCGCAGCAGAGGCTTTGGGTGCATTGGGTACTGCATGGGACAAACTTTTGGAAGCGACCGAAAAATCTCTGCAGGCTCGGCAGAGGCATTGGACACATTTAACAGAGCTTGAAACCATCTTCCAAGAGCAGCCACAACATCCCTGTGGGCGTGCCACTGCATTGGACATGTTCGGCAGTGCACAGTACAAACTGCCGGGAGCAACCAGAACATCCCACTGGGCGCAGCAGAGGCTTCGAGCACGTTCGGCAGTAAGAGGGACAAACATCTGGGAGTGACCAGAACATCTCCGCAGGCACGGCAGAGGTGTCAGGCATGTTCGTGTTGGGGTCCCGATTTTTTCCCAACTTTTCTACACCTTAGGGGTCAGCATGCCTACTGGAATCCTTCGTAACTAGCTGTCCTGCTTGATTCTTGAGTTTTTTTCTTATATTTATGTCCCCTAAGCTGTCCTTTGAGTTAACTAATATGTATATAAGGATATGTTGGATAGACAAGACAACTCTTAAACTTATCATAACTTGCCTTGGTTGAAGAAGACAACTCTTAACTTCAACCTAAGCTCTTAAGCAAGGAAGACAACTCTTAACCTTGTCTTAAGCCGAAGTTATCTCAAGACAACTCTTAAAAGATAACTGAAAATATAAACAAGAATGTGAGTAAGAATGCTAACCTTGATTCTTGATTATTGAATGAGAAAATAACAAAATTCGAAGCATATGTCCTCCTTACAAATAATGGGGTGTATTTATAGACCTAAGATAGCCTTGTCCTAATTCAACTAATACTTAGGTTCCTTATTTACTTAGGATATGTTTTCCTAAGTCAACAAGCTTTTCTAAGTCAACTAAAACATTATCAAGATAGACCTTATCCCATTATTTCCTAATCCTACTAGGATTCTTGATCTTTCTTGAATTTCTACCTAGACTAGAATTCCTACCTGATCTTGTATTTTATAGTGGCTGGACTTCTTGTTGGCTTATCCTTCTAGGACTAGGACTCTCAATGTGTATCCTTCTGCCCTTAGAATTCTTATTGTTGCGACTATCCTATCGCTACTGGAATTCATCATGCGTGTCCTGCTGCTGATATAATTCTCCTTGGCATGGATGTCCTGCTACTGCTGGAACTCTGCTAGGCATAGATGTCCTACTACTGCTGGAACTCTTCTTGACATGGACGTGTTGTTGCTGCTGGAGTTCTTCTTGATGCGATTATCCTTCTTCTGCCGGAACTTCTGTTAGTGTGAATGTCCTTCATTAATTAGGATTAAGTCAAATACTAGTTGGGCCTCACTACTGGGCTGTATACTTGCTTTTGCCATGCTTGTTGTGCACATTTTCTGGCCCATGCTCTCCTTTGCCGCCCCATTTTCTGCCCATTGCCTTTCCTGCATACTTAGGTTCTTAACAATCCCCCTTTCTTGAAGACGTACCTTGTCCTCAAGGTGAAAGTTGGAAAACTGCTGCTGGATGTCATTATAGTCTTTCTAAACTTGTATGGGTAATGGCAAAGGTTGTAGCAATCCCTTGGTCTTGCTATCTTCTTGTTTGATCCATGGGCAAATGTCACAATTGATGGCTTTCTTTTTGTCTTTTGCCTTGAATCCTTCCAACCAAAAGGATAGCTTGATCTTAGGGTTAAAATTCTTGATATTCTCAGTGAGGTCTTTGCTTCGGGGATCAATCTCTATTGTCTCTTCGACTTCTGTCCATACATTCAACTCTGCTTCGCTGATGGCAGTGAGGCATGCGTCATTAGGCTCACATGCTGTCCACAATGCTTGACCTCCATCGCTTCTAGACAATGTGCCTGTCACCTTGTTTTCCTTGCCTGGTTTGTATATTATTTCATACTCATAACCCAGTAACTTGACAAGGAACTTTTGCTGTTCTGGGGTGGTAATTTTCTGCTCCATGAGGCTTCTCAAGGGTTGTTGATCTGTAATAATCAGGAATTTCCTCCCAAGAAGGTAAGGTCGCCATACCTTGACTGCATGGATGATGGCCAACATCTCCTTGGCATATATTGACCATTACTTCTTCATGGGCCCTAAGACTCTGCTCATGTATGCAATAGGTCTTCCGGCTTGACTCAGGACAGCACCTATTCCATCTTGACATGCATCAGTGTGAAGCTTGAAGGTTTGGTTGAAGTCGGGCAGTGCTAACACTGGGGTCTCACACATGGCTTGCTTCAACAACTTGAATGTGTCTTCACTCTTCTCTGTCCATAGGAATCTGTCCTTCTTCAGCAAATCTTAGTGGTTTTGCTATGGCGCCGTATTTGCAAACAAATCGGCGATAGTAGCCTGTCAAGCCTAGAAATCCTCTAAGTTCTATCACATTCTTAGGAGTTGGCCATGTTTGCATGGCTTCTATTTTCCATTGGCTTACCTTTACTCCATCTTTGGATATGATGTGATTGGGGTATTCAAGCTTCTCTTGCATGAATGTGCACTTGGATGGCTTGATGATGAAGCAATTTCTTCTTAACACTTCTAGCACTTTTGCTAAGTGTTCTATGTGATCATTGTGGTTCCTAGAATAGACCAAAATGTCATCAAAGAAAACTAAAACAAATCTGCGCAAATAAGGTTTGAAGATGTCGTTCATGGCTGCTTGAAAGGTGGAGGGTGCATTGCATAGTCCGAAGGGCATGACTAGGTACTCATAGTATCCACTATGAGTTTGAAATGCTATCTTCTGCAAGTCCTTTTCTTTCATGCGTATTTGATGATATCCAGCCTTGAGATCCAGCTTGGTGAACAGCTTTGCTCCATGTAACTCGTCCAGCATATCATCAATTGTTGGGATCAAAAAATGATCCTTGACAGTTGCTTGATTGAGTGCCCAATAATCAGTGCAAAACCTCAGTTCCGTCTTTCTTTCTAACAAGTAGAATGGGAGAAGAAAAAAGTGAGGTGTTAGGTTGGATAATACCTTGTTGTAGCATCTCTTTCACTTGTCTTTCAATCTTGTTCTTTTGGAAGTGTGCATACCGGTAAGGTGCTACATTAATTGCCTTGGTTTCGTCGATTAATGGGATGGCATGGTCGTAATGTCTTGAGGGTGGTAGTCCTTGTGGCTCTCCTAAGACATCTTCGTATTGCTCCAGTAGGTTCTTTACTTCTATTGGTATGTCTTCGTGTGTATGATGTTTGGCTGTGTTTTCCTCTTTTGTGGCCAAGAGAACCACAAAACATTGTGCCCTTTTTTTGTATAGTCGTTCAAGGGTACTTACCTCACAATGATGCGCTGTATTGGTGGTGGATGCTGCCCACGTGCAGTTTCTTCCCTTTCATTGGAAGTGCATGGCCATGGATTCGTAGTTGAACATTATCTTGCCTATGGTCTTAAGCCAAGCATTTGCCTAAAACCACATCAAGACCTGCCAGGGCTAACACATGCAGTTCTGCCTCTATTTTGACTCCTTGAATCTGCATAGCTACTGCCTTGATAACTTGCAATTACTTGTGTGCACTTAAGCTTTTTTCTCACTTGCCACTCTTACCTCAAAGGGTGCAATCTTTTTCAGACATAGCTGAAGTGTTTTCACCAATTTTGAGTTGATAAAGTTATGAGTAGCTCCACTATCTATCAACACTAAAACATTTTTTTCGTTAATGGTTGTGAATAACCTCGTGGAAGTAGGCTTGGTGGTTGCCCCTACTGCATGCAAGTTGATTTCACCTTCTTCTACATGATCAGGGGAGTGTTCTAACTCTGTTTCCTCCTCTCTGTCCATGCGGCTATCTTGTTCTTCCTCGCTGATTTCCTCATGCTCTTCATCACTTACTACCTCAATGATGTTGAACAGCCCTTTCTTGCACTTGTGGCCAACTTGCCACTTATCGTTGCACTTAAAACATAGGCCTCTTTCGATCCTCCTGTTGATTTCTTCAGTGGATAGTTTGAGAGGGTCCTTTTTTTTTAGGGTTCTGTCTTACTTGATAAGGGTGCCTTACCTAGTTTGTCTGAGGGTTTGATGACCTTGGTTGTGCTGCGGGTGATGCTTCTCCCATCATTGATGAGTCTTGCTAACCGAATGCACTGAGTGAGAGAGTTTGGATCCCTCATCTTCACTTCTTGGCTTAGCCAAGGTACAAGGCCATCTAGAAAAGTGCCAATTAGTGCACTATCTAGCCAATGTCCTACCAATTCAGCCAACCTCTTGAATTCTTCAAGGTAGACTTTCTAGAGATCCCTCTTGCCTTATCTTGGCAAGCTGTCCCTCATAGTTTGTCATGCTAGACGGGCCAAATCTGTTCACTAGCTCTTGTGTGAACCTTGTCCAGCCTATCTTCTACCCTTCTCGCCATAGGTGGCCTTAAGCCAATGCCACCATTGGTTGGCTCTCCCACATAGGTGATAGGATGTAAACTCAACCCTTTCACCTCTTCAATACCTTGTTTCTCAAAGTAAAATTCAGCCTTGGAGATCCATTCGGTTGGATCTCCCTTCTCAAAGGTAGGGAACTCGATTTTTACCTTAGGCCGTGTGTAATGGCTTGGGCTGTTGCAGTGCCAATCTTCCCTTCTTATGGTGCGCCATGGTTCTGCCTCAGGGTGATTTCGTACCCTTCTTGGTTGCCATGATGTGGGCCTTCTGTCCAGCACCTCCTCATCATCACTATAATCATTGTCGCAATTGTGGGGCAGGTGTTCGTTTGGTGAAGTCTCCCTCCTGCTTCCCAAACTTGTGCACCTTTTCCCCCTTTCTTGAGAGGGAAGTTGCTCCTGGTCAGATTCTTCCTCATGCACTTGGTGCCGTGTGATTTCTGATTGAAGCCTCCTAGACGTTTGTGGTAGTGCTGCCCTGCTCGATTTGGACTTGTTTTCCGGCCACTCGGGGTGTATCTCTCTTCAATTGTTCAAGAGAATGAATGATGGATGATAGTTGGTGTTTGATATCACCTACCTGGTCATTATAGCATTTTGGTTCCTCTCCATGGCAAGGATTCTTCAGTGGTTGGTGGCTGAGAAATCTTCCCCAATCTGTTCCTGTGGCACAGGTGAATGCTGCCTAGATGACATGGTAACCTTGATGCCTTGCAATTGACTGGTATCTATGCTGCTGTCTCAACTAGAGCACTAATTTATTGGGATGATTGTGCTGATCTCTCAACGAGAGCACCAATTTGTTGGGGTCTCAATTCTTTTCCCCAACTTTTCTACACCTTAAGGGCAGCACGCCTACTAGAATCCTTCCTAACTTGCTGTCCCGTTTGACTCTTGAGTTCTTTTCTTATATTTATGTCCCCTAAGCTGTCCTTCGGGTTAACTAATATATATAAAGGATATGTTGGACAGGCAGGACAACTCTTAAACCTATCACAACTTGCCTTGGTTTAAGAAGACAACTCTTAACTTCAACCTTAGCTCTTAAGCAAGAAAGACAACTCTTAACCTTGTCATAACCATGAGTTATCTCAAGAGAGCTCTTAAAAGCTAACCAAAATATAAACAAGAATAGAAGCAAGAATGCTAACCTTGATTCTTGATTAATGAATGAGAAAAATACAAAATTCAGAGCATATCTCCTCCTCACAAATAATACACTGTATTTATAGTCCTAAGACAGTCTTATCCTAATTCAACTAGTACTTAGGTTCCTTATCCACTTAGGATATGTTTTCCTAAGTCAACAAGCTTTTCTAAGTCATCTAAAACATTATCAAGATAGACCTTATCCTATTGTTTCCTACTAGGATTCTTGGTCTTTCTTGAATTCCTACTAAGTCTAGAATTCTGACTTTGACTAAATCTTTCTGTACTTATCTTATCTTCTCTCCTACAGCTGCTGAACTTCTTCTTGACATTTCCTTCTTGGATTAGAACTTCTGTTGTGGCATGTCCTTCCTCTCCAAGACTTCTCTTTGGCGTGGTCCTCCTGTTGAAGTAAACCTACCAAGACATCCTGCTGCTGCTGGAATTCTTCACATTGTCACTCTTCTTCTCCTGCTCAGATTGCTTCATGCGTGTCCTGCCAATGCATGTCTTCTTCTTGGCTTGGATTTCCGCAATCACTTAGGACTGAGTTAGAACCTGGCCGTGCTTCACTGCTTGCTGTGTGTAGGCTTGTTGCGCGCACATTCTGGCCTGTTTCTGCCTCTCTTGCTAACTGGCGCCTTGAACGCATTTGCTCACACTCCCTTTGCCTCCTAAGCTGCTCAACAATCCCCCTTTCTTGGAGACTCACCTTGTCCTCAAGGTGGAAATTAGGGAAACATTGCTGGATATCGTCATAGTCTTCCCATGTTGCTTCATCCTTGGGCGAATGACTCCACCATATGAATACTCTCCATACTGGCCTTCTATTGCGCCCATAGCTTATTATGCCAAATCCTAGTGCTTCCTTCAAGAATTTGTCCATCTGTGTGTGGATGAAAGGCGGATGAGGAGACCAAGTTGCTGCCGAGCTGTGTGAAGAGCTCCTTCAAGAATTTGCTCATAAAGACAGTGTCTCTATCATGACAGCATTGTCTGTGGTATGCCATGAAGTCTTACCACATTCTTGATGAACTCTTGGGCTATTTTCTTTGCCGTGTAGGGCTGCTTGAGTGGCACAAAGTGTGCACTCTTGCTGAGTCTGTCCACTACGGTTAATATCACCATATAACCCTTGCTGTTGGGCATTCCCATGATGAAGTCCATTGTCAAATCTTCCCAAACCTGTCCTGGTACTGGCAAAGGCTGTAATAACCCCTTTGTCTTGCCGCCTTCTGGTTTGGTGCGTTGACAAACATCACATTCTCGAACTAGCTTTTTGATCTTAGCTTTAAGTCCTTCCCACCAAAAGAGTAACTTGATCCGCATGTAAGTACGAAACCATCCTGAATGTCCTCCTTCCCATGAGTTGTGGAAGTGGTTCAAGATCTTCCCTCTTAGTCCCTGGTATGTTTGGTACATACACCTATTGGTTGTGCCAAATATATCCATTCTTTAGGGCTGAATTTACTAACCTTAGGGTCAAAATTCTTGATCTTCTACATGAGTTCTTGGCTTTGAGGATCAATCTCTATTGCCTCCTTGATTTCTGTCCATACATTCCACTCTGCTCTGCTGATGGCAGTGAGGCATGCATCATTAGGGCTCACATGCTGTCCACAGTGTTTGACCTCCATTGCTTCTGGACAATGCGTCTGCCACTTTATTTTCCTTGCCAGGCTTGTAGATTATTCATACTCATAACCTAGCAACTTGACAAGGAACTTTTGCTACTCTGGGGTGGTAATTTTCTGCTCCATGAGGCTTCTCAAGGGTTGTTGATCTGTAATGATCAGGAATTTCCTCCCAAGAAGGTAAGGTCGCCATACCTTGACTGCATGGATGATGTCTAACATCTCCTTGG
>BNST01000233.1:0-30275 GCA_019650275.1 Xylocarpus granatum
ATACAACAATAAAGATGCGATGCCGTAAAGAACTGCTAGAGAGGAAAAGCTTCTACAAGTGTTTGCCAGTTATTTGATCACTCAGAAAGCAAATAAATAAATAAAAAAACACTTAAACCAATGAGAATATGCTATAATAAAATACCAATAAAGAAACAAACTAATATAACGGAAAATATAATAAATATTAAAAAAAAAAAAAAGATTATTTTAGAAATGTTAAGAATTTTAATCAATCGAAAGTTTGAAAGATTAACAGATCCTTTGGCGTTAAAGACAACAGTTAAATTTACATTCTATTTTTATTCCTTTTATACATTCAACACAAAAAAAATTAAAATTTTGTTTATAATATTTAAATAACAGTGTTTAATATATAATTAGAATAAATCTTAATGCATATAAAATTAAATGATTTAAATATTATAAATAAAAAAAAAAGAGGAAAAAAAAGAGAAAAAAAAACATTTTTTTTTTTTGAAAAATAAAAAAATTGTCCCTGTCAAATCGAGCATTAGGAGATGGTAACTAGTGCAGATGATAAGTGGAAAAAATAAATTACAAAAAATTATCAGCTCCTACGCATAGTATGAAAAGTAAGATAAATCTAAGGAATTGGATTTTGAAAACATGAACGACATAGAAATCCAATTCTGCAAACACTAGAAAAACTAATAGAAGACAATGCAAAAACATTGATACAACACAACACCAAGTTTAAAGTTTATTCAAACTTGCAATCAACAAACCCAATCAGAAGGAAACAAAAAAGCAAAAAACTTATAAAATGATCGGAACCTTCAACTAGACCCATATGAAGATTTATAAACACTTGACACGCACAGGCAAGCAAAAATCATAGAGAATGTCAAAAAAATAAACAATTAAACAAGACACTTAAACAAGTTTCATGAACTGGAAAGGTCAAAAACAATGATCACATTTCAGCGGTTTTTTTCTAATAATTGCTGATGGATACACTAACATTAGTGGTAAGATAATGGTAGAGGACCCGAAATTAGTCTATCACATTTTCATTACATACACTGACAACCTTATAAAGAATCATGACAATACCAGCATTGAACAAATAACAACCTTAATAATGCAAAAAATATACAACATGCAAGGCATTGTCAAGTGAGTCAAAAATGTACTTTTGGTTATTCAAAACAAAATATATAAATATCTTAAAATTCACAAAAGCAAAATATAAAAAAACATCTCACAAACACAAAAAACCACAACAAACTAAAAAGCACAAAAAAAAAAGAAAAGATCAAACAAAAAGCAAGAAAAAAAAATAAGGGAAGGAAGAAAGTGTAACGAAAAAGAGGTGATCAGAAAAGGGAATGAACATGTTCAAGATCTACAAAAACCAACAGGAAAAAAATATAACATTTGACATGATAGTTAATTGCCAAACTTGCTGAAACATTGTGCAATACGCAACAACAAAAATGGGTAAGTCTATGTCCACAAGTACAATTTATGAACAGCAAAGATACCCAAGAAGTTTAAAGCAATAAGAAATATTTTTGTAGACAGAAAAAAAAGATTGTGTGAAGTGCAGATAAATGTGCAAAAAGAAATAATAAATACATTAAAGATAAATAATTAAAATACTATAAAATATATTAAAATAAAAAAAAAAAAAAAAAAAAAAAAAAAAAAAAAAAAAAAAAAAAAAAAAAAAAAAAAAAAAAAAAAAAAAAAAAAAAAAAAAAAAAAAAAAAAAAAAAAAACATAAAAAAAAAATTAAACCCAACACGTACTAAAAAAGGCAAACAGATCAAATATACGAAAGTCATATTAATAAAGAGGAAAAATGAAAAGTAAAATCAGGTAACAAAAAATAAGTAAAGAGGGGACCAAATTATCAATGGTGATAGAATCGTAAGAACGCAGACTAAGTGAATACACAAGAAAGAAGGATAGATATACATAAATATATATATTTTTTTTTTTTTTAATTCATAAAAATAATAAAATCTAAAAAAAAAAAAAAAAAAAAAAAAAAAAAAAAAAAAAAAAAAAAAAAAAAAAAAAAAAAAAAAAATACAATAAAAAAATATATTAATTCTTCATATTAACAGAAATCTACTGACAGATAAAATACACTTGTTAAGATCTCAGTACATCTTACATGATTAGTTGTGAAAAAATATGGCAGGAGCAAAAATATTAGGCACAATGCCAAAGACTGAAAAAAGAATTGTGCAAAAACAAAAACAAAAAACCAGGGTCATAAATAAATTATTTCAAACATTAAGAAGTTTAGATTAGACAGAAAAAACAGAAAAAGATATTACTTAGGATAATCCTAACGACGAAAACATTTGCCTTTCCTTTTTCTAAAATTTGTACCCGAAGTCTTGTAAAAAACACACACTTATATTATACTTCAAATACCACGAACAGCTCACCATTTCAGTCTTTATATTTCCCTGTATAAGAAAACCCAAAAAACATAATAAAACCCAAAAAAAAACCAATCAAAACACCATAATCCAGAAACATATTAGACATACAAATACAGTAAAAAAAAACCTCAGTCAAAAAGCAAAAGACAAATACAACAAATACAAACAAAATCCGAATCCCACAGGGTGGGAATAGATTTCACACAAAGAAAGAAGAGACGAAAACAAATTCAAGTCAACATAAAAAATGAAATGGCATTATAATGATAAATGTCAAAAAATCAACAAAGAAACTTCAACCTTGGGTTTATTTTAAAGCAACAACGAACCCAGTGGGATCCTTAACCTCCTCGAAAATTAAGTCTTCAAGAGAATTCGGACGACGCAAGATCCTCTTAGCAAATGACACTACACCAAAAATGAAAAGAGGCCAGCAGCCGAAGGTGATGGTAACAAGAGACCAATGCCAATGGTGCCAATCTGGGCCGTAACTTTCTCGATGCCTTGCACCATCAATCGGAATTCCCTCTTACTAGGTTGGAAATCACCATTCACTATGATAGAAAACATATTAAGATCCCTGAGGAAAAAAACAAATAAAAAAGGAGGAAAGGAAAGAAAGAGGGAGGAGAGGCGCCACCAAAGTCCGTCCCAACCAGCGTAGAGGCATCCACCAGAATCCATCCGCCACGAAATAAGTGCTGTAGGAAAAAAAAAACATCCTGGATGAGGTGGGGTGATTGGTTTAGTAACGGCTCAGAATGCCGTCAAAACTGAATGCTAACGCATAGTTCTGTATGGACGTTGCGAGATGTGTCCGTAGTGTTCGAAGAGAACACCCACCCGCGGTGCTTAATAACGGTTCTAACGCTAATTATCGTCATTACATTCCAAACAAGATAGAGCTAAAATCCTGTCTACAGATCAAACTAAGACATCTTCTTCTACTCATTAGTACTAACAATTCCATGTACACTGCAAACTAAATAAAATATGTTTTCGTTTTTTAAAAAATTAAAGGAAAAAAATCCACTTCCATGATGATTTCACACAAAGAAGACGTCAGTAACAGACTGAAACAGCTGCGAGGTGTAAAGGAAAAGAGAGAAACGATGATCCGTATCACTCTAACACACAAATTTGTAGGCCGCATGGATAGCGCTACTCCATCCTCATTTAACGCGGTGAAATCTACAGAGAATCCACCGAACGAACCTAATTACCGCCAAACAGCCTTCAATTTTCACTATAATAGGCATTCTATAAATTTGCAGATTTTCAAAATTTTGAAACAGAGATCAAGCTTAACACTTTTAATCATGGCTAAGAAGAAATAAACCCAATAATAAAACAATATATATATAATAAAGAATTTCTAAATTTACTGTCTAAGAATATATACATATACAAAACCATACCAATACCTGGAAGGAAAAGGAAAGTGCAGAGACTAAATTTTAGGTTAGGGTTTGGAAATGAGAAAATCGCATGTGTAAAGCAGAAGAGCAGGAGGGAGGAGCTTAGAGCAGGGCATGAGCAGTGTGCATCAAAGCAAATGATGAAATATTTTTGTTTTTAATATTTAAAGTACATTTCTGATGATGTTAATTTTATTTTTTATTTATTGGAAGATTTCTCATTCATCTCACTCAAAGTCGAAAGAGCCGGTTAAAAAGCAGCCTGTTTTGCATTCACTTCCCTTACTCGCTCCCTCTTCTCGCTGTCCTCTCTCAATCCGCTTCCACGTCTCTCGTCCGTTTCAAAATATTTATTTCTTATTACGTGATCCCTAAATACTGGCGAGTACAGTATCGGCTATTGCCCTTGCTAGAGCGCGTGCGGTTGAGACATTTACTAAATTTTGTATTTGGCGCTCGTTGTTTTCTCCTATCTCTTTCTCTTTTTTATAAGTAATTCTTAATTAATAATGAATACTAGGAGTTGTAGTGTTATTTAGTGTATTATTAGAAATATTGAATAAATAAATGATTAGTTGTAATCTTTTTATATTTTATGTTCAAATTGTTTTTAAAAAATAATTTTCATAGGCCCAGATATATATCTTGATCATTTTAAGATTTTATATCAAATTAAGATAAAAAAGTTATTTAAAAGTAAAAGCAGGTTTATTGCAGTCAGACTGAAGGTAACTGAACTGCTGATATTTTTAAACCAAGAAAGAAAGGACACCTAATGTTTTTACAATCTCATGTTGTAATACATCAATGAATATTTAAATTTTACATATTAAGTATTAACAGTATTATTATTTCATATATTTTATTATGACTTACTACTTTCAGTACTTTATTTTCATTATCCAAAAATCCGTACATACAGTAAGGTAACACGTTAATAACAGCCAACGAACGAAATCCAACTGGATATGGCGTCTATTTCTTCGCTTTACTCTGTGTGTCAGCGCCCTCGCCAGGGCTGCTTCACAACCTTTTGTAACGACAACAAAGGTCTAGAAACTCAACTACAAGCCTTGACCCATTTGATTTTATTCCCCCAATTTCTACGTTTCACTGGTTCTTTTATTCAATTTGTTGCAGGTATCAGGAAATACGGAAAGCAATCAGTGCTGTGCTGCGGTAACTACTGTAGACAATTGCGAGAAGAAGGACCACTGTAATTGGAATTTGATTATGGCGTCCCCTTTTTGGTGGGCTGAATTTGAATTGGGATTTGTTTCAAATGGCAACTACAGACTTTTGCATCGAAAAAGAAGATGATCAATCGAAGACTATAAGAAGACAAGCCATGTTTCAGATTGCACTCACTGCATTTTCTTTCCCAGCCATTGTTTCTACGGCATTTGCAGAGAATGGTAACTGATAACTATGCTATGTAAGATGTACTTTGGTTACTTACATATGAGATATATTGATGGTAGTTCTACTATATTTTTGTCTTCTAATTTTTCAGGCGATCTCCGAATTTTTACGGATGAAGTGAACAAGTTCAAGATTTCGATTCCCCAAGGTAAATCGCCACCCAAATGTTTGTAAATTTGCATATAAAAAAGAAAGTGATGAGGATATGCTTGCAACATAACTGCGGACATCTAATTAAGTTTAGAATCAAACGCTCGCGGTGTGTAAGTGATAAAATGAGAACATGTAATGCTTGTTGATGCAGATTGGCAAGTAGGCACAGGTGAACCAAATGGGTTCAAATCTATAACAGCTTTCTACCCTTCAGAAGCAGCTAGTTCAAGTGGTAATTAATATAATAATTACGGTGTTCTCTAACGCTGGTGGATCCATAAAATTTGGTTAATTATTCAGATTTTGTAAATAAATATCGAATTGAATTGGTCTCTTCAGTCAGCGTAGTAATCACGGGGCTTGGTCCGGATTTTACAAGAATGGAGTCTTTTGGCAAAGTTGAAGCTTTTGCTGACACTCTGGTATGCAACTTTTCAGTCAATTAACCTGTGCTCATTGCTACTTTGTACTTATCAAATTTTTTCTACAGGTTAGTGGATTGGATAGAAGCTGGCAAAGGCCGCCAGGCGTGGCAGCAAAACTCATAAATTGTAAAGCAGCAAATGGTAATTCGCAATTTCTTTTCTTCTTTCTTTCTTTTTCTGCTTCTTTGCAATCCGAAAATTAATGAATCTTAAATATGCGTTCCTACAAGCAATTTCATGTAATAACTTCAATGCAGGGTTTTATTACATAGAGTATACGATGCAAAATCCGGGTGAAAGTCGTAGGCACTTGTATTCAGCCATTGGAATGGCATCAAATGGTTGGTTCAACAGACTATATACAGTTACGGGACAGGTACATCAAATATACTAGTCAACCTCAGTTGTTTGATAAGTTCAAACCAATGTGCAGAGTCTGTAATCAAACTCATATATTTCTCTCTCTGATGCAGTTTGTGGAAGAAGAAGCAGAGAAACACGGCTCTGCAATTGAAAAGGTAACTTCTTGGTACTGGCTCCAAGCAGAATAACACTGTAAGTAGTGCATAACTAACAAACGAAATGGCTTGAAATTCGTTCACTGAATTGAAAATGTTACCTCACTTTGCAGGCAGTCGCATCATTCAGGTTCATTTGAAGCAACAGCCAAATGGCCGGTTTCCCTAGCTTTGTATTCTTAAAATGGTACAAGATTCTCTCTTCCTTACCATAAACGATTCTCTCGGTCAAAGACAAAAAATTTTCAAGTGATTATATAAGTCCCTGTTTGAGATCGACGGTTAACAGCAAATAATAATTTGGCATCAGGGCAGGTTTGTAGCAACCCGGCTACCACTAACAATATTACATTGAACTCCGAATAATAATCTCCGCAAATGCCCGTTAGAAAATGGAAAGCAAGCATGAAGCCTGCTCTGACAGAGTTGTCCCAGCTGCTCGAGCACCAACTGCAGCAATCTCAACACCTGCCAAAACTTATGGAAAACCAGCCTGAGAAGAAATTGCAAGTAATAAAATGATATAACTTTGGACAAAGAGCATGAATAAATATTAAATTGCTGCCAACGTCACAAGGCAGACTAATGCACAGGTAATCTCAAGCTAATTAAAATTAAATTCCTCTGATATGTTCAAGGTGAGCAGACAAAAGACTATTAACACTATGCTCAGCCAGCAAAAAGCAATCCTCGTACAGTTTCTGGAATTCAACAAACTGAATTACCATGTCTTAAAGCAGCACCCATCACATTCCTAAAATTGTTTCTATTCTCCTGGTCCTTTTGTCTTTATATATATGTTCCAGAGAGCATACCTGAGCCATTATTGGGTTGCTTGCATCTGCAAGAGGAGTGAGACACATTCTTTTACACAGGGGTGTTGCACCAATACTTTTTGATTCACATTTGACATCATTAGGATTCTTCATATGTAGAAACTTGATATCAACTTCCCCAGATTCTTGACCAATATCTTCACCAAAAGGAAGCTTCATAAAAAGAGTGATGCAATCCTTCTCACTTCGACCATTCACACAATGTGCAACCCTCCTCCAGTCATCACAATAATGCATAACAGCCTCCTGACGTGGCAAAGTCTCTTTCTCTGTCCAATCTGCTCTAGTCCCCTCACTGACCCCAACCTGGCAGAAATCTTTTGAACTAATACCCACCCAACGGTTACCACAAACATAGCATCTTGCACAAAGACTCAAATCATACTGACAAAAACAGATAGTAACAGAGAGATTAAAAAAATCAGTGATTATTATAATCACTATAACTCCAACCAAAGATATCTCTAGATTATAATGTGCACATCAAAGACAAAACATAAACAACTTTACCTACAACTACAAATCATCAACTTTAGAAAACTTCAAGCCACAACATCCAATGGGGTTCCAAACTTCCAATATATTCTTCAAAGAACCAAATCCACATTTCAGTTAGAGCTATAGAAAGACAGACCTTATCACAAGCAAAACAGGCCAGGGTACAAAGAGAATTGCAACCATTGCAAACCCTCCTCTGGTTGTCACGATAATGCATAATGGCCTCCTGATGTTGCAAAGTCTCTTTCTCTGTCCAATCTGCTCCAGTCCCCTTGTTGATCTCAACCTGCCTGAAACCTCTTGAACTAATACCCACCCGATGGTTCCCAAGAACATAGCATCTTGCACAAAGAATCAAATCATACTGTCAAAAAAGGCCAGTAACAAAGAGAGATTACAAAAATCAGTCATGACCATCACTAAACTCCAACTAAAGATATCTCTAGAGAATATTGTGCGTGTCACAAACAAAACATGATTTTAATCTACAACTACAAATCATCAACTTCCGAAAACTTCAAGCTCGAACATCCAACGGGGTTCCAAACTTCTAATATATCCTTGAAGGAGCCAAATCCACATTTCGGTTAAAGCTATAGAAAGGCAGACCTTATCACAAGCAAAACAGGCAATGGTACAAAGAGATTTGCATCCGTTGCAAACTCTCTCAGAAATCTCCTTAATGTGACATGACATTTCAGCTGAACCACCGGCAGATTTAATTTCTTGACCTTCCCACTTTAAATGCTTGACAGAAGCCCAATAATTGATGAGTTCCCAGGTTTCCAAGAATTCAAATACTCATTGAACTGAACCCAGGTCATCCACAAGAGTCCTCCTCACGTCCGTGAACGCAATCTTACTCGGAGGATTCTCTCTATAACGCTCGATTAAGGAATCACTATAGTACTCGTAAAACTTTAGTGTTTTTCGACGGCTAACGCGAATCGAAGAACTCTGGAAGAAAATTGACCTCGCATTCACTTATACTGTCCCACGAAAACCACCCTAACGAACAAAAAATTGTTAAGAATTTGATGCCGTGAAATAAAAGGGAAGATACCGATATAATAAAAAGGGCTTTTAGTTTTTGGTGTTAGAAGACTTACAAGAGTAGCTGGGGACGGGTGCGACGGGGAGTCGGAGGAGGAAGGTAGCTGGGGCTTGACGGCTGGAGGAGCGGCTGATTTAACCGCCATAATAAATTGATTTTAAGCAGAGAGAAATAGAGAAGGAAAATCAGCACCAATAGTTAAAAGCGGTCTCGTTTATGCTCTTTCCCTCCGGCTCGAGCATTATGCAAGTTCAAGTTTTATCCTTTTTATTTATTTTGAAATTAAAATTTATTAATTATTTTAATATCACTAAATTCTTTAAGAGTTTTTAATTAATATCAGATTAATCGCCGTCCATGCATGCATGCATATATATATATATATATATATATATATATTTAAAAAAAAGTTGAAATTGCCCAACTGCCATGATACTGCCAACCAGTACACAAACAATTTTATTTTCTTAAATTAAATAAACCTGAAGCTTTCCCCATGCTTTGAGGAGGAGCCGTCAGAAGATGATGGATATTACAAAGGAGTGGAAGCGTTCAATAAAATTAAAATAAATAATAATAATAATAATATGAAAAGAAAAAACCACCCTAGACAAAGAGAAAACACTAATGTACACAGAAGTTTTAAGTGACATGAAAGTACAGAATGCACGACACCAGAGAACACCTAGTTCTTCTATACGCACCCCCAAATGCTGGGACTAAGACCCTACAAAAGAATCATATGTTGATTCTAACGTGTTTGAATTCTTTTTTTTTGTTCTTACAGTGTTTTATTCCAACATGGTCGCTAAAATTCCACAATTCTAGCATCCATCAAATCCATGGCTGCCAGCACCGGCAGCATATGACGTTTGTTTAGATACACTAAAAGTAAAGGAAGAACACCTCCCCGCGGCCTCTTCCGTTATCCTTCTCCACTCGTATGGTTCGACTCAGACATTCTGACTTCTCTGGTGAGAATGACTATGTATGACCTGCAAAACACAAGAATCAATGGCGTTTTTAGTTTAACCATAAACCAAAAGAAAATGGTTTGCTGTCCCATAATCTTGAACCATAACTAGCCAGCCAGAAGGTTTGTTGGAAGCTATATGGATACCATCTGATACAGGTCGATATAAAGTTATATCATATCTGTCATGAATCAGCATATTAAACTATCGGTAGTCAGCAGGAGTGAAGAAAATAGATTTACCTCTAGAATGCAAGAAAATTAATTTGCAAGGCTAGATCCGAAGCCTGCCACTCAAGTAGCAGTCCCGCTGCTCTTAGTCCTGCTGCAATCTAAGGAAAACTGCAAACAAACAATGATCACCAATCATATCTTAGCACTAGGAGCAAGATGCGAGTGACAGTGTGAAGTAATCTTGCCCAAAATGTTTAAACGCCACTCACCTTGATCAACCCCTCACCCAGTTGTTTGGTCAGAACCGCTACCTTGCATTAACTGAGAAGGGGCAGCAACTAAAAATTGAGAATGTGCTGCAACAGGTGCAGCTACACCTGATAAAACCAATGAACTTGATGAATCAAGACTATTTCCCATACTCCTGTTCTTAACTGGGGCAAAAAGTAAAAAAAATGACAATATCTTTAATGCATAGATTCTGAGACAGAAAGGTTTACCAGTGGGATAAGGTGCTTGAACTGTCGGTATTGGCGAAGTTGTGATAGCATTTACATTAGATCCACTGAACTGCACAATCTGATGCCCAGGCATTCCATATCCCTGCACTGGTGTATAACCATGGCCACTGGCAATTGTTTGACCCAATTGTCCATAAGGATACACAGCTGGGTTGACTGCACCAGGTACTCCATATATCTGAAGGTACTGCTGACCGATGTACGGATTGTAAACACCCTATTGATATATGATAAGAACATAGAACGCATAGAAGTAATCCGTATTCCAAAAATACATTAAAATGTCATCATAAGTAAATTTTTGATTGCTCCCACCAATTTGGAGTGTTACTTACCTGTGGGTAAACATATTCAGGCCCGTATGTTCCATACCTGCATAGATTAAGACAACCATTTGAGACACTGAAGATCAATATCAACAAGATTTTGGGGTAAATTGAGAACAGAGCCTCGCTTTACAGAACTAATGGGTAAAATTTTCCAAGTCCACTAGCGGCTCCTATCCTATGAAGAAGTCAGCCCTAGCATGCCCAAGATAAATCATAGAAGATGGGCACAACAACTGAAACCAAGAATTCTCATGTTCTTTTATGGTTCTTATCAAACAATGAACATAATTCTTGCCTGTTAAATAAACATTGAACTTGGGCACATATCATCTGCAACTACCACGTTTTCATTCCTGCAATTACCAATCACACTACGTCACATTTTGTCACTTGGGACCATATCAACCTTATATCTAGGGCAACCGATATTAATTCCGAAAGCAACTAAGCAACTACCAATCTCTCCATTGTTAATCCAACATAAGAAAAATTGATAATCATAAGTGATAACACACCCTAAAGCTATCACCTAATCGATTTATAATGGTGAATGTGGGCAAAATATGTATCTCTTTATCTACATGCACTGCACAGCCAATGGCCAGGCCTACTACACACTCACTAAGCAAGAGTCACACGCAAGGTGAGACGCTCCAATAGTGAAATCTGTCCGTCCAGTAGTCTGGGGAAAAGAACAATAAAACAGAAGAAGAACAGAGAGTGGAGCAGAAGTGTAACTGATTTGGCTCTAGACTTCAGAAGTTTAAGAATTTCAACCATTTGTCTTCAAATTTACAACTTACCCGTAAGAAGGATAAGCCATTCCCTGTTGGTAGCTGTAAGTAAGTGGTTGCTGGTAGCCAAAACTTCCAATGTAAGGCCGGGCGGCCTGCGCACTGCCACCAAAAAGGGTAGCTGGTCTCAAACGTCCTACGAGTTTCAGAAATAGAATAGATTATAGAATTGCCAAGAGAAAAATCAATGGCACAAATGGACCAACCAAAACATCAGAAACGATACCATATAGCACGGGTGGCCGAGGCCGCCCAAGCGAAGCCAAATTACAATTTGCTCGCCTACCATCAATGATTGGAGTTGGATCAGCACAGGCTCTCCTGGCAGCCTCCGGTTCCCGAAAAGTCACCTACACCCTCCATACAAATACAAACAGAAAATCTAGTCATTCTACAACCATGATTTTGGACAATAGTAATCAATTTGTAATAATACTAATCAAGCCCGCATGGATAACAAGTATATTCTAAGACTTAAAACTGACATTCGTGATTTTTTGATAATCCCATAAATGATCCAAAACAATATTTAACGGGTCTAAACTCACATAAAGCAATCACGATAAAACATCATAACACTGAATTCACCATCCAAACTTGAATAAATGATCGAAAACAGGAAATCAATAACTACTCACAAAGCCATAGCCTTTGGATCTCCCAGTATTTTTATCAGTGATAACGACAGCCTCGAGAATCTCACCGAATTGCTCGAAATATCGTCGCATGGTTTCACTTTTAGTTTCCCAGGCAAGTCCTCCAACAAAGACTTTTGTGTAAGTGGTATCTCCAAAAGGAGAATTCATGTATTGAAAACCTGAACCTGAACTCGATCCCGAGCCAGGACCCGGAATCGGCTGATAAGCCATAAAAAATGGAACCAAAAAGATAAATAGATATATTACTATAAATGAACAAACAGAACCCAACTCAGAATTTCCCGAAGAATCTTCTAGAGAAAGAGATGATCAATGAAATTGGACAGAATTAATTGATACTAAAGAAAAGCCAATGGGAAAAACACCACATGTTAAAAGCAAAACCCTAGATAAACCCCGTAAATGGAAGAAATATACTGAGAATCCATAGGAATTGAAAGGGAATCAAAGAAGAACATAATTTTGGGATGAAAAGAGAAAGAAATAGATCGACCCAATAAACCTAAAAATCATAATAAAAAGAAGAAAAAGGAGAACAAAAAACGAAAAAACCCCAGATGGGCCAGCGAGAGTCGGTGGTGGGCATGGGATTGTAGGGGAAAAGTTGGTCACAAAGAAGCAGTAAAAAGAATCTTAGAACGGAAGAGTATTTTCAACTTTTAAGATTTTGATACTCACTAATCACAGTAACAGCTTATAATTACTTTCATAAGTAATACAACTATTAACCAAAAGAAAAAATAGTTGTTGTCGACGAGGATGATGATGATTGTGAGCAGAGATAACGGAGGAGAAGAAGAGGAGGAGAAGGAGGAGGACGAGTCATGATTCCCACTGAAGGGCCAAAAGACAGCGATAGACAATTATTTTAGAAAATAAATACCCCGAGAGTTCTCAAACAAAGCGGTGGGACCCGTCTTTTCAACTCTCGGTACTGTAACTCTCATCTAATCTGCCAAGAGATTAAAAAAATTGTCCAAACACACAACACACGGTCTGAACACGGTACATAACGTCGGACTCGAAATCTGGCAATAATTTTCTTTCTCGTGCTGTCTACGTTGTCATTTTATTCTCAGACAACCAAAAAATGCATGTTCATACTAATCCTTCTCTCTGGTTGTAGAAGCAGAACGTCAATGGACTCATATTAACATTTGCTTTTATGCAATGGGCGTGTAGTTGTTGCCAGTAATTATCGGATGAGAAAAGGAAAATGGGAATGGAACTGAATAAAGGTTATAGAGCTGTCCACGTAACTAAAGTCAAGAAAGGGACCCTCATGGTATGTATATGATGCTGCCTGGCTGCCCTGCCTGGCTGTGACCTGTGCATCAGTTTCTTCTGTTTGCATTTCTTTCATTAAACTGGTAGGTATATCCTATCATCTATTTGCCCTTGGTTCCTGAGAATTTATCACGAATGCTCTGCCTCATTATAAGCTAAAACATCAAGCTGTGCCCAGATGATCAGAAAGTAAAATCATTATTCAGATTTACAGATTACCAATGTCTGCACGGCACTTGATATTTTTTACAAATCAGAGGGAAAACAAATGGATTGTTTTGGTGGATATGCAAGTCGAGTAAAGTTTGAACCAGTGGCTAGGGCTTGGGTCTGATGGGGATCCAATCACAACTGTTATTGGGTCTCCATAGTATTGTGGTACTGGTACAACAGCATCGTAACTTAACTCTTAAGGGACCACCGGGAACATATTTGGTTTCAAGTGTTTTTTTGGTGATTGCGGAAGGGAGAAAATAATTGATGTGCAAAACGCAAGAAGATTTTACAACTACTTCGAAAAATACAGAGGATGTTTCTGTCTGTTTCGTTCTGTTTTTTTCCTTGCAACACTCGATGACAAAGATTTCCTGTCGGGAGACCTCTTTTAATCCCACAAACTGTTTCAGAAAACCGCAGCTTCTACCATCACAGCTTGGCTTGGAAGAAACCATATTATCTGTACTTATAATCAGATCATTGCACAAAATGTGTTTTCAGATTCAGACACAGATTGCAAGTATCAACCATTTTTATTTTGATAGACAAGATCCAATCAACAAGAGGAAAAAGTAGACTGTAAAACTAGCAGGCACAGGAGGAAATTTTAATTGTTGGATTCAACAGCTGTTTTGACTTGAGTAGTTTGCTTTGCTCCAAGGAACATTTGTAAAGTATATCAATATTTTGCCAAGGCTCCACGTTCTTCAAAGTTCTTGACAGTATCAACTAATGTCTCCTCCGATGGTCTCCTATACTTCTCTCCAAAATTCTTCAGTTTCTCTGAACTCAGCTTCACCTTCGTCTCTATCTCTGTTGAACATGTGCATCAGTAGCTGCAGAGTTGCTGATACGGATGGCAAAGTTGGTTGCATACATAGAATTAATGATAGAAGTTATCATTATCTTTAATTTAGACTCATCACTTATCTTTTATTATGTTTCAGCTTTATATAAAGAGCAATACAATGAATAAAATTTTAGAGAGAATTTGAGAAAACAATTGCACTCTCTCTCTTTTCTTTTCTCTTTGTCAGTTCACATCGCTAAACAACAACAATTTCATTAAAACTGCAAAGACTTACACAAGATTAGATTTATAAAATGCAGATTTAGTGCAAATCAGCGCTATTTAGATACGTTGTTTTTGTTGAAAACAGTGTTGATTTGCATCAAATCAACCATCCAAAAATGCCGGAGTACGTGTGAGAGAAAGTCTACACACAGATAATGAACATACTGAAAACAAGATACCAGAGATTTTGTTAGTCTCATATTTCACTGAGAAGTAGCTAGAAAATCTTTGCCAGCTGGGTTACAATTATTGATTGAAGGACCCCGTTTGGTCATTGCACTGTCTTCATAATTGTGTTGACACATACGATAAATGACATTCTGGACAATCAGTCCCTTTCTACATTCCATATAACTTATATTACCTTTGGGGTGGTGGTAATTAGGCAAAATGCTCTTCAGCTTTTGCACTAAATCCTGCGTTCCAATCTCATATGATGAACATATGTCTCTCCCTTCTGCTTCTCTGTTCCTGTACACCAGCAAGATTGCATCAGCTGCATCATGAACATCAGCAAATATGCGAACGCCATAGTCTGCTGATTCAGATCCATCTGATTTCTTAGAATTAGTATTCAGATGGAAAATCAATTGGCAAACGTACAACGTGTGCTGCACATATAATTTCAGCATGTACCCAGAATTCAGTCCAAATACAATATTAAGGCGAATGAGGTGATTAGTGATGGGAATAATTAAGAATGCATAGGAGAACATACAAGAATGAATAGCAATTTAACCCAACTGTAATCGTTTTTATTACTCATCGTAGGCAGCTGGGGACTAATATTTTCAATTGATTATTGATGCTTACTTTGCAATTTTCTATTATGAAATTTCATTGTTCCAATTCTAGAAATGTAGAGGAGAGAAAAGACACCTTCCAGAAACTTTAGAAGGTACAAACCGCTGGTTTTCATGGTGCATTGCAGCATTGGCTCAATGATTATTGATGGACAAACTGTAACTATGTTCTCCTCTTTATACATACTCCAAAGCTTCAGCTTCTACTATTGTTTTTGCAATGCAGTACCATCGCTGATGTTCATAATAAATAGGTTAGCTAGCTCGTGGAACTTGAAAGTTCAAAGCAATTAAATTTAGTCCTAAATACGGTTTGTTGACAGCCTCAATTGCCTTCCAATGTAGAACACTTCAGCATTCTCATCCATGTCCAGAAGCCAATTTCTATAGATGTTCATTCTTTTTGTCAACTTCCAAATGGAAAGAAACAAATTTATTAAGGACACTTCATTTAACCGGAAAATATATATATTTCTGTGAGTGAAGTGAACAGAGCAAGAAAAGGAAGAACAAAAGAAAATTACTGGTATCTTAACAGTTCCAAGAACCATGTGTCCTTGTGAAGGGAGAAATTTCACAACCCAGGATGCCAGACACCCTCCCACACCTGTTACACAAACTTTTTCCCCCGTTTCTCAGGCGATTAACAGTTTACTCGAGAAACTTATAAATTATTTTCCTGTGATACACAATAGAGTAGTTCATAGACTTGCTGATTATAGCAGCGTTTTGCTATGCTTCTACTTTATAATCAAATTCTGAAAATTTTGTGCACAGATTCAACTGAAAAAAGGGAAAATGATTAATATCGTGCCTCAGGATTAGGAACGCTGCCAGCCGGAATAGGGCAGGCAACAGGGAAAACACCAGTGCAGCCTGGCATGGAGGCACAAAGAACCTTCAAAATCCAATAAGTCTGTCTTGAAGAGCTGCAAATTCTCTAAAGCATTTTCCCATTTCTTCAGATGAGCGTTCTTTTCATTACCTAAAGACACCGCAAAATCTCAGTAATTGAATCAAAAAGCTAGAGCATTTTATGAAGAAAGCAGAAACTGACTTGGATCTCTAACAGTGCCATGGACCATGTAACCTTCCATAAGCAGATACTTCACCAGTCATGAAGCTACAAATCCTCCAGCACCAGTAGCTCAAACTCTTTCCTTGTCTTCCAGCTCTCTCATCCTTATTTCACTCAGAGGTTTCTCGGTCCAGTTTGTCAATGTTCTTGTCCACTTTGTAGTCCAGTTTGTTGAAGAGGCAGAGTATCTTAGCGCCGAAGAGGCATACAGATAATGACATAATGTCTTAACCCCAATCTTGCTTTTGTAATCAAGAAAATTGACAACAAATTTTCTGCCTTTGCCTTTCTTTCTTGGCTGGTCTGTATTTGAATTTTCTAGAGTCTCTTGTAACATTTGTAGATTTGCATATCCACCGGCGCCCTTTTTTTAAAAAAAAATTAATTTTTGAAACGAGAGAACTTTTTCAAACTGAAATTAGCTTATGGATGATAATTCACTTGGTATAGAAACATTCAACTGTCTTAAAACACATCTTGATTCAAATATCAGGCATTCCAACAAGCTCTTTGAAGGTTTTATATGCGAAACCTGTAAATTTCTCAAACAAATAGCAGGGTTGTCTCCATTATTCCTCTACAGATAAATGGACTGGGATAAGTACATTTTGGAAATAATTTTTTATTAAGCAAAAGCTCCTTGTGATTAAACATATAGCAAGTGGGAAAGACAAATCCAAATTTCCAATTCTTAGTCTAAGACTCCGGCTTTCTTGCAGCTCTCAATGGAATCAATGAGAGTTTCCTCCAATGGCCGGTAACTCCAACCCAGTTTCTGCAATTTGTCTGAACTCGCCATTACTTCCTCCTCTTTCTCAGTAGAGCTGCCAATAAGCAAGCAGTTTTTAAGAACAAATTACTAAGAAATGATTACGTGATGATATTGATGTTGTAACCTTAATAATTTTGTTTGTTGTGTAGACCCTCAGAAAGTCGGGGCTTACTTTTTAGGATGGTTGTAGTTGGGATATATACTCTTCAGTTTATCAACCAGGTCACGTGGTTTCAGAATGTGTGCTGTGCATAGGTATCTCCCTTCTGCCTCAGGTTTCTCATACGCCAAAAGCAATGCTTCTGCTACATCACGCACATCAACTATAACGCGAAGTCTGTAATCCAATGACTCGTATCCCTCTGTATGAACAGACCATAGAAAAAGTGAATCAAACTCTGGCACTAAATGTAACTTGACAAGGGGTCATGTTTCAAAGGAGGAACTCATTCTTTATCATGACGAAAGTTTACACAAACAAATTAACTAGTTATGAACCTTCTTATTGTCCAAATACAGTCTGGCAACCGTCCAAAAATTTAAATCCGCACATACTAACAATTAACTATCCAATGTACAAATCCATTGACGAGATTACCTTTTAATAGCTTAATGAGAAGTAAGCTACTTGTGTTCACCGAGGACTGCAGAAGAGGCCCAAAAACAAGGCTCGGACAGATGGTTACAACATCAAGCCCAGTTCTTTTCGCAAACTCCAGTGCCCCACTTTCTGCTTCTGTTTTTGAAAGTGAGTACCAGGCCTGGTAAAAACAAATAAATCCCGAATTCAATGAGTATCAAAAATAGCATTTTCAGCACTATTTACCAATAACAAGCAAGTCATGACTATGAATCGGATGTCGAGTTGAATTCTCCAATAGGTTACCTTAGTTGTTCTGCAGAATTCCTTATCAGACCAACAAGTCTCATCCATTACTCGATCCTTAGGCCAGCTGGGGTTCAGGACAACAGCACCAAAAGAAGACACTACAACAACTCGCTTAACTTTTGCCTCAAGGCATGCTTTGAGCACATTTTGTGTGCCCTTGACAGCCGGCTCAATCAGTTCCACCTGCAGCAAATTGTTCCAGATAAAAACAAAACCCCATTTCCAAAAATATCAGCCATCACTCAAACACCCTTCAGACATTTCCGTTACAGGCTATTTTTAAAAATATGATTAAAAAGTTGACAATATATAGGCATTAATCTTGCTTGCCTCAGGATTTGTTACAGTATCGAATGGAACAGGACTGGCAACATGGAAAACACCGCTGCATCCCACAATTGCAGAATAAAGAGAGTTGTAATCCAGTAAGTCTGCCTTAAAGAGTTTCAGATTCTCAGATGCTTTCTCAAGTTTATACAAATGAGCATTTTTCTCATCGCCTGCCAATATAATTTCAAGAAATTCCCCATTCAAAACCAATTTACAACAAAAAGTACAATTCCCCTTCAAAATATGAGAGCTAACTGGAATACCATACATTTGCATCACTCAATTATAATGAAATTATAGCTCCCAAATAGGAAGTCAATAGTCAGTATCTGCAAATTCAAGATAGATTGTCAAAACCACAGTTAAGGGAATAAAGCAAGGAAAGGAGAACAAGGAAAATTACCCGGTTCTCTCACGGTTCCGTGAACGACATAATTTCTGGAGAGCAGAAGTTTGACGACCCAAGAACCAAGATACCCTCCAGCTCCAGTTACACAAACCCTTCCTGTCTCTAACGCCATTTTCAAACCCTACCCAAACCAGTGAATATCGAACACAAAAACAAAATATAAGCTACTTATTAAAGTTCAGCGTTTCTTTGGGATTCCTCGTCTTATATAAGTAACAACCTTTGAATTAAAGCCGAAATTTCGTTTGATACATAAGCACTGACGCAAGAGAATGTTTGTTTGACTACTCAAAATGGTCCCTCACTTCTATGGCTAATGCGAGAGTGGGAATTCAGAGACAAACCCAATTTTGCTTTTGCAGCAGGGATTAAAAATCTTCATATAACGTCATAATGGATAGAGAACAAGGGAAAAAGCCACTACGCTTCTTTTTGAAGAGGATTCTTTGTCTTGTCCGAATTTTCTGCCCGCAAACGTTGACCCCGAAACGTCTCCGAATACTGGCGGAGTCTAAAAAGCCGGCAAAATGGCATTTATTGTAAAAAAAAATGATAGAAAGTCATTGTTTCCCCTGTGCTTAGGGGTTGGCCTATGGTACATCAATTGTATAATATAATTTTCTTAACTTTCTTCAAGTTATGATTATTATAATCTAAATTTGATTATCATAGATGAAATTTTAGCATCAAATTACTAACAATTATAAATAGTAAGAACGTTCGAAGGCAAAGGCAAAAACATCAAGTGCAGAGTGAACTCCGATGCCGGAAACAGATAAATGAGACATACATTGATCAGCCATACAGAAATTGGAAAAAAAATAAACCCAAATTTCTACTTCTTAATTTAAGATTCCAGCTTTCTTGTGGCTCTCAACGAAATCAATGAGTGTTTCCTCCAACGGCCTGCATGTCCAACCCAGTTTCTGCAACTTCTCTGAACTCAGCTTTTCTTCCCCCTCCTCTACCTCAGTGAAGCTGCCAACACACAAGCAGTCTTATGAACAAGATGATATAAGACTGTTAGAAATTATCAAGTGACTGAACTTGACAAAATGAGAATTTACAGCAAATTGAAACTTTCAAAATGCAGACATTTGAGAGTAGATATTTGAAACTTGAGGCTTACTTTTTCGGGTACTTGTAGTTAGGATATATAGGCTTCAGTTTATCGGCAATGTCGCGAACATCTACTAGCGGATACTCTTTTATCTTCTACTGATTCAAGTCCTTCTCAGATCCGTGTCAACTCTAAACCACAACTTAAAAAGAAAAAAAGCGCATGTCGTGCACAACAAAACCTTTCATAATCGATGTGAGCAGTACGCTACAGGAATTCATTGCTGTCTGCAGAAGTGGCCCGATAACAACTGACGGACAAACTGTTATAATGTCAAATTCTCCTGGATTGGCATACTCCAAAGCTTCACTTTCTGGTATTATTTTTGCCGGGCCATAAAAGTTCCCGAATTTATGAAGAAACCAGTTAGTCCATGAGTGTCCATAAAACTAGGAATATATGATAATGCCCACTACATACGCAGTCATGTACCTTATTTTCCTCACAGAATTCCCTGTCCGACCAACATGCCTCATCCATGGCTTGATTCTTTGGCCAATTCGGATTCTGAGAAACAGCAGCAACAGATGAAACAACCACCACCCTCTTCACTTTTGCCTACAAACGTGAATTAAGAACATTTTGCTTCAGTTGTACCTGCAGAAAATTTTATTAGACTGAAGCCAGAGTTTTATTACCCTTTCATGCATACTAGGAGCAATTTCTTCAGTATTATTTTAACCATCAATAATCAATCATAAAAGCCATAAGAAAAGCAACAGATTCTACTGAAAAATGGGAAAATAATTAAATATCGTGCCTCAGGATTAGGAACGGTGCCAGCCGGAATAGGGCAGGCAGCATGGAAAGCCTGTCATGGAGGCACAAAGGACCTTCAAAGTCCAACAGGTCTGTCTTGAAGAACTGCAAATTCTCTGAAGCGTTTTCCAATTTCTTCAGATGAGCGTTCTTTTCATCACCTAAAGGCACCGCAAAATCTTCAGTAAGCGCAAGCTTTCTTGGATCTCTAACAGTTCCATGAACCATGTAACCTTTCAAAAGCAGGAACGTCACCAGCCATGAAGCTAAATATCCTCCATCACCAGTAACGCAAACTCGTTCCTTCTCTTCCAGCTCTCTCCTCTCCATGTCACTCTCAGTTTTTGCAACCCAGTTTGTTAATGTTACTTCTATATTTCAATCAGTTTTTGTAGTCCTGTTTCTTGAAGAGAAAGAATATCTTGGACGCCAAAGAGGCCTACAGATAATGACATAAATAGTCAGATTGGCGATAAAAACTAGCAGCTTGTTCTGTCGTGTCTTAACACCAATCTTGTTTTTTCTTTTCGTCAACAAAATTGACATGAAATTTTCGGCCTTTGCTTTTCTTTCTTTGGCTGGCCTGTATTTGGATTTTCTTGAGTCCATTATGAAACTAGTAAATTTGGACATCTACTGCCCCCTTTTCTAAATTTATTTTAGCAAGGAAAAACAGTTTTCAAATTGAAATTAGCTTATGGATGATAATTCACTTGACATAGAACAATCAAATGTCTTAAAACACATCTTGACTCAGATATGAAGCATTCCAACAAGCTCTTTGAAGGGTTTATATGTGAAACCTGTAAAATTCTCAAAACAAATAACAAGGTTGTCTCCATTATTCCTCTGCAGATAAATGGACTAGGATAAGTACTTTTTGGAAACAATTTTTTATTAAGCAAAAGTTCCTCGGGATTAATCATATAGAACTTGGGAAAGACAAACCCAAATTTCCAATTCTTAGTCTAAGATTCTGGCTTTCTTGTAGCTCTCAATGGAATCAGTGAGAGTTTCCTCCAATGGCCGGTAACTCCAACCCAGTTTCTGCAATTTCTCTGAACTCACCATTATCTCATCCTCTTTCTCAGTAAAGCTGCCAACAAGCAAGCAATTTTTAAGAACAGATTACTAAGAAATGATTACACAATGATATTGATGTTGTAACCATAATAATCTTGTTTGTTGTGTAGACATTCGGACACTCTAGGCTTACTTTTTAGGATAATTGTAGTTAGGATATATACTCTTCAGTTTATCCACCAGGTCACGTGCTTTGACAATGTGTGCTGTGCATATGTATCTCCCTTCTGCCTCAGGTTTCTCATACGCCAAAAGCAATGCTTCAGCTACATCACGCACATCAACTATAATGCGAAGTCTGTTCTCCAATGACTCGTATCCCTCTGTATGAACAGATCATAGAAAAAGTGAGTCAAGTGAAGAAGATTCCAGCCACAAATATAACTTGACAAGGAGTCATGCTTCAAAGGAGAAATTCATTCTCTATCATGACCACAGTTTACACAAACAACTTAACTAGTTATGAACCTTCTTATTGTCCAAATACAGTCTGGTAACCGCGCAAAAACTTAAATCTTTACATACTAACAATTAATCATCCAATGTACAAATCCATTGACTAGATTACCTTTTAACAGCTTAATGAGAACTAAGCTACTTGCATTCACCGAGGACTGCAGAAGAGGCCCAAAAACAAGGCTAGGACAAATAGTTACAACATCAAGCCCAGTTCTTTTAGCAAAATCCAGAGCCTCACTTTCTGCTTCTGTTTTTGAAAGACAGTACCAGTTCTGGTAAAAACAAAGAAATCCCGAATTCAATGAGTATTAAACATAACAGTTTCAGCATTATTGACAAATAACAAGTAAGTCATGACTATGAATCAGATGTAGAGTTGAATTATCCAATTGGTTACATTAGTTGTTCGGCAGTATTCCTTGTCAGACCAGCACGTCTCATCCATTACTCGATTCTTCGGCCAGCTGGGGTTCATGGCAACAGCAGCACCAGAAGATACCACTATGACAACTCGCTTAACTTTTGCCTCAAGGCATGCTTTGAGCACATCTTGTGTGCCCTTGACAGCCGGCTCAATCAGTTCCACCTGCAGCAAATTATTCCGGAAATGTCAGAGCAAACAAAATCCCATTTCCAAAAATATCAGACATCGCTTAAACACACTTCAGACATTTCTGTTACAGGCTATTTAAAAGAAAAGTGTTAAGTATGTAAGCAATATCATTAAAAAGTTAACAATATACAGGCATTAATCTTGCTTGCCTCGGGATTTGGTACACTGCCTGATGGAACAGGACTGGCAACATGGAAAACACCGCTGCATCCCACGATTGCAGAATAAAGAGAATTGTAATCCAGTAAGTCTGCCTTAAAGAGTTTCAGATTCTCAGATGCTTTCTCAAGTTTATATAAATGAGCATTTTTCTCATCGCCTGTCAATATAATTTCAAGAAATTCACCATTCAAAACCGATTCACAACAAAAAATACAATTCCCCTTGAAATTATGAGAACTAACTGGAATACCATACATTTGCATCGCTCAATTACTATGAAATTATTGCTCCCAAATAGGAAAAAAAGTCAAATAGTCAGTATCCGCAAGTTCAAGACAGATTGTCAAAACCACATTTAAGGGAATAAAGAAAGGAAAGGAGAACAAGGAAAATTACCTGGTTCTCTCACGGTTCCGTGAACGACATAATTTCTGGAGAGCAGAAGTTTGACGACCCAAGAACCAAGATACCCTCCAGCTCCAGTTACACAAACCCTTCCTTTCTCTAACGCCATTTCTAAACCCTACCCAAACCGGTGAATATCGTACACAAACCCAGAGTATAAGTCTACTTTTTAAATATTGTTTCTTTCTGAGTTTCTTCTGGGATTCCTCGCCTTACGTAAGTAATAAGCTTTGATTTAAAGCCGAAATTTTGTTTGATACGTAAGCACTGATGCAATAGAGTGTTTATGTTATTAATCAAAATGGCACTTCAGTCCTTGGGCAGGTATAAGCCCAATTTTGCTTTTGCAACAGGGATAAAAAAATCTTTATACAACGTCATAATGGATGGAGACTAGGGGAAGGAGCCACGACGCTCCTGTTTCTACAGAATTCTATGCCTTGTCCGAAGACCCAGAAACGTCTGGGTCTAAAGAGCCGGCAAAATGGCATTTAATGTAAAAAAAATTATTGAAAGTCAGTTGTTTCCCAAGTGATTAGAGATTGGGCTATGGTACTGTATAGTATAATTTTCTTTAAGTTTTTTCCTGTTATAATTATTATAATTATTGAAGATATATACAAGATTGTTTAATATGTAGAACTTATTTTTAAAATTATTGTTACGATATACTAGATTTTAAAAAAATTAATTTAGATAAAAATTAAAAGAATTAAAAATATACAAGTACTCAATTTAATAAAAAAATTTGACATTATAAAAATAAAAGAGATAAAAATAATAAAAGACTATTTTGATAAATTATTGGGCATTGTTAATAAAATAAGATTGCTGGTAAGGATTTTTTGACGAAAGAATCATTCAAAAAATTCTTATCATTTTACTTAAAAAATATGATTGCAAAATTTTTTCTTTGAAGAAGTCTAAAAATTTGTCAAGCACATCATTGACGGAGTTAATTAATGCTTTGTAGACTCGACAGGAAAAAAGAATGATGAGAAAAGGAATAAACAGTAAAAGGTGTTTTCAAAGTCAAATTAGAAAATTCTAAAAAAGGCAAAGACAAAAAAATCAAGAAAAAGAAGAAAAAGTAATAAATCAAGTAATGACTACAATACTTATGTGAATCTACCTTATCTTTATTACAAAAAATCAAAATATATACCAAAGAAATATTGGTGGAGACTAATATCAAGTACAAAAAGTGTAGCAATATAGGACACGTAAAAAGAATTTGCAAATTACAATAATTAAAAATAATAAAAGTATCTACAGAATTACAAGAGGAAGAATAACTCTTTTTGTCAATATATTTTGCCACTAATAACAGCTCAAGTGATTCCTAGTTGATAAATAGCGATTGCACCAACTACATAACCAACGATCAAGTTTTTTTTACAGAGATTGATAAAACTTTAACTTTCAAAGTAAAAATTAAAAATAGTAAGTTTATTTTAATTAAGGGAAAAGGAACAGTAGTTATTGAAGGCTTGACGGGGTTTAAAGTTTCACCTTATAGATCGATCGGTTTTTGAGCCTTGAAGGATTCTAAGTTATGGTCGAAAATACACTTGCCATTATAAGGGCATAAGCTAAAATCACCGGTCTTAACTAATTAGGACAAGAGAGTAGCGAACAGATTTTTGTTCCTAACGGCATCTATGTTTAAGCTGCCATTTGATTTCTTACTCTTAACTACGACTAACAATGAGTGTTGAAAGGACTCATTGGTATCTATAATGGTATCATTTTGACTAGTTCTCGTTAGAGGAGGACGAAGAAACTCTTTCCCATTGTTCGACCTTATTATGTATAATCTGCAATCACTTTGATTTTTATTCAATGACAGAGTTGCCTGAGATACTTCAACATCAATGTCTACAAGTTAAAGCTTGTGTGATGCTTTCCATACTAATTGAGGAAATAGTTTTCTAACTTGCTTTACTATATTGACAAGCCATATAATTTGTTAGTTTTATCCTTTAATACCGGTACACCTTTCCAAAGTTATTTTTCTGCATATATAAAAGACCGTCATGATAGAAGTGCCCAAGTCTTTTGTGCCACAATTCTGTATTGCTTACATGACTTGCAAGTTTTGCTTGCTCATTCTTTATCAAATTCAAAGCAAAACTCTTGGCTCTTATCTTCACTTTAAATACATCTTTGCTTTTGTATCCTTGATCAAGCAGCACTTGTCTTCAAAAATAACTTTGAAGCTTTTTTTCAACTAGCTGTCCAACACTAAGTAAGTTTTGATCAATGTCAAGCACATATAAAACGTCAGTAATGTGCTTTAAACTTGTTAAGTTTTTAATAGTTATTATTCATTTTTTCTTAATTAAGATAAACTCACCATTCCTAATTTTTACTTTGGAAATTAGAATTTTATCAATGTCTATAAAAAAGAGTTTGATCGTGGTTATGTGGTTGGTGCAGTCTATCTATCAACCATGAATCTACTTGAGCTGTTGGTAGTGGCAAAACACGTTGCCATAGAAAAGTTGTTCTTCCTCTTGTAATTCTGTGGATACTTTTGCTATTTCAGGCTTTGCGATTTGCAAACCCTCTCTATGTGTCCCATATTACCACACTTTTCACTTGCATATCAGGCCTCCACTAACATCTTTGTCTGGTATATAATTGATTTCTTACAATAAGGACAAGGTAAATTCATATCATGACTGTTGTCATTGTTTGACTTGTTACTTTTCTTTTTTTTCTTGATTTTTTTGTCTTTACTTTTTTAAAATTTTTTGATTTGATTTTGAAGTACTCTCTACAATTTCTTTTTTTCTCATCATTCTTCTTTACTTCTAAGCCTGCAACGTATTAACTAACTCTGCCAAGGATATACTTGACTGGTCTTTAGACTCTTTCAAAGAAAAAAATTTAGACTCATTTTTAAAGTAAAGTGACAAAAATTTTTAGATAATTCTTTCATCAAAAAAATTCTTACCTAGCAATCTTTCTTTATTAATAATGCCCAAATTTATTAAAATAGTCTTTAATCATTTATGACTCATTCATCTTTATCATCTCGAACTCTCTGATCAAATTGAACACTTGCATGTTCTTGGTTCTTTCATTGCTTTGGTACTCCTTTTTAAAGTTGTTCCATATGTTTTTGGCTAATTTCAGGTTCATAAGTCCTAGTAAATATGGTGCTTGAAACGGTAGAGAAAAGACATGCTTTAGCTTTTGATTTTCTTTGTCTTTCTCTCCTTATGATATTTTATTTATGACGTCGTTGGATTTGCTAGCAGCAATGGAACGTCATAATCTTCTTCTACAGCCTTCCAAAGATCCAATGCTTCGAGGTAGACTGTCATCCTAACAGCCCATGCTTGATAATTTTGACCATCAAAAACTAGTAGAGCAATATGACTGAAAGATGATTGTATATCATTCTCTATTCTGAAAATTTGTATTTGTATCACACAATCTTACAAAGTCCCTCAAGATAAACACTCTAATATTAATTTTGTAGTTAAGAATGTGATATGAGAAAAGAAGAAACACTAATATTAACACTGAGAAAAGAGATCAGCTTCCACACCTCTAAAACTTAAAGATTACGAATTATTTATAAGACTAAATAATTATAAAAATTTTTAAATATAAATAACTTTTAAATATAATTAATATTTAAATTAATCTTCTAAAATTTAATAATAGATAAAAATAATTTTAAAAATAAATTATGTAAATTTTAAAACATTTGCACGTATCTTCAACAATTACTTTTATATTTCAATATCAATTTTTATAGTCCTGTTTCTTAAGGAGAAAGAGTATCTTCGATGCCAAAGAGGCCTACAGATAATGACATAAATAGTCAGATTGGCGATAAAAACTAGCAACTTGTTCTGTCAAAGAGGCCTACAGATAATGACATAAATAGTCAGATTGGCGATAAAAACAAGCAGCTTGTTCTGTCGTGTCTTAACACCAATCTTGTTTTTTCTTTTCGTCAACAAAATTGACATGAAATTTTCGGCCTTTGCTTTTCTTTCTTTGGCTGGCCTGTATTTGGATTTTCTTGAGTCCATTATGAAACTAGTAAATTTGGACATCTACTGCCCCCTTTTCTAAATTTATTTTAGCAAGGAAAAACAGTTTTCAAATTGAAATTAGCTTATGGATGATAATTCACTTGACATAGAACAATCAAATGTCTTAAAACACATCTTGACTCAGATATGAAGCATTCCAACAAGCTCTTTGAAGGGTTTATATGTGAAACCTGTAAAATTCTCAAAACAAATAACAAGGTTGTCTCCATTATTCCTCTGCAGATAAATGGACTAGGATAAGTACTTTTTGGAAACAATTTTTTATTAAGCAAAAGTTCCTCGGGATTAATCATATAGAACTTGGGAAAGACAAACCCAAATTTCCAATTCTTAGTCTAAGATTCTGGCTTTCTTGTAGCTCTCAATGGAATCAGTGAGAGTTTCCTCCAATGGCCGGTAACTCCAACCCAGTTTCTGCAATTTCTCTGAACTCACCATTATCTCATCCTCTTTCTCAGTAAAGCTGCCAACAAGCAAGCAATTTTTAAGAACAGATTACTAAGAAATGATTACACAATGATATTGATGTTGTAACCATAATAATCTTGTTTGTTGTGTAGACATTCGGACACTCTAGGCTTACTTTTTAGGATAATTGTAGTTAGGATATATACTCTTCAGTTTATCCACCAGGTCACGTGCTTTGACAATGTGTGCTGTGCATATGTATCTCCCTTCTGCCTCAGGTTTCTCATACGCCAAAAGCAATGCTTCAGCTACATCACGCACATCAACTATAATGCGAAGTCTGTTCTCCAATGACTCGTATCCCTCTGTATGAACAGATCATAGAAAAAGTGAGTCAAGTGAAGAAGATTCCAGCCACAAATATAACTTGACAAGGAGTCATGCTTCAAAGGAGAAATTCATTCTCTATCATGACCACAGTTTACACAAACAACTTAACTAGTTATGAACCTTCTTATTGTCCAAATACAGTCTGGTAACCGCGCAAAAACTTAAATCTTTACATACTAACAATTAATCATCCAATGTACAAATCCATTGACTAGATTACCTTTTAACAGCTTAATGAGAACTAAGCTACTTGCATTCACCGAGGACTGCAGAAGAGGCCCAAAAACAAGGCTAGGACAAATAGTTACAACATCAAGCCCAGTTCTTTTAGCAAAATCCAGAGCCTCACTTTCTGCTTCTGTTTTTGAAAGACAGTACCAGTTCTGGTAAAAACAAAGAAATCCCGAATTCAATGAGTATTAAACATAACAGTTTCAGCATTATTGACAAATAACAAGTAAGTCATGACTATGAATCAGATGTAGAGTTGAATTATCCAATTGGTTACATTAGTTGTTCGGCAGTATTCCTTGTCAGACCAGCACGTCTCATCCATTACTCGATTCTTCGGCCAGCTGGGGTTCATGGCAACAGCAGCACCAGAAGATACCACAACAACTCGCTTAACTTTTGCCTCATGGCATGCTTTGAGCACATCTTGTGTGCCCTTGACAGCCGGCTCAATCAGTTCCACCTGCAGCAAATTATTCCGGAAATGTCAGAGCAAACAAAATCCCATTTCCAAAAATATCAGACATCGCTTAAACACACTTCAGACATTTCTGTTACAGGCTATTTAAAAGAAAAGTGTTAAGTATGTAAGCAATATCATTAAAAAGTTAACAATATACAGGCATTAATCTTGCTTGCCTCGGGATTTGGTACACTGCCTGATGGAACAGGACTGGCAACATGGAAAACACCGCTGCATCCCACGATTGCAGAATAAAGAGAATTGTAATCCACACGGTATAGCCAAGTCGGCCATTTAAAAGGAAGTTTCGATTCTTACAACGTAGAGCTTAAGTAATTCAACAAAACACGTTTATAGATAAAGTCATCACAGATGCATATTTTTAATCGATCGAAATTGAGCCTGTCACATATATAAGAGAAATTTTTCACCAAGAGATTTGTTTGACGATTCAAAAGAAATTCCAACATGTCAAAAAACCGAGGATTACACAACAAATATAATAGAAATTACCACAAAACTTGAATCAGGCCTGCTTATAGTAAAGTTTGATTAGCCTCGATAATGGTGTTGTTAAATATACTCTACAAATTGGCCGCCTTTTTCTTGATTTGGCGAAAGAAGTTTCACCGTAATCAAAGCTGGGGAACGCGGGACACTAATACCTCTACCATACATTTTTTTTGCGCTGAATTAGATCTCGGGCTTCAGAAGTTACAACCGATCCCTTAATGGTCAAAGTTATTTGATCTCAACCATTTGACAGATCCAACTATACCTAGACCCCCCTGAGCGCAAAATTTTCATACCCCACCCACTTAATTACCCTCCCGCTCAAACTCTGGGGGTCTCACCTTGATTGTAATCTACTATCGCAAATGGTCCCTCGTACCACCTTCTCCCACGCCCACTACCGAAACTTCACTTTTCGTTATTTTCGTATGTTTACCTCCCCCTTCCATCTGTTTCTAAACTTCCTTTATTCCCCCCCCCCTCATATTTTAGTTGTGTTTGTGCGTTATATATTCTCACGGATCTTCTCAACCAACC